>CM067481.1:710411-724346 GCA_034552555.1 Semaprochilodus insignis
GTCAGATGTTCTAGTATACAGGGGGAGCTATCTTCATGGTGTACTGGAGATACCAGGATGGTGTTCTACTCCAGTCAGAGGTTCTAGCGTACAGGGGGAGCTATCTTCATGGTGTACTGCATCCCATCATGCACCACGGCCTCACCAGCTCTCAGCCTGCTTCAGCCAGAGAAAATGGCGGCGGGTAACACTGGGGAGTAAAACGCAGCCCACTCCAAGTATAAATGTGGGTGTAGTGATTGTAGTGGGGTGTGTGTTCATCAGAATGAGCCTCAGAAAGTTAAAATATACAGGTCTGAAGATTAATAAAAGATGAACTCGCTTTAGAGGATCAGTTGTAGAGTGAAATAGCCGAGGGGAGCTAACAGCTAGGCTAAACGTATTTCAGGTGAACTGAGCAGCGTTAGCAGCAGCTAGCTCTAAACAGTGGATACAGTAATAACAGCTCTGAGGTAAATGTGAGGTAACTGGTCATGTGACTGTATTAGTATACTACACTGTAGGTCAGAACTTGGTACTGTACTGTATACCACACACAGGGGGCGTATACAGTGTGCAGTACATGCTACTGTAGTATGCAGAGTGTGGTATAGTAGTGTACCATTTCAAATACAGTCCATGTTTTATACTAACTAAACTAAACATTCCCGTGGGGTTTGTGTTGTATTGGACATGTACACTGTTTTAGCAGTCAGGCTCCCTTTAAAAATAAACATCTTTTATTATTATAATTAAGATGATCAGACTGGACTAGAGGTGTATGTATGAGATTTAACAGCTGTCTTAAAGAATGTAGAAGCTCCTCACTATGAAAGAAGAAAGAACATTATTTTAAGGTTGTGAAGTGAGACTTCTGTCCCAATAAAGTCTTAAAATAAGCAGAACTTGAATTTTCTTCTTTCATAGCAGAGAGTTTCTTTTGTATTGTGTCTGTGTTTGCTCATTTGTCTAAGATAATCATAGAAGGAGATTCTGTAAATTCGCTGGTGAATCCCGTACATGCATATCTAGTCTCGTCTTTAATCAAATATAAAATAGTTAATTTTCAAGATTTTCCAGATGAAGATTTAATTGTTTTGTATCTCAGTTTCCTCTCACCCCAAAATGTTGCCCATCAGCCAAGTCATGTTTGAGCTACAAGGCTAATAGAGCTAGCATGAGAAAGACATCACTCTGCTAGTTAGCCTGGTGCTAACTGCAGCCTAAGTCATGATGCCTCGTACTGTGTAATGTCGAGTAGACTTTCAGACACAGTATAATCAAGGCTATTATAGATTACACTGTATACGGGTGTAGAGTTAGCCTAATGCTTATTAAAACATCTCGGTACATCTTAGCTACATTAGCCTTGTAGCTCCAGTGCACACCAAACACAGCTTGGCTGGTCAAATGCAATCCAGTGTTTCAAAAATAACTGATGCTGTGAAAAGCTGGCACGCTAAGCTCAAACTAGCATGTACAGAAGTTTACACATGTGACTGCAGAGGTGGTGCACTGTTCACGGTGGTGGTGAAGGTAACCAGACGTCCCCCTCTAAAAGCTCCCTCACAGAAAGTTCCTACATGAGGTGGTTCTGAATACGCTGCCTGATGTCTGAGACGCTGTTTATGATAGTGTGGAGAAAATGTCTATGCGTGTGTTCTAGACATGGAGAACCCTGGTTCCCATCACCACCACTGTACAGAACATCTGAACCACCTCACACCAAACCCGCTCTCAATCACTCTGTTTACACCGCACACACTGGGGTTTTGGGGTTCTGCAGCAGGTTGCAGACTACAGCACTGTGGAGTTTCAGCTTTTGACAGTCTCACAGTGTCGGCTATCTTAGCTACACCAGGTACGGAGGGCAAACTGGGTACACTGGTGGGTCAGCTGATCACCTGAACCTGTGTAACTCTTCACCACACCATTTCTGTGGGGCCACAGAGTGTTTGTCTTTAAAGTGCTGTGTGATAAAAAGCCTCAGAAAGCCTGAACACCACCAAGCCACAGCCTCCGGTCATTATGTGTGTTGACCTCAGTGTGTTGTAGCTCGGTTAGCACTCAGGGTGGCGCTGTTCTGCATTGTCTGACTGGAGATGTAAACCAACAGGCCACAAGTCAAAAAATTCATTCAGGATCTGCCCAGGATTTTACCGTAAAGCTCAGTTTAGGATAATTTACTAAGAGTGAGTTATGGTGGATTATTAAAATCTGGTTCTTCGCTGGTTAACACGCAGCAGTTCATCTCCATCTAAAACACGAACCTGGTTTATATTCATCATTGTGCTCAGTGTTTAAACCTCTTGGTCTTTGGAACAGTGACTTTCCACTTACACAGACATCTTCTTGAGAAACGTTAGACATTAGGCCCGATATTAGACGTGTGTGTGGTGGATAGAGGCCCATGGTGCTCAGAGACAGAAACACCCAGTGATAGAAGATCTGAGCTTTTGCCATGGCAGCATGTGGGTCTTCACAAATGCCTCAGGTCACTTCTGTGGATGGAAATCCTAACGCACACCTTCCTGGAGTTTTCCTCGACTGACTTCCTTCCTGTTGCTGTTCTGCATTAGACTGTACAACTTCCTGTTAAAGGGCCCATATCCTACATTCCTCTGTTTTTTGTTTTTATTGCCCTTAAAATGTTTGTACATGTTTAATATTGTTTATACACCATAAACCATCATAAATCATGCTTATGTTACGTTTGTGTTCATGACCATTTCCTAACCCCTTTAGAATTACACAGGCTGTTTTTATTATTGGGCCTTTAAGACTGATATATGTAAATGAGCTCGAATGAATGAATGAATGAATGAATGAATGAATGTGTGCTGTGGGTGTTTTACATGTAACTCATTATTAAATGCAGGTCCAAGTTCAAGTTTTCTGAGAAGCCCCGCCCTCCTGCACTACTATTTGCTCGTCACTGATCCAGCCCACCAATTTCAGGCAGGCACTACCAGCCAGCACAAGCTACCAACCACTGTACGTAACTTCCACATGGGTGGGGCTACAGTTTGCCCATCTCAGAAAAGAAGGCGGGGCCACTGGTGACCAATTCAGAGGAGGTTTAGCCCATCCTAACGCGGGGGTGGAGTCAGGGACACTAACGAGATGGACAAAACCAGCGTATATGTTCCGTTTCTAGACGATCCCAGAGCAAGTGGGCGTGGTCTGACAGTTTATATTGAAATGAAACGAATCGCTGTAAAATCAACATGAGGCGGGTTGGCTTGTCAGACTTCAGACGTACATAAATAAATGAATAAGTGAACGACTGACTGAATGAATGAATGATAACACCAGGCAGGACAAATCTAGCGTAGGAGGGCGGAGCCTGACGGATTACAAGTAAAAAATAAAACCAACCGCAGCGAACAGGGGGTGGGGTTTGCCTGAATGCAGGTGTAATGTATTAGTAACCTATCGCAGCGCAGGAGGGCGGGGCTTGACGGAATATAGGTGTGAATTCGAAGTAACCGTCCTCTTCTGCGCATTCGGGCGAAGCTCGGGCAGCGTCATGTGACCGCTTCTGGAATACGGGTGTGAAATGCAGCATAACAGCCGTAAGAGGGCGGGGCCTCTGAAGGTTCAGGCGTGGGGAAACAATGATTGCATCAGTCTGGACCCTATTCAAGTCTAGCGCAGGAGGGCGGGGCTTGACGGAATACGAGCGTGTCATGAAGCAAATGGCAGCGAGCAGGGTTGCTAGAGGGCGGGGCCTGACGGAATGCAGGTGTACAGTATTATTAGTCAATCCAATAGGACGAGGCTTGTCGGAATGCGGGTGTGAAATAAAACTAATAGCTAGTCCCAGCGCGTGAGGGCGGGACTTGCCGGAAAATGGGTGTGGGGAAAAAATCAGTAATCGCCCCCCTGAAATACGTGCAGACGCAAGCGAGTCTGCTGCGTCACGTGACGTCCGTTTTGTGCGTACGCGGCTGAAAAGGATGTGAAGATGGCGGACGGGCAGGAGGAGCTGGAGCGGGCCGACGAGAGCGGGACCGGGCTCATGGACAGACACGCAGCCCTCATGGAGCTTTCAGTCCAGCTCCAGAGGCTGGAGGCCCCGCTGAGGGAGCGAGAGCGGCCCGACGAGGAGTCCGCCGAGTACTGCCAGGCCTTCTGCACGGTGAGTGCTCCCATCCCCCCGCCGCTAGCTAATGTTGTTAGCCTGAGTGCTAACGGCTGTAAACACGGAGCGTTTTACAAAGATAGCAGAAGGTAAAGGCGGCCGTCTCGGCATGGAGGAAGAGGGGAAGGTCAGTGATGTACACTGCTGCTTATAAACCGCTTATTCCTCTCTGTGGATGAATTATATGATGCAGAATCGCGCCACTGCAGCACAACGGACACCAACGGCTCCCTGTCTGTCTGTCTGACTGACGGCTTGCTAACGTTACGGCGCAGGGCCACATTTCTGAGGAAAAATATCACCGTATCACACAAAACTGTGACTCTAGACGCGTTAATCCTGTTCGTTAGTAGTAATGCTTCCAACTTTACCTCAGGTTTACGTCCCCGATTTGCTGAATTTCTTGCAGTTAGTGAATAAACGATGTGTGTTGGAGAGGCTCTCAGTTGGCTGCAGGTTGTGATTGTAACCTGTCCGCCCGATAATGTACTAACAAAGCTGCTTCTAGGAAGATAAAAATATTAAATAAACCTTTTTGAAGGTAACCAGACGTCCCCCTCTAAAAGCTCCCTCACAGAAAGTTCCTACATGAGGTGGTTCTGAATACGCTGCCTGATGTCTGAGACGCTGTTTATGATAGTGTGGAGAAGATTTCAGCCTTAAACTCCATTCATGGTGGAGGGATACATGCTGCAGGCCGCTGGGAGGTCAAATAGTCCCCCAAAGAAACTTATTATTTCCAGGTTTTCCAGATTTTCATCATCAACATTCCATATACACTCAGAAGACACGTGTAGGTTCACTGGTGGTTTAGATAGTCAATAAAATGTGTGTGTTCTAGACATGGAGAACCCTGGTTCCCATCACCACCACTGTACAGAACATCTGAACCATCTCACACCAAACCCGCTCTCAATCACTCTGTTTACACCGCACACCAAACCCGCTCTCAATCACTCTGTTTACACCGCACACCAAACCCGCTCTCAATCACTCTGTTTACATGTCACACCAAACCCGCACTCTGTTTACATGTCACACCAAACCCGCACTGTTTACACCTCACACCAAACCCGCTCTCGATCACTCTGTTTACATGTCGCACCAAACCCGCACTCTGTTTTCATGTCACACCAAACCCGCACTCTGTTTACACGTCACACCAAACCCGCACTCTGTTTACACCTCACACACTGAATTATGGAGATTTATCCTGGAAAACTGGTCAATTCTTTGTGGTTTTCCTGGAAATTCTTACCATATGGTTATTAGACATCATTGTATTGAGATTACAGTCTAATCTATGTGTCAACATGACGTATAGCCTGTATACAGAACCAGGTGCGGTTCTCTTNGCACGCTAACATCAAGCTAACACTGATTAACCCATCAAACATGAACACACAGCTGTCTCTTATGTTAGCGATGACGGCGGTGTTTGGTGTAGTTGAGACAGAATTCTCCTGACCACACAGTGACATGATTTTAGTGATGTGTGTTCTTCTGTCTCCTGTGATGTGATGCTGGTGTAGGATTTAAGGAATCTAGAACAGTGTATTTCCTGAGGCAAATTCAGAGTGATTGCGCAGCTAATAGCTTGCTGCTAGCTGGGTGCTAATGTATGCTAAAAATAAACGGGAGCCTAGGGTAGGAACGAGGGATGAATAAATGACACAGAGGAGGGGGGACTAGCTAGAAGACAAAAAATGTCTACCAAGAAGAAGAAGAAGAAGAATATACCGTTGGGTAACCATAGTGTTGTTCATAGTGCAATCTGGTCTAACTGTAGAATTCTGGATATGATATTGTGGGCTGCGTTCACACCGCAGGTGAAAGAGGCTCAGATCTGATCTGCCTGTTTCAGCGTTCACACTGGCTTTTAAATGTGATGTGTATCTGACACCAGTCTGAACAGGTCATGACCTGCATGCCTAAAAGAACAGTGCTTCACGTGGCTCATCCAGAGGTAAACAATCATGGCTGCAGACGAATGCAGGTTCCACTCCTGGAGGTTCCAGCATGTTCTAATGACTGACAGCTAAGCTCATAACCCAAAATGGGTTCCAGCTCACCGATAAAAGAACGGAGAAAGGAGCATCGTATTAGAACGGAGCACTGATGCTTTGACTTTGAGTCAGTGACCGTTTGCTATTGGTGTCTGCAGCAGGCTAATTGGTCGGGTACAAACTTCCGTTACCTGTTAGCTACATTAGCCTCGTATCTCCAGGGCTAAAACTAAAGACAGAAACTTCAGGACCAGACACGTTCGGGCTAATCGACTATATATAACACTGCCATTATATTGACATTGCATTATTTTGACTGTAAATGTACAGCACATATACTACTCCATAACTAGCATGAACAGCTTCCTCTCTTCAACAACTTTAATCAGTTTCCTTAATTCAACCCTGAATGGATTTGTTATTATGAGGTGAACAGAGCACTTAAGAAAAGACATTGAGCCCAATTTAGCACCCAACCTATGCAAACATAATTTATTCAAACGATATGCTAACGCACCTAATTCAGTCAGTACATGCTACATGCTAATATGTCTGTTTCAAACCAATCAGAAAAGCTTATATATGTCATTCATCCACTTAGTTATACTAACATACCATATTAAAGCAATTGCATATGCTAACATGCCTAATTCAGCCAATAAGATATAGTAACATGTCTGTTTCTGTCAATCAGAAATGCAAATACATGTATAATTCAACACTCAAATATGCTAATAGTATGCTAATTTGTCCATTAATACAAGCTAATGTACCTAATTCAATCAATAGGATATGCCAATGTATCTGCTTTAACCAATCCAATCAGCAATGCTATATGATCTATTCCTTCAGATATGCTAAGATAACTGATTAAACCAATTATATATGCAGCTCTTTGAAGTTTCCAGTCAGCTCTTTAAAGAATCTGCAAAACATAACTTTGTAATTTGATGCAGGTCACTGTGCCATATGGTGATACGGTGTCTCACACAGACGTTGGTCTGACACCGTCACATGACCCCTGATGTAGTGATTTGTCTTAGTGGAGCTGTGATGTCATCTTCTTTAGGACTGCTCTTGATTGATGACATCATGTCATGGGCGGTGACCCTGAGTGATGGATGTTCTGGAAGCTGATTTGTGGGCAGATGCTGCGTGTTTGCTTGACGAGTGGACAGGAAGATGACTTGCACTTTAAAAGCCATCTGTCTAATCTGCTGATCACCCACACCCACACACACCCACACACACCCACACACACACACACACACTGTAAACGCACACACTTAGTTCAGACCCACGCAGTGCAGCCCAGGAGTCCAGTTTACAGTGACTGCAGCCTTAAAGAGCCATTCCGGACTAAAGCTAGAGTTCCGTGTGCTACCTGTGGTGTAGAATCTCAGGCTCATCTGTTTAACACAATTCACATGTTATGCATGTAGCGCTCCATCACTACAATACCCAGCATGCATTACGCAAGTACGTCATATTTACGGGATAAAGACGTCCACTCAAATAGAGGCTAACAGTGTTATCTAGCTTTACTGCTGTAACGTTAACTATCTAGCTCTGCTTCTAAGTGAAGTCGTTAAACCTGGAAGTACGGCGGCGGAGAAGTGAAATGAACATTTCAGAAAACAAAATTACAAAAATAAAAACAAATTTACAGGACGTGAAACACTTTTACCAGTACCGAAACACTTTTACAGACTGTGAATTCTGAGGAAAGGGCGGGTCTAACACAGGAAGCTTGTTGAGGACCCTTGTCAATCAAACTGTTTGGCGGTGGTAGATTGGGTGGAGTTTGGGATGGTGACGACGCTAAAGCATGTTCTGTCCATTTTGTGGCGTGTGTTTTATCCAGCTGACCCGCTTCTGTTTCTCCTGTTGAAGGTCTTTAGAGTGTTTAAAGAGCAGACGGGAGAAAGAGACGAACAGGCGACTCTGAACCACGTGGGCTGTAAACAGTGGACTGTAAAAGCTCTCAGCCATTTTAAGCTAGCTAGCTGGTTCTCCACTACAGCTAGCGTTACAGCCCACTTACCTTCATTAACATCTCCAGCTCTAAGTGGTTTAGAACAGCTTGAGTGACAAGGGTCCGCAACAAGCACTTCCTGTGTGTTAGACCCGCCCTCTCCGTCAGTGTTTCAGTACTGGTAAACGTGTTTCACGTCTTGTAAATTTGTTTTTATTTTTGTAATTTTGTTTTCTGATTTTAGTTTTCTGATTTGTTTTGCACTTCTCGGCCCCCGTATGGAGGGTCTCACTTTACTGCAGCAGTGTGCTAGCTATGGAATGCCATTTGGTCCTTAACGTCTAGTTCAGTGTCTGTATTAACACGTT
Organism: Semaprochilodus insignis; assembly: GCA_034552555.1. NCBI lineage: Eukaryota > Metazoa > Chordata > Actinopteri > Characiformes > Prochilodontidae > Semaprochilodus > Semaprochilodus insignis. The sequence continues at coordinate 718,884 of CM067481.1, forward strand.
GGATTTATTATCTTAAGCCAGCAAAAATGAACCTGTTTACACTGAACTCTTATGGTGTTTAAAATTGGGCGCTACCACTTCACCAGCTTCCACAGGGGAAAACCCCATCACCACTACAGAGAACACTTTTTAATCTCCCTGGTAAGAATGGACTGTCCGACATGCAGCATCACAGCTACGTGCATGACACATGATGGGGTCGCAGCCCTAGAAGGAGCACACATGACTACAACGTGGAGCCCACATGACTACACGCAGCCCCTACATCAACAAGGGATGGGTGTATTGATGCCAACCAATAACATGAACGCCTCCAGTGGTCCGAATGCACAAAATTAACACGTGGCCCATTTCTGTCGCCTTAAAACATTCAAATTCGACGTGGTAATACAGATGCTGAGCTGGACGTTAAGGACCAAACGGCGTTCCATGGCTAGCAGCATGTTCACAGGAGATCTAACTGCATGATCGGCAAAAACTCTACCGTGACTGGCACACGTTAGCTGACATACTGTAAAGATGGTGTATCTTAGTGGCTGAAGCAGGTACAGCATATTAGCACTGCTGATTAGTTGAAACGTGTGTGTTATCATTTATTGTGATTAAGATGTTAGCATGTCTGAATGGTGAAATATTAGCATTGCTAATCGCTTGAAATGTTAGTGTATGATTGGTTAAAACAATTTTGTTAGCATATCTTATTAATTGCATTAGGTACATTAACACATATGATTGGATGAATTGGGTATAATAGCATATTGGAGTGTTGGATCATGCATATATTAGCATTTCTGACGGACTGAAACAGACATGTTAGCATATCTTACTGATTGAATTAGACATGTTAGCATAGGTAATTGGTTAAATCACGTACATTTGTATAATTGTGAATCATGCATATTAGCAGTGCTGATTGGCTGAAATAGATATGATGTATGTCTTATTGATTGAGATGAAGTACATTAGCGTACAGCTCTGGAAAAATTAGGAGGAAACTGCAAAATGATCATTTCCTCTGATTCGGCTGTTTATAGGTGTGCTTTTGAGTAAAATGAAGATTTTTGTACAGACAGAATTTCCCACAAATCCCAAATGGAAATATTTTAATTTAGAGCATATATGTGACATTTAAACGACAGCTACAGACTACTGAACGTTTAGGACGATCAAATCAATGTTGGGTGGAATAACGGCCTTTTCCATCTCAGCTTCCACGCGTCATGGCATGCAGATGACCTTACTCCAGTCTTCCATGGTCCAATCCTTAGGGTCGTTTGTGAACCTCAGCCTGGCTCTCCTTTACATGGCTTTAGCCCGTTTCGAACTGCCGGGCACATCATCCCGTCAGTCTTTTTGCAGGTCACTTCATGTCATGCTACGATTGCTGATTAAGAGTTGAATGAGTTGGTGGTCATCCCGGACAGTGAGGCCAGAACTGAACCCTTCATTTCCTCACTCAGAACTTTACACCTCAGTCATCCGCCAACCAAAACTATCCAGCCAACGGCGCCCTGTGGGCAGCGTCCTGTGGGCAGTGTCCTGTGGGCAGCGTCCTGTGGGCAGCGTCCTGTGACCACTGATGAAGGACTAGAGGATGACCAACACTGCACTGTGCAGCAGCAGATGAGCTATCGTCTCTGACTGTACATCTACAAGGTGGACCAGCAAGGTAGGAGTGTCTAATAGAGTGGACAGTGAGTGGACACAGTGTTTAAACACTCCAGCAGCACTGCTGTGTCTGATCCACTCACACCAGCACCACACACACTAACACACCACCACCACGTCAGTGTCACTGCAGTGCTGAGAATGATCCACCACCCACATAGTACCTGCTCTGTGGTGGTCCTGTGGGGGTCCTGACCATTGAAGAACAGGGTAATACAGTACACAGAGAAACAGATGGACTACAGTCTGAAACTGTACAACTACAGAGTGTCCTGTATGGTCAGTGGAGCTGATAGAATGAAGTGGTGGGTGTATGTGCTGTACATCCATGTTGAGATATAAGAACGTTGTTATGGTGGGTTATTTCACCCTGACGGAGAACGAGTGCACGATTCTCAGCGTGTATGAAATCAGAGGAGTGCGTTTGATGGGAATGAACTGGTGGTAGTGTAATTACTCATGACTCCGGGGACTCTGCACCTGCGTAAGTGCTTTAGCTGTTCAGCAGCAGTGACGTTCCTTTTCTCCAATGTAGGTTTAAATCTCCATTACTCCAGCAGCTTTCATCAGCGTGTGCGGCGGCAGGCTGGCGTGGCGTCGTGTTTCACACAGTCCTGGAATGTGACCTAGCCCAGGTGCATTCGCCAGTGAAAGCATGACGGTCTACTTAAAGACACAGTTCGGTGTGGAGCCACCCGACCTGGCCAAATGAAGTCAGTCTGGATGTACATCAGTAATTACTGCAGTGATTAACGTGTTTCAGCTGGTATCAGTTCTGACTGATGCAGTGAGCATCTTCATTCATCCATTCAGCCTCTGAGCCGCTTCCCAATGCTCAAAACATATCCATGTGGGAAGACGTATCCTGTGGACGTGGAAAAGATCTTACTGGAATGACTGGAACTGGGTTCAGAACTCTCCACCACACTATTAACAGTTGGAATGAGAGTGGAGAATATCCAGAATAAGGGTGATCGGAGTTCACTTAAACTCCTGGTGAAGGTAAAACTGGACAGTAGAATTCCCAACTGTGTTTAACAGTGACAGTAAGATCATTCCCACACAACCAGAACTCCCAGGATCGGGACTAAACAGCTGAAGAAGACCACTTGTGAGTGAGACTAATCAGCTTCAGTCTGCTGGGGAGCATAAAGACTGGACTCTGGAGTGATGGAGAAAGGTCATGTGGTCTGATGAGTCCAGACTGACCCTATTCCAGAGTGATGGGAGCATGAGGGGAAGAAGGGAAGAGCAGGAAGTGATGCTCCCATCATGTATAGTATCCACTGTACAAGCCTCTGGAGGCAGAGTTATGATCTGGGGGGCTTCGGTTGGTCAGGTCGAGGCTCAGTAACGCCATGTGGTAATACAGTGAAGTCAGCTGACCACTGGATGACCAGGTTATCCCATCTAATTTGGAAGAGCAGGCTAACCCCATCGAATGCCTTCGTGATTTGTGAGTCAGTACAAGATTCCGGACAACATGAACACAACCCGGAATGGAAATGTGTGATATCAAAACATAACTAGAAAACTAGAAAAGCTAAGGCTCGGCGTCTCAGCTGATGGGCTAAACCTCGGCTCAGCTCTGCGTCATTTATGGTTCCTGTTCATTCGGCTTTGAGACAGGGCAAAGAGCTGCGGCCAGGATAATACAGTATGACCTGCTGACCTTTAACCGGCATGCAGGGAATTGCATGGTGACCCCTCCATCCTGCCCTTACTCACGCGCCTGTATAGAATTTAGCGCAGTGCTCTGGAGTCATCCTCGAGCTGAAAGCACAGGTCCAGCTGCAGGCCGCTGAGAGTGTTCGGTCACTCTGTGGTGTTCCGAAGGAGATGAGAGCCTGAGAGAGTGGACTGTGAGTGGTAATGAGGTCTGAGTGAGGGTTCACTCTGAGGAGACAGCAGTAAAAGCTCACTCATGTCCCCCATCCAGCAAGAAGGAGCTGAGACATCAGGCTTCAGCAGAGAGCAGGCAAAGGTCACCGAGAGTCGGTTCTGTTTCTCTGTGGGTCAAACGGCACGTTAAAGAGCCCATATGCCACCTTTTCACATCATTGCTTAACCCCTAAGAATTAAAGAGCCAGTGTTTGGGGCCAGCGTGTGTAAATGGGCTCTGTTCATTCAGAAAGCAGTGCCGGTTTCCATGTGAGTGGGCGGAGCTAAACTGCTGTAGGCTGAATAGGTGTGTATATGTAAATGTGTTGGGGTTTTTTTGGTGACGTCACAAAAACAGTGATTTTAAAACAGGCTGTTTTGCAGCACACGTGGATTCTGGAGGGTGAGCAGCACATTTTCACACTCTCTTAAATTCTTTCATTTCCAAATCAGCGATGTTCAGTACGGTCAGCGGTTTATTTTCATTTTTACTGCTGTAATTCTGTTTTCCCTTTTTCTCTATGATCTTATCTTTCATATGCTCTTGTTCCTGTTAATTAATTAAGGATTTATTTGTAGAATATTTATTACATTTTTTATTTTTTCATTTTTTATCTTCTCTATGTTTGCTTTTATTTGCCTTCCTGATTGTACAGCACTTGGAGTTCAGCAATTTAATGGATAAAATCATTCATTTTCTCAATATTTTGAATATCATAGAACATCATATTATGGCATATGTCCTGAAAATTGTGATGCATTATGTCAAAGTAATTATGCAATTTCTAAATTTGAATTTAATACTATGAAAAATTTTGAATTATTTTCTTAAAATCTTGAATTGATGTGTCAACATGTTGACAGATTTTCTCAAATGTTTGACTTATTTCAACAAAATGATGGATTTTCTGAAAATTCTGACAAAATATTTGAAATTCTAATTTAATTATTAAGAGTTAAGACAAAAATTCAACATATAATTTCTAAATAGTTACAACATAAAAGTAATAATTATAAAGTCTGTAAATTATAAATCAAATAAATGCTAAATGAGTATGTCTGATATAAGCAGTAATTATTGGGGTGGTTATTTTGGAGATGCCCGGCCACAGTAAGTCATTTACAGAAGGTAAGAGATCTGAGGCACACTGAGGTACCGAGTGGAATGTTCTGCTGTACTGGATCAGAGAACGTGGGCAGAGAATCGCAGCAGCTCTGACTTCCAGTGAGCTTTCACATCCCATTATCTGCAGGAGCTGGACCAGCAGCCACCGCAAGGCCTTCTGACCCCCGTGTGGCCGAGCCGGAGCTCCGGGGCCTGTGTGCTGTTTGTGTTGGGTTCCGAGTGAGGCGGAGACGGAAACCAAAGATCTGAAAAGATGAGCCTCGTTCACCTCCACACACTGACTCAGCTCTGAATGAGTCAGGAGGAGCGCAGAACAAAGACACTTCTCTCTCTCTCCATCTCTAGACCTCCATCTCTCACCCTCCTTCTTTCTCTTCTCAGAACTTTCTACCCACGTACCTACAGCATGCGCAAGGCCGTTTCTTTGTGAGCGGCCGGCGAAACCCGAACGAGCTGCAGTGATTCATACGACCGTCTCTCATCCTCACACATGCACCGTACAGCAGGACTGACTGACAGGCTTTAAAGGAGAACTCCACCCATTTCCCAAAATTCCTCCATAATTCAGTGTGTGGGGTGTAAATAGTGATTGAGAGCGGGTTTGGTGTGAGGTGTGAACAGAGTGATTGAGAGCGGGTTTAGTGTGAGGTGTAAACAGAGTGATCGAGAGCGGGTTTAGTGTGAGGTGTAAACAGAGTGAGTGAGAGCGGGTTTGGTGTGAGGTGTAAACAGAGAGATTGAGAGCGGGTTTGGTGTGAGGTGTAAACGGAGTGATTGAGAGCGGGTTT
>CM067481.1:724846-747909 GCA_034552555.1 Semaprochilodus insignis
AGTGGTGGGTTTAGTGAGGGGGTATTAGTCGGGGTATTAGTGGTAGAGTAGTATTAGTGGTGGGGTGGTTTTGGGGGGGGGGTATTACTGGGGGAGGGGTATATTGGTAGGTGACCTGCACATCACTGAAAGTTCTGTTAACACTGAACACATTGTGGAGAACGTGTGCTGGTTCTAGACTCCAGCTTCACTTCTATAGTAACACACAGTACTGACCCCAATACACACTTCCATTCTTCTACTGTTAGAAAAACAACAAGAACTGAACACAGAACAGGAAACAGGCTGGAATCTGTACCTCGGACACGGCGGAGACGAAACCACGTTCATCTCGTGCAGCTTCTTGAAGTTGTAGAGGCTGATGACATCATTATTGAGAGTGGCCAGTTCAACACAGCCCACAAACGGAGCCAAACTCAGGGCAGGAGGCAGCTGCACAACACACACACACAGCAAACACTCAGGGCGTCAGCACCTCCACCCTTCCGGGGTCACGTGTATTCACGTTCACTCTGGTGTGTTTTAGCCTGCTGAGATAACCAGGTATCTAAAGGTGACTGATGGTCAGGACAGATCTGTAACAGTGGTGAAACTGACCTTCACGTCAGGCGGGACGCCTCCCACAATGAAGACAGAGTCTTTGGGGTCCAGATGGAACAGAGAGTCTGTCCCGCTCGCTTCACCTTTCTGGATGAACTTCTGCTCGGCAACGGTCTCCTGGCTCGGTAGGGTCAGAAACACTTTACCATGGCGCCCCAGCCTGGAGAGGACAGAGCAGAGGGTCGGTATTAGGTCCGGTTTTCAGGATCAGCGCCTCAGGCTGCAGGAAGAGTTCCGGGGTGGTGTACCTCTCCACTCGGACCAAGTTGAAGACTGGAGGCCATGAGCTCACAGGTTTGGAGCTGAGAGGAATCTCCACATCTTCCCCTCCCAGGTTATACACGAACACCAGGTTATCATTCTTTATAGCCAGACCCAGGTAGTCCTTACGGCCCTGCAACAAACACAAACGTACACAAACACAAACACAAACGTACACAAACACAAACACAAACACAAACACAAGTTATGAATGGTTGAGTAGGAGTGGGTTGGTTAGAAGTGAGTGCTGGGTGTAGATGAGCATGTGCTATTCCCCTCCAGGTCCCCTGGTGGTGCTCTTACGCTCTTGTCTCCGAGGTAGAGCAGGAATCGATCCTCAATGGGGTCTTTGTCTGGATCGACTCGAACGTACAGGCTGATGGAGGTCACGGCCTTCAGCTCGTCCACACTGGTGTGGGGCTGGACCTCCACAGCAGACTGACCGTTAAACTTCATGGACACCTGGATCTGCAGACATCAACAATACAGACAACATGGTTACCAACACACACGACTGCTGTAGTTCTGACAGTGAATGTGTCCATTCTTGCTGGATCTGGTGATATTTGGGTTCTTCTCTGCGTGGTGGAGTTTAACTTGTGCGTGTGGAGCAGTGATGAACTGTGTTCACAGACGATGGTGTTGGGAAGTGTTCCTGATCTCATGCAGTGGTTCCACTACAGAATCTGCTGTCTGAGGGTCTGAAGATCACCACCATCCAGTACTGGTTCTGGGTCTGGTCCCTTGTGTACAGAGGAATCTCTGGATCTTTTAATGATAGTATGTGCTGTAGATGATGATCATCTCCAGGTTCTTTGCTGGAGTCTTTCATAGAGTGGTGACCCCACCCCATCTTTACTCGGCTGTTACCAGGTAAGCTGATTAGCTGTGAGATGTTCCACCAGGTGTTTATTAGTCTTACGCAGCTGTACTGTCTTTTAGTGCTCCTGAACTGAAAGATGACGGAGAACTCTAAAAGATCAGAGACGTTCTCCTCAGTTTCTGTGTTTGATATGTGGTATTTGTCCTGTGTTCAGTTATATATTGAGTTTAGTGTCCGACTGTTTTGGAAATGGTTGTAAGCTCCGTACCTTCCGGGCGACGCTGCGAGCCTGAGCGATCAGCTCTCGGATCCTCATGATGTTGGTGGAGGCGTTGTTCACGGGCTTCTTCTCCTCCACCACACGCAGCTTAGTCAGCAGCTCAGGAACGATCTCAGACAGGTTCTCCACTGACACAACCACAGAATATTTACACCTTGAGTATACTGTCATCTACAGACTACAGGTACTTCACAAAGCAGGACTTTCTCAGTTAGCCTACATATAGCCTGTTCAGCAGGGTCTAAACTCTTTCCCCTCCAATCTGCCTGTTAACACGTCCGGGTCTGAGCCTGTACTGAGCTACCCGAGGTTCTGTCTGTCCAGCATGCAGCAGTTCTGCAGCTGATGAGCTGAGTTACAGTTCTCACACCCATGAAGATAAACACAGTTTGGTGCCAGTGGGCTCTAATGTTAGCTAGCTAGCCAAGCTACTCGCTAACGTTAGCACACTGTTAATAGACAAACTGGCCATTTGCGGAGACCCTAAATACAGTCTATGGGTTTTATAGGGTGCTTCTTGGTTATTAGCCGTTATCCTGTAATAGCTGTCTTAGCTAGTCATCTATCTTCAGCCGCCCTCGTCTGACTGACAAGCCTGACAACCGGAACATGAAGACGTGGCTTCACAGCAAGAAACACCCTAAAAACCCCACAGACGATATCAAGGACATCCACAAAGGGTCAGTTTGGGTACTGCCAGTGGGTTCTAGCTAACATTAGTTAGTTACCACCCACTCCATGTGTTAGTTACCACCCACTCCATGTGTTAGTTACCACCCACTCCATGTGTTATTTACCACCCACTCCGTGTGTTAGTCACCACCCACTCCATGTGTTAGTTACCACCCACTCCGTGTGTTAGTTACCACCCACTCCATGTGTTAGTTACCACCCACTCCGTGTGTTAGTTACCACCCACTCCGTGTGTTAGTTACCACCCACTCCGTGTGTTAGTCACCACCCACTCCGTGTGTTATTTACCACCCACTCCGTGTGTTAGTCACCACCCACTCCGTGTGTTAGTCACCACCCACTCCGTGTGTTAGTTACCACCCACTCCGTGTGTTAGTTACCACCCACTCCGTGTGTTAGTTACCACCCACTCCGTCTGTTAGTTACCACCCACTCCGTGTGTTAGTTACCACCCACTCCGTGTGTTAGTTACCACCCACTCTGTGTGTTAGTTACCACCCACTCCGTCTGTTAGTTACCACCCACTCCGTCTGTTAGTTACCACCCACTCCGTGTGTTAGTTACCACCCACTCTGTGTGTTATTAATGATCAGGAATGCGTGTTGGATCCAGTGAACATGCTGCGGGGCGTGTACCTGTGTGGTGTGCGGAGCTGACGGCCTGCTCGTAAGCATGTGTGGAGTACAGGTTGTTCCTCATGTTCCTGCTCCACTCCTCCACTCTCTCTCTGATGGGGGTCACTGTGTCCAGCACCTCCACTGACCGGTTCAGACAGTCCTCCGCCTTCCGAGTGACCTGCAACTGGTTTGGCCAGCGTTCTGACCACACACATTCATATTACAGCAGTGGTTCTATCTGAAGTCAGAAGCCACATAATCCAGCCTATCTGAGATTACTGAACACCCCCACACGCTCTGAGAGGAGTCTACACATCTGTAATATTTCAGCACTGTTCAGTGATTTATCTTACGTTTATTTACGACTGGAAGTCTAAAATGTCCAGGTCGTGTGGGAAGTCTACCATGTGCTGCTGTGGGGTGAGGCTCTGTCCAGGTGGGCTGAGGCTGGAGAAAAGCTCTCACCTTCCTTTACTGTGTTGATGTCTCCTACAATCTCTGCCAGTTGTCTTCTGGTACTGTTCATCATTTCTTTAGTCTCCTCTATGTATTTTTCAGTGTCTCTGAGAGTCGACACCACTTCTGTAATTCAGACAATAACACTGTTACAACAACCTTAATAAACACCTTCATAACATCCATAACTAACACAGCACACTGGGTCCTTCTCCAGTAACTCACACAGACAGACAGATTCACAGACAGACAGACAGATTCACAGATAGATTCATAGATAGATAGATAGATAGATAGATAGATAGATTCACAGATCAACAGACAGGACGGCAGGTAGACAGACAGATAGACAGATGGGTTATGGCCTGTGAATGGATCTCACCCTGGTGCTCGGAGCGCAGACTGACAGACTCCTTAAACCTGTGGTCACTCTGAGTTTTCAGGAAATCCAGCTGTGACTTGATTCCACTGATGGCCTGACAGAGAGATCAGCAGTAACACACACACACACACACACACACACACACACACACACACACACACACACACACANTAACACACACACACACACACACACACACACACACACACACACACACACACACACAGACACACACACACACATACACACATACATACACACACACACACATACATACACACATACACCACACCCACCCAAACACATGCACACACACATGGCACACAAACACACACACACACACACACACAGACGTATATATACATACACACACACACATTTGAATGCGTACAGTACTGAACATCTATACAGGAAAGTAAACACTACAGCCCATAATAAACACTGTGTAACCTGCACTCAGGGCTATTCTGTTTGGATCTATTCAGACCAACCAGAGAACCTGCGGTGTGTGAGAGTTTGTGTGTTCCTGGTCAAATGACATGTTTTGTTGATTTTTGTAAATATTCTTATTAAATACATTATAACCGCATGTCTTTATTGGGTAAACTGTTCTGAAACAAAATTACTCAACTGGAGCTCTGTACTGTAGCTCTGTACTGTAGCTGTGCTGTAGCTGTGCACAAGCTCTGTGCTGTAGCTCTGTACTGTAGCTGTGCTGTAGCTCTGTACTGTAGCTGTGCTGTAGCTCTGTACTATAGCTGTGCTGTAGCTCTGTACTATAGCTGTGCTGTAGCTCTATACTGTAGCTCTGTACTATAGCTGTGCTGTAGCTGTGCTGTAGCTCTGTACTATAGCTGTGCTGTAGCTCTGTGCTGTAGCTGTACTATAGCTGTGCTGTAGCTCTGTACTATAGCTGTGCTGTAGCTCTATACTGTAGCTCTGTGCTGTAGCTCTGTGCTGTAGCTCTATACTGTAGCTCTGTACTATAGCTGTGCTGTAGCTGTGCTGTAGCTCTGTGCTGTAGCTCTGTGTTGTAGCTCTGTGCTGTATGTGTCTGAGACTGTGGGTTAGCTCACATCTTCAGCCTGTCTGGACAGATTGTAGGTGGTCAGGCCGGTGATGTTTGCATCATCGATGTATTTGACTATGTTGTCGTATACGTTGGAGGCATCCAGAGCTTTCTGCACAAATCCATTCGCATCACTGCCCTTCAGATTACTGCAGACACAGAGAGCATACGTGAACATAAAGACCACATGGTGGACACATGGTGGACAGCAGAGAGAAATCAGACACCTATAATATCAGGAGGGCTTTACTGTTTATACTCAGGCGTTCACACTTCACCTGTTTAAAGATTAGGTTCAGGTTAGTTCAGGTTAGGTGTTCAGTGGTTTAAATAAAGTTTTCTAGGTAGAGTTTTGTGTGAAGAATGTGTGTAGAATTTGTGTGTAGAATTTGTGTATATTTTTATGTGAAGAAAGTGTGTAGAGTTGGTGTAGAATTGTATGTAGAGTTTGTTAAGTTTTGTGTGTAGAGTTTTGTGTAGTTTTGTGTGTAGAGTTTGTGTGTTAAGTTTGTGTGTAGAGTTGGGGAATTAGGTTTTGTGTGTTGAGTTAGTGTAAAGTTTTGTGTATAGAGTTTGTGTAGAGTTTGTGCAGAGTTTTGTGTGTAGAATGTGTGTAGAGTTTGTGTAGTTTTGTGTGTAGAGTTTTGTGTGCAGAGTTAGGACTCACTGCTTCAGCTCATCTGCGTGCCTCTGCAGTTCCTCAGCGTGGTCAGTAGCTCTCTGTACTCGATCATGGTCCACCTCAGAGAGCTGGTCAATCTTGTTCTGTAAGGACGCTCGTGCTCCATCCACCTCCGCATGATACTCAGATACATTCTACACATCATACATCATATACCTTACATTACATTATATACACTCTACGTCATATACACATTACATTATATACATATAACAGAATATATACTTTATATAAATCAGCTCAAACTCGCTGCAGTGAGCTACAAGATGGCCGCGCGCTGTTGTGCAGCAGCTGCTCACGCTCCCAGCGAAAACCCAGCTTTTAGTTATTTTTACGTCGGTTCTGATGGCGACTTCACGCGCCTTAAGCGTGTGAGTTATAGCCGAACCAAACTTTTTAAGAAAAAAACAGACGGAACCACTGCACTGACACTTTGAGGACACTTAGTCACTTTAACCCACTCTGCTGCTACCTTGTCAATTTCATTGCTCTTTATCTTTTATATATTTTTATATATTTATGTATATTTTATTTTATTTATTTAAGTACTGCTGCTGGGTATAACTGGGTCCTTGAGTACTACAATTTCGTTCCACCCCATCTACCACATGTGATGCGAACGACAATAAAGTCTCCTTGAATCCTTAAACTAACAGAGGATTAGACAGAGTAGAAACATCTACTCACTGTAACCATGACACCCAGCTCCTCCACGCCCACATCCGCCTCTGCATAGATCTGATTGGCTGTCATCATGGTTTGATTAACAGCGATATAATTCTCCATTAGACGCTGCTGCTGAAACTGACACACAACGAGACACACAGAGTATATATCATATACACAGTCAGAGTATATCATAGACACAGTCAGTCAGAGTATATATCATACACACAGTCAGTCAGAGTATATATCATATACACAGTCAGAGTATATAATCATACACACAGTCAGTCAGAGTATATAATCATACACACAGTCAGTCAGAGTATATATTATATACACAGTCAGTCAGAGTATATATCATACACACAGTCAGTCAGAGTATATATCATATACACAGTCAGAGTATATATCATACACACAGTCAGAGTATATATCATACACACAGTCAGAGTATATATCATACACACAGTCAGAGTATATATCATACACACAGTCAAAGTATATATTATATACACAGTCAGAGTATATATCATATACACAGTCAATCAGAGTATATAGTCATACACACAGTCAGTCAGAGTATATATTATATACACAATCAGAGTATATATCATACACACAGTCAGTCAGAGTATATGTCATATACACAGTCAGAGTATATATCACATATATACGTGTATATATATATTTACACACACATGTGGTTTGATAGTGTGTGGTTTGATGGCATGTGGTTTGATAGTGTGTGGTTTGATGGCGTGTGGCTTAAGGGCGCGTGGTTTGATAATGTGTAGTTTGACGGCATGTGGTTTGATAGTGTGTGGTTTGATGGCGTGTGGTTTAAGGGCGCATGGTTTAAGGGCACGCGTGGTTTGATAATGTGTAGTTTGACGGCGTGTGGTTTGATAGTGTGTGGTTTGATGGCGTGTGGTTTAAGGGCACGCGTGGTTTGATAATGTGTGGTTTGATGGCGTGTGGTTTGATGGCGTGTGGTTTAAGGGCGCGTGGTTTGATAATGTGTAGTTTGATGGCGTGTGGTTTGATGGCATGTGGTTTGATGGCGTGTGGTTTAAGGTTGTGGTTAATGTCACAGCTCACTACATAGGGGTCCGAGGGTCAAACAGGAGGACAAGTGAACGCCATTATAGACACAGTGGAGTGAACCACTGCGGTTCTGCTGGGGTTCTGCGTGTTACCTGCACGTGTAGAACCGCTGCGGTTCTGCTGGGGTCCTGCGTGTTACCTGTAGGCGCTGCAGTCTGAGCTGGTTAGCGGAGTACGTGCTGTAGCTCTGCTGCAGTGTGTCTTCAGCCTTGTTGATGAGGATCTGAGCCTGAGACAGTTTGGAGTTGAACCTGCTCAGCTGTTCTCTCACTGCAGGAATATGACCTTCAGTCCCGACCACACGCTTCTCCATCTGCCGCACACGCCGCAGGACTGCACACACACACACACACACACACACACACACACACACGTTTAGAAAACACACAGATCAAGAATAAAAGAGAAACAGCAGAGAACAAACTGCCAGACAGACACAGACACTGCAGAACTCGGGTTCCGGATCACAGTCACACAGATTCTCACACTTACTAACAGCTCTTTCCTGGCTTCACTGATCTCCACTGTGAGGTATTCCATTAGAACTGTATTCCGAAGGCTGGATATCCAGAACTGTAATAATAGCTGTAAAGCCCGTCATTGACGACAGCGAAATGCCGACAATCAGGTAACTTGGATAATAAGTCTGCTGTGGAGATCCGTACGTCTGCTCCGCTAGAACAGTCCCAGAACATACGCTTAAATCAACCAGGTGCAGAATTACATGTCTCCTGGAAGGTGCTGCATCCGCTCTGTGAACGGTTCTATCCTGGATAAACTGATGAGCCAGGTTTTAGAGGTTAGACCATACAGTGCTCCGGTCGAGAGGAGAGCTCTCCTTCCCAAACTAGTTCCGTTGCTAACGCAGGTTTGATTCAGTTTAACTCCCTTTACCTTCCTTTATTTTCTGGGTCACAGCGACGTTCTGATTCAGTTCTAGACAGACTGTTTTGGTTCTGATGAGTAAAGGTTCTGCAGTACTCACTTCTGATTCACTCTGTTAGCTGGCACAGTGAAGACCAGCAGAAGCCTTTCTCATGGATTCGTCAAGCTCCAGCAAATCTTTACAAACGGAGGCTAACACGGCATTACTGGAGCTGAACACGCGCGCAGGAGAGAGCTAACTGCTGATTCTGTTATCTGAGCAAACAGTCGCCTGTGTTCACCAGCATCACGCAGAGTGAGGAGGTGCTGAGGGAGGACCACCCCACACACCCAGTCTTGCTGTGTCCCAGTTACGGTCTCTCTCTCTCTCACACACACACACACACACACACACACACACACACACACACACACACAGTCTCTCTCTCACAAACACACACACGCGCACACACACACACACACACACTGTCTCTCTCTCACACACATACACACACTGATAGACACTCACATTCGTGAGCCTGAGCGGACTCCTCTGTAGCGAGTGGTTCTTTAGGTGAAAGGTCGCACTCTCTGATCCAGTTCAGCATCCGTTCAGCCTCCAGCTGCTTCTGCTTCTGCACCTCCGGGTCTACCTCCTGCTGGATGCTGTACAGCTCCCAGTCACTGATCATATCTGCACATACAGCAACAACATCCAGTCTCACTCCGCCCAGCGTCCGGTCAGCCTCTTACATGATGAGATACTAAACAGCATGGTGTCCCTGCAGTACCTTCTATCAGGAGATTAAGAGCGGTCAGATTAGCCGCTAGCATCTCGGCTAGTGTGGAGCTGTGCAGGGTCACCTCGTCCACCTGCCTCCCTACAGATGCCACATTGTCCTCCTGCATGTGTAGTTCAGCGCCAGTAAACAAACAGGAGGAGATAACAGAGTGATACAGAGTGATATAATGTAAAGTGATTAAATTGCAGTTTGTGTTTTTATAGGGTCAGATTCCACATGTCCATTTGAGAAGAATGATGGAGTGATGTAGACGGAATGCTAGAGTGATAGTGATGGAGTGATACAGTAGTACTAAAGGAGTGTAACCTGCAGGGTGAGTAGTTCTCCTGCTGCTTGCAGTGTGGCTGCTGCCTCCTCCAGTTCACCCGTCTGCCTCCTCAGCACTGAAGACTTATTCCTCCATCCTACAAACTGAGACTGAACACCACAACACGGTTATAACACACTCAACACAGTCATAACACACTCAATACAGTCATAACACACTCAACACGGTCATAACACACTCAATACAGTCATAACACACTCAACACGGTCATAACACACTCAACACAGTCATAACACACTTGACACAGTCATTAAATAGACCTAACACAGGTCCTTTGTGTACTGCTCCTCTAACCGTGTGTAGGTACCTGCAGTCTGAGAACAGTGTAGTTGAAGTACTTGATGCGATCGTGTGCTGCAGCTCCAGTGGAAACGTTCAGCACGGTGTTCCTCAGCTGCTCCACGGTTTTATTGGACTGTCTGACATCACCGATCAGATGCCAGATACACTCATCACAGTCTGGGAGGACATCACAGTCAGATCAACACAGTAACGCAAACAAACATCCACAGCTGCTAGCCCTCCTCCCTCGGATACACTTCACCCACACACACTTCCAGGGCTGGTCTACACCTGCTTCCATGGTCATTTACACCAGTGGGCTCCAACCCTGCTCATGGACATCTACCTACCTGCAGGGTCTAGCTCCAACCACAGTCTGCCAGACCTGCTCCAGCTGAACAAGCAGGGACGCTCGGCATGCTGGACAGGCTGGAACAAACTCTGCAGGGAAGTAGCTCTCCAGGATCAGGGCTGGACATCCTGGCTCTACACACATTTCAGTGGCCATTCTACACTCAACATTGTTTGTGTGTTGATTTGACTCACCGACGTTACACTCGCTTATTTGGGAAGTTTCTGGCAAACACTCTCCAGTGTGCATGTCACAGCTTCCCTCAGGGCAGTCGCACTCTGCATACACACACACACACACACACACACACAATATAAAGACACTCTTACACTCTCTTCAGTACACACTTCTCCGCTCCTGTGCAGCTGAACACCAGATAAAGTCCAAAACATCGGCTTGGTGGAATAGCAGCCACTTTGATCTTCAGGCCTTCACAAGTATCACCTTTTATCTTACAGTGACGGAGCTAATCAGGTTTACAGATCATTAAGGGGCATAAAAAGGAGGATTTGCACATTTACACAACACTTGGAACACACCTCACTCTCATTTTACACTGTATTCACTCTTTAACTCAGCACTCGCTCCACGGAATGCTGCTATACAGTGATATGTGTCTGTCATTCCTGGGAATCTGCTCACCGATCTCCTCTGATCTGAGGATCTGCTCACACTGCAGGCAGCGTGGACAGTGGTGAACGAAGTACACACACCATGTACCCGAGTTAAAGTAGAGATTAAATACTTCTGCAGTGTCAGGAGAAGTTCCTCTCTTTAGACCTCCACTGGAGTAACAGTACTAAAGTATGTACCTTCAAATGTACTTAAGTATGGAGAGTAACAGGAGCATGATTTATTATGGCTCTAATGTCCTATTATCATTTCTGGAACAAGACTCTTAATCAGCTCAGTGTAGGTGAAGAGACTCGAGTGTCTCTCAGTCCACCAGTCTTTAATAGAAGATCAGTAATTAGTCTGACACTGACGTCTATTACAATCACCATCAGCTCAGAACACTGAAGGAGAACTGGTTCCATTAGCTAGAACCAAGCCTGATTGGTGGACTCGCCTCACGCTTCTCTCGTTTGGACACTTTTATGCCCACATAAGCCAAAAGGAAGGACAGATTTGGCCGCAATGCAGCTCTGATGAATTAGACCAGCGTCTTTCACACACTAACACACTAAGCCAAACAGGCGCTGCTGGCGGGAGATGATGTCATCAGCAGGCCGTGCAGATGGCCAGCAGCTGTGGGTGGGAATGTGTGTGTGGGAGTGAACATGACCGTGACCCCCGACATTCCTCAATCCACCCTCCTAAACTGCTCGGCTCAGAGAGCAGACATGTTCTCCAGTAGGCTCGGCGCAGAGAGAACGTCTCATCATGGAGTCTGACATCGATAAGTGATAGATAACTGAGTCTGAACCTCCTAATCAGGTCTGTTATTGATTACTGTAACGCCCTGCGCAGCTTAGTTCTCGTCTTCCTCCGCTTCTCCTTGTAAATGCGTCTCTGCTCCATCTAAGCTCAGCTAAACCACCGGAGTCTAAACCACATTAGCTGGAACCCCCCTAGTGTGACCAGCAGTGGTTTAACCTGCGTCTGTAGTGGAACATGCTGTAAATAACCTGCTAAATCTGCAGCAGCCTAGTGTGTCCCGACACAGCGGAGCTAACTAACCGTCTCATTAACGAGAGTGAAAATGAAGGTTTAATTAAGCCTGTGAAAAGTAATTATGGGTTCAGCATGACAAAGAAAACCATCCTACATCATAAACCAGTACCTCAAAGATAACGCTGTTCTGTGGTATTAAAAAAGAAGGACTGAATATCCATAAGTGCAGCTTGACCACATGGTCACTGTAGCTCAGTGTATTAACCCACTACGTCGTGTTTGGGTGTGTAAGCACAGTAACCATAACACACACATGTCCCACGTTTACTGTGTATTATCACATCTAATTACATACAAACACTATATATTGCTAATATTTACACATAGCCTGTCCAGGGTGTTTACTGCCCTCTGCCCACTGAGTGCTGGGATAGGTTCCAGCACACCCTGCGACCCATAGCTCTTTCCACCAACATGGTACTGGTGCCAAAATCTCAAACCGTTCAGCACTTTTCCACCTCAAAAAAGCGGGCCGGCAAATCTAGTGCTGTTCCAGCCACATGAACCCCCTGGTCTGGAACCAGGGACCCTGACGCAAGTGGTAAATGGGGTATGGCAGTGCCGTCACCACGTAAAGTTGTTGACGCCACCATTTTCCCAGAAAACAGGAGAATGAGTGAAAACAATGAAAGCAGCCGCAAAATTACACATCGGTGGTCTGCTGGAGACAGAACATGATCCGCCATGTCTGCCGACTTCTGCTTCTGCACTAAAGACCACCAACATCCAGATACACAATCACTCGGACAAGAAAGGGGGCCCGTTCTTAACGGGTTTGATAGATCCTGGAACCAGCACCAGATCCCAACTGCTTGATGCGATCTGTCTAAGCTGCCTCTGTAGTCATGTGTATTTCCCAATGGTTTCAGTACCACAGTAAGGGTAAGTAGTGTAAGAACTGGCCAGCTAAACTAGCTAGCTACAATCATTGTCTGGCACCTAGCCAACATCAGCAAATTGGCTAACGGTATCCAACGAAAATATCATAGTTTATACAGACAACAAGTTAATAAAGTAAATATATAACATTTAAACTGCTGGACGTATAAATGACCTTAACAACACCAGATGAAGTACCAGATTCACGTCACCCTGTGGGAGTGCACTGCTGTGTAGTTGCGGGGTGAACTCACTCTTGCAGCCATTGGGGCTGTAGTCCCAGTGACCCGGAAGACAGCGCTCACAGTACCGGCCTCCAGCTCCCTGTTGGCACTGACAGGTGTGTGTGAGGGGGTGGCAGGTGGGCCTCAGCCCTGCTGGAGCACACTCACACCGGCGGCAGCCCTGACAGCTGCTGAAACCAGAGTACCCCTCCTACACACAAGCACACAATCAGCCTGCATTTACTATCAGAGCACAGAGCAATAAGGGGGTCTCAATGAGAGGGTCTTACCTCACACTGGTCACAGAGTCGTCCAGTGACCCCCGGTTTACAGTGACACACTCCAGTTCTGTCATCACACGACGCTGTTCCACACTTATTACACTGACACTCTGACAGACACACAGACAGGAAACCAGTATTATTACTGATCATCACTGTTACACTACTGTAACTAAACTACACCAGTACTATACCAGTACTGTAACTAAACTACACCAGTACTATACCAGTACTGTAACTAAACTACACCAGTACTACACCAGTACTATACCAGTACTGTAACTAATCTACACCAGTTCTATACCAGTACTATACCAGTACTGTAACTAATCTAAACCAGTTCTATACGAGTACTATACCAGTACTGTAACTAAACTAAACTATACTGGTACTATACCAGTACTATACCAGTACTGTAACTAATCTAGACCAGTTCTATACCGGTACTATAACTAAACTATACTAGCACTGTACCAGTACTGTAACTAAACTATACTGGTACTATACCAGTGCCATACCAGTACTATACCAGCACTATACCGGTGCTGTAACTAAACTATACTGGTACTACACCACTACTATACCAGTACAGTAACTAAACCATACCAGTACTATACCACTACTGTAACTAAACTATACTGGCACTATACCAGTACTATACCAGTACGATAACTAAACTACACTGGTGCTATACCAGTACTATACCAGTACTACACCAGTACTGTAACTAAACTATACCAGTACTATACCAGTAGTGTAACTACCCTATAAGAGTACTATACCAGTACTATAACTAAACTATACCGGGACTATACTAGTACTATAACTAAACTATACCAGTACTTTAACTAAACCATACCAGTACTATATCTAAAGTAGACCGATACTATACCAGTACTATAACTGAACTATACCAGTACTGTAACTAAACTATACCAGTACTACACCAGTACTATAAATAAGCTGTAAATACTGTAACTAAACTGTAAATAATCTACACTGATACTATACCAGTACTGTAACTAAACTATACCAGTACTATATCTAAACTAGACTGACACTATACCAGTACTATAACTAAACTACACCAGTAATATATCTAAGCTAGACTGATACTATACCAGTACTATATCTAAACTAGACTGATACTATACCAGTACTATAACTGAACTAAACCAGTACTGTAACTAAACTATACCAGTACTATAACTGAACTATAACAGTACTATATCTAAACTAGACCAATACCATACCAGTATGGTAACTAAACAATACCAGTACTGTAACTAAACAATACCAGTACTGTAACTAAACTATAACAGTACTATAACTAAACTACACCAGTACTATAACTGAACTACACCAGTATGGTAACTAAACAATACCAGTACTGTAACTAAACAATACCAGTACTGTAACTAAACTATAACAGTACTATAACTAAACTACACCAGTACTATAACTGAACTACACCAGTATGGTAACTAAACAATACCAGTACTGTAACTAAACAATACCAGTACTGTAACTAAACTATAACAGTACTATAACTAAACTACACCAGTACTATAACTGAACTACACCAGTATGGTAACTAAACAATACCAGTACTGTAACTAAACAATACCAGTACTGTAACTAAACTATAACAGTACTATAACTAAACTACACCAGTACTATAACTGAACTACACCAGTATGGTAACTAAACAATACCAGTACTGTAACTAAACAATACCAGTACTGTAACTAAACTATAACAGTACTATAACTAAACTACACCAGTACTATAACTGAACTACACCAGTATGGTAACTAAACAATACCAGTACTGTAACTAAACAATACCAGTACTGTAACTAAACTATAACAGTACTATAACTAAACTACACCAGTACTATAACTGAACTACACCAGTATTATAACTAAACAATACCAGTACTGTAACAAAACTATACCAGTACTGTAACTAAACTATACCAGTACTGTAACTAAACTATACCAGTACTATAACTGAACTATACCAGTACTGTAACTAAACTACACCAGTACTATAACTGAACTATACCAGTACTATAACTGAACTACACCAGTACTGTAACTAAACTATACCAGTAATGTAACCAAACTATACCAGCACTATAATTAAACTATACCAGTACTGTAACTAAACTATACCAGTACTATAAGTGAACTATACCAGTACTATAACTAAACTATACCAGTACTATAACTGAACTATGCCAGTACTATAACTAAACTATACCAGTACTATAACTGAACTATACCAGTACTATAACTAAACAATACCAGTACTGTAACTAAACTATACCAGTACTGTAACTAAACAATACCAGTACTATAACTGAACTATACCAGTACTATAACTAAACTATAATAACTAAACTATACAAGTACTGTAACTAAACTGAACTATACCAGTACTGTAACTAAATTATACCAGTACTATAACTGAACTATACCAGTACTATAACTAAACAATACCAGTACTATAACTAAACAATACCAGTACTGTAACTAAACTATACCAGTACTGTAACTAAACAATACCAGTACTGTAACTAAATTGAATGAGTGGCGCTAAACTGCTTTAGGCTGAATGGATAGAGCTACACCCCTGTAGGCTGAATGGGTGGAGCTACACCGCTGTAGGCTGAATGGGAGGGGCTAAACTGCTGTAGGTTGAATGGGTGGAGCTACACTGCTGTAGGCAGTAGGTCCTACCATGAAGCTTGTGCTATTCTTATCCTGAGAGAACTGAAAGACAATCCAGGACTGATTTAGTCCCTCACACAGAGAGCAACTGTATAAACACCTGACTGACCTCTCGGTGTAGTGTTTCCTGCACACCTCTGCGGTCAGCGGCGTAAGGGCCAGAGAGAGGCCGTGAGATATATCTAGCAGGGTGGAACTGTGTGTTCAGGCGCTCTAGCTAAAGGCTAACAGCGTCAGTGGAGCCGAAAACATTATATTACAGACTCCAGATGGACGGCCTTCTCTGCCTACATTTCAAAGTCAGCTGAGACGGACCTGAGATGGACTTGGGCACTTACCCCGGCAGTCTTTGGTGCTGATGGCATCGCCGTAGTAACCAGGGGCACACCTCTCACAGTTGTGTCCAGCTGTGTTGGCCCAGCAGTGGAGGCACTGCCCCGTCATGTTGTGGCACTCGTTAAAGATCAGGTTGGGGTCCGAGTTCCCATTACAGTCGCACCTCTTACAGGAGTCGCCCACATGCATGGGGTTACCATAGTAACCAGGAGCACACCTGAGGAGGGAGGAGAGAGAGCTGTCAATCATGAGGCAGAACCTTATACGTGTACTGGAGTAGACACTACAGTATTACTCTGAGTGTGGAACCTCACAGAGGCACTTCACCATCATGGTCACCCAGTGGACCCCCACGCTTAGTTTAAAGGCAGGGGCGTTAAGTCCAGTTTAGTCGTGCCTAGTTTCTCCCTCTCTATCACTCAGTTCTACCAGGCTGGGAGGGTGCACGTTCCAAGGCCTACAGTACAGGGGGTTCTGGAGGTCAGTACCCTCTGATTATGAAACACTGGAGCAGTGGCTTCAGGAGAGCACCCTCTGTTTATAGTCTAAATATAAACTCATCATCAAAAGAATAGCTGCACAAACAGCTGCACCCAGAAGGAGTCAACCTACAGGACTGAAACTTGGTGTGTAGGTTTGACATGGTGGGGCATGCGAATGATTCAAGTTTCACGCTCGGCCACACATGTGACGTGAGCAAGGACGGGTCTTATCTTTGTACCTGACTGACCCAACAGCCACGATTACAGACATCCAGCGAGCAGTGATGTCCTCCATGAGTCATCCTGTTAGTGCAGCACCATTGGCAGACGGCTCGCAGGACTACATGCACACAGACCGTTACCACGACTGTCCTTAACACCACGTCACCGTCACCAAAGACTGCAATGGTGTCGTACCAGACTGTCATGGAGTGACTCAGAACGGCAGCGGGTCATCTTCAGTGACGAGTCCCGCTTTTGTCTTGGTGGAGATGACCAACGAATCCGTGTGTGGAGGCACCGTGGTCAGCACCAAGATGAACGGTTTGTTGTCACAGGCCTGATGTCCCTCCACCCCTACCGCACCATCTGCAGGAACTGTGTGAGGATATTCAAGCTGCATGGGATGGATTATCACAGGACACCATTAGGAACCTCTACAGCTCCATGCCGAGACGTCTGGCGTGTTGGGTTAGCAAACACGGCGGCCCGCCGCCATACTGAGAGACAGACTTCTGTATGTGTAGCTCAATAAATATTGATCATATCAGTCTAAATTTATCATCAGTTATTGATCCTGGTGACCTTTATCTTCCTTCCCAACACACCTGCAACCCCACACCTCCTTCTGGGTGCAGCTGTTCCTCTGATGATGAGCGCATGTATCAGGTGTGCACTCACCTCTCGCAGTAGTGTCCAGCGTAGCCTTCCTGACACACACACCGCAGAACCACACCCTTCTTATCACAGTGAGCAGCAAAACTGCAAATCAAACAGCAAACAGTGAGCAGAACCCATCCACACACTAAAGCCACACGTGTAATACACAAGTAGAATTCAACCTGTAGAGAGTTATCTGAGTTACTGTGCAGTGAGGTAATATTATAACCCTGAGGCTCAGCAGTGCGCGGGATCGTGGGTAATACTTGTCGTACTTGTTTGACTCCAGAGAGATGGGACATGCACATGGGCGGCACTCATGACGACCATCTGGCAAAACCTCCAAAACATATCCATCCTTACAGCGCTCGCAGAAATCCCCCTCGCTGTGATCCTGACAGTCCTGAAACACGGACACGGAATTTCATACTCAGTTAGTGTTCACACAGAACCTGCTGCAGCCATGGGCATGGTCAGGTGAACAGGAAGTAACGTCATGGAAGAAGCATACAATGCAGATGCCGGTGATGTCCTCACAGCTGTGCGCGTGGCCTTTGCAGTTACAGGGCAGACAGGTGTTCTGTTCACTCATGAAGAACCCTCGTGCGCACACCTGCAGAGAGAACAACACAGCATCAAGCAAACAAGCCCCGAACATTGGTTCACATATACACTCCATACTGGCATATCCCTCTGCCTGAAAAAGTAGTTCCAGCTGCTTAGAGTACAGCAACAGCTGTTGAGGTCAGTGAGAAGCCAGACTTCAGCTTTGTGAACGGCCTGCTGTAACTGTAGGCGGTATATACAGCACATCCCTCAATTCAAACGTATATACCACGACTTTCAGTTCCGTGTGGAGTTATAACAGAGTCCGTGAGACAGGGACATTCCAGCCTACAGTCTTCCATAAATACCATTATCAGGGATGAACACTCTGCTGGGGGTGTTTTCCCTTTAGCTGTGAGACTGTCTCACATCCTTTGTCTCTTTTAGCTCTCGCCACCCAGTAAAGGCCAGTCCCAGATGTACACTGTCCAGTCTCTCGCTCGGTAACTTCTCTTCCTCCAACAGCGTCTTCTTATGTCTCTTCCCAGCTTCTGCCATGATGTCCATGCTAGGAATACCGAGCTAGCTTCTTCTTATAGCTGCTGAAGATCCATAGTTGTTGGTGTGTGACGTGGTGCTGTAAAACGTTACACAGTTCTCCCGAGAGGTCTCGTACACATTCCTCCAGAGTTACACAGAGTTGTAGCAGGCGTTCCGGGCCCGGAGTGGGAATGACAGAGACGCTGTTCTCCCTATTAAGTCAGAGTTCCAGCTGAATGATCCTATAGCTGTAATTTTAAGGTCACATTGTGACATAATGTGGCTTTACATTAATATTGGGTCTGTTCTGTTGAAATGCCTGTCTGTGGTAACTGACCGCAGGATACAGAGAAACCCGGAACTCCAGAGAATTCCTTTAAAGACCAAATCAGGAGAAATGACCTGCTTCCCATCTCAGAGCCCTAAAGAGTTAAACAGAGAAGCACTCAGAAACACTTACACACTGAGGGATCAGTCATATGGGAGTAATCATGCATGTGGAGGAGCCTGAGAGAGGGCGGAACTCGGGGCCCGTTCAGAGCCATACTCTCCTTCTGAGTCCATGTTTTCCCAGGACTGAGCTCTTTCCCAACATACACTAATAATGAAAGTGGTGAGGACTGAATCCAGAGCACTTCCTGCCGAACAGGGCTCAGCTTCTCCACTCACCTCCGTCTTATACTGCAGTTCAGACACACTGAGAGCTCACCATTACCCACACACCTACTGAACACACACTCAACACACTCTGAACACGCACTGAACATGTACCGAATGATATACACTGAACACACACGGAAAACATACAGAACATGTACTGAACACACACACACACACACACACACACACACACACACACACACTGCAGTGGTGTTCAGTGTCTCCTGTGTGGTGTGAAGGTGGGTGGAGGCTGCGGGTGTTGTGTGGCTGGAGAAGCTGATTCGGCTGATCTTACCAAACAAATTTCAACAAAACAAACAAATAGCAGACGCCTCCCCTATGGTTCCTAAGGTAACGCCACATCTATTTCTATGGTTACCCTACACCCGTTTCTATGGTTACGCTACACAGAGATCCGTAGTTGTGTTAAGTTTAGATGCTCTGATGGAGCGGAGACTGGAGGGTGAAGATCACCCCACAATACCCCTCTGCTCCTGCTGTCTGCTGATCATCACACACCCACCCACACACACACACACACACACAGACAGACAGACACACAAACACACACACACACACACACACACACACACACACACACACACACACAAACACTCACACAGATACAGACAGACAGACACACAAACACACACACACACACACACACACACACACACACACAGACAGATAGATAGACACACAAACACACACACACACACACACACAGACACACACACAGAAACACAGCTGTGCTGCATATTTTCCAGACTGTGAATGAACAGTGGAGCAATTGTGAGGAAGACTCCCGTCTGACCTTCATCCTTATTTCCTGCTTTACGTACTGGACACACACACACACACACACACGCACACACTCACTCACTCATTCACTCTCACACACACAAACACACTCACTCACTCACTCACTCACTCAGTACAGAACTGTATAAGCCTGCTTTATCTGAGCTGTAACTCAGTATCAACACAGTAAACAGCCAGAGGAATCTGCTTTTAAGCTTCTAATGCTTTGCTTCACCTTACAAGTATTCCCACAGTGTGGCAGCGGGAGTGTTCCTTCAGACAGCAGCTGGCAGGAAGCACTTCCTCTACTTCCTATTAATAATATTATTAATATTATTATTATTATTAAAGTTATTAATATTAGAGATAATCTGTATTGTATCAGTGTTATTTAAAAACAAGAACCAAAAATAGGTAAAAGAAATACAGCAAGAGGATCAGCAGGGGTGTGTGTGTGTGTGTGGTGAACAGCTGAACTTAGTGCAGCAGGGAATTCCGGAATGAAGGATCGTGGGAAACTGGAGAGATCCTCAGTTGGAGTCATTGGAGCAGGAAATGTCCGAGACCAGTGTGAGTTAAAAAAAGAGCCTGAATTAGTCTTTCACAGTGTCATCACATACAACCATTTATCTAGAACCACCAGTGAACCTACACGTGTCTTCTGAGTGTTATATGGAATGTTGATGATGGAAAATCTGGAAAACCTGGAAATACTAAGTTTCTTTGGGGGACTATTTGACCTCCCAGCGCCCTGCAGCATGTATCCCTCCACCATGAATGGAGTTTAAGGCTGAAATCTTCTCCACACTATCATAAACAGCGTCTCAGACATCAGGCAGCGTATTCAGAACCACCTCATGTAGGAACTTTCTGTGAGGGAGCTTTTGGAGGGGGACGTCTGGTTACCTTCACCACCACTGGGAACAGATCTGACTTTATCTAGAACAGAGCACTTTACACCGAACCACTCTGAACGACTGTGTTTATTGTGCTGTAAGATTCTGTAAATAGGAATGTATGGAATATACACCCCAAATCAGGAACAGATGGGACCCTCTGGGAAGCGCTAATGAACAGGGCGGTGTTTCTCCGTGTACTGTGAGATGTGTCTGATGCAGACGCTACAGCCCTGAGATGTTCTGTCTGGTCAACTTCAAGTCCTTTATTAATACACATCCATTCCTGCATTTCAGGCATTCCTGCATGTTTATCATTTTTCCTACCATCCCGACTTTTCTTGATTTGAGGTTGTATGTATATTCACTCTGCAGCTCTTTATTATTCTTATTCTATATTCGGTTTTTGTATTTATTTTATTTCTCTCAGTTAAAAAGTGTTAACAGTCTGCGTGCCGGTCTGCTCAGTATGTTACACGTCATATGTGTGTTACTCACCATAAAACATTCCTTGTGTGTGGAACATTACTTGGCCAAATAAAGAGATTCTGTTCCTAATTCTGATTCCGATTCCAGTTCTGATTCTGAATACGCCCGAATACTGCAGTAAAGTTGAATGTTCTCACTGTATGGCTACATCCTCCGGAAGGCTGAAAGGCCCTCACTTCACCACCATGATGCGATCGAACTACTGTAGCTGCTGTTAGCTGGAACCAAAACAATGAAAAAATGTTACCATCACACACTGTCGCCCACTCAGAGCTCACACGTTCCTCACCATCTACTGCTGCACCGCTCAGCCGTACTGTTAGCATTAGCACGCTGGCTCATCTGAAGGGGCAGCCTTAGTTACTCAGACATGTAAAGCCACCCATTTAACCTGCTGAGACCAAAAGCCAGGCTTTTTCAGGCTAATTCGTTTTAGCGTGTTAGCGCCAGCGCACCAGCTCCTGTTTGTTTACTGCTATGTGTTAGTGTTAGGAGTAAGTACTTCCAACGACTCGAGATGAAGCCGAGACGTGTTTGTGAAGGTCTTCCTCAGTGAAGTCAGAGAGATCACTGGAACAGTCCTAAACATGCAGAGCAGTTTCTCTGCAGTCGCCCAGAACAAAGCCAGCTTTCATTCTGCTGTACCGTCTGGTATAGAGCAGAGACTCTCACACTCAGCTCACACTCAGCTCACACTCAGCTCACACACCCAGCTGGGCCACTAATGTCCCCAACATCATCATCGGGAGGAGGCCTTGGCTAGTTTGGATAGCTGTAGTGTCTGCACTGTTCTATTGTTAGCAGCTTTGGAGGATCTAGAGAAGGCCTTGGTTAGTTTAGCTAGATGTAGCGTCTACAGAAGACCTCAGCTACAGGGATTTTTGGGAAAGTGGGGACACAGAAGGGAATTATCTTCACTTCCTGGCCCGTTGGCCCCCCTCTCTCTCTCTCTCTCTCACTCTCTCTCTCTCACTCTCAGAGACGTGCTGTTTATATTATCTGGGTGAAGAAGAAGTTCAGCTGCAGGGTCACTGACCTCTACATGCTCAGCAAAGGAGACACATTCAAACACTGTTCTCACAGAACTGCGTGAACATTAGCAGACTGGGGTGCTAGAACCATCGACACTCCACCTAACGAGAAACCGTAGAACAGACTCAGTCTATACCACAATACCTACATTTAGAGCTTAGAGTTATACACTCGACCTAACGAGAAACTGTAGAACAGACTCAGTCTATACCACAATACCTACATTTAGAGCTTAGAGTTATACACTCGACCTAACGAGAAACCGTAGAACAGACTCAGTGTATACCACAATACCTACATTTAGAGCTTAGAGTTATACACTCGACCTAACGAGAAACCGTAGAACA
>CM067481.1:748409-770909 GCA_034552555.1 Semaprochilodus insignis
AGCTCCTCATTAGACCACAGAGTTTGGGCAGTAGCTCCTCATTAGACCACAGAGTTCGGGCAGTAGCTCCACATTAGACCACAGAGTTTGGGCAGTAGCTCCTCATTAGACCACAGAGTTCGGGCAGTAGCTCCTCATTAGACCACAGAGTTTGGGCAGTAGCTCCTCATTAGACCACAGAGTTCGGGCAGTAGCTCCTCATTAGACCACAGAGTTTGGGCAGTAGCTCCGCATTAGACCACAGAGTTTGGGCAGTAGCTCCGCATTAGACCACAGAGTTTGGGCAGTAGCTCCTCATTACATTTACATTTACATTTACGGCATTTAGCAGACGCTCTTATCCAGAGCGACTTACAACCGTGCTTAGTGTTCCGTTGGATAATATTCCAGCTAGTACAGGAAATTCAGAGCCTAAAACTCACCCTGAGCTCAGACACTGCCCGAACAGGGGGCCAGTGCTGATACCTAGATAGATCAATAGACCATTAGACCACAGAGTCTGGGCAGTAGCTCCTCATTAGACCACAGAGTTTGGGCAGTAGCTCTGCCGTATCAAAATCACTTCAATCCCTGTGTCACCAAGTGGAGTGGTGGTGACACCGTGGCTGCAGACCCCCTGACAGCAGAGTGCCCCCTAGTGTTCTAGAGAGCACCAGTAAGACGGTAGCAGTTTCCACAGTGCCACCTGGTATTCTGGAGACCACAGGTGTTCCTATGTCTGCCTCTTAGGAAGTCGCTGCAGACCCGCCTCCCTTCAAAGAACGGCCTGCAGCCCGACCCACTTGCGTCCCTGCTTGCTGACCTGCTGCCCTCCGAATCTTCTGCCCTGGCCATGGCCTCTGAGGTTCCATTCTTGCCCATGGTCCCTGAGGCTCCAGGTTTGACCCCTCTGTTACTTTCGAAACCCCTCTGTTTGCTGAGTTAGTTGCAAAGTCTCTGAGCTAATCCCTGAGTTCTTAGACGCATTTCTGGTTTTGGATATGTCTCTGTTGTAGAATACTGTGTCTCTTTCAGCTGGAATACTATGTTTGTTTCAGCTGGAATACTGTGCTCCTTTCAGCTGGAATATTGTGATCAATCCTGAGTTGATGAGTTTAGAACTGTAGACAAGCCCAATAGTAATGTAAACATGTCTTGGGAATGCTGTGGGTATAAAGATTTTGCTCGGTTTGACGGCGTCTCCTTCTCTGTTTCACAGCTCACCAGCAGCAGCTCCGAGTTTGGACAGAAGTGAGTTTTACAGTGAGGATCCTTCTACATCTGTTGCCATAGAGACACAGTTCTTCCTTCAGATGGATCCCAAAAGGGGAACCCAAAGGAACCCAAAGCGGACTCTTCCTACTTGGAAATGTCCTCAGCAGTGTTTGTTTACTCATTGTTACTGTATCCATGGGTAAGAAAAACTCCCTGCTCATCAGAAGTCCGCTCGGAGCTGATCCTCCTCAGAGTGTCTCCTCTGTTTGAGGAGCAGGTTCTATGATCTGAACTCCTTTTATCCTTTTATTTGCTCTAAAGCTGCTTTAAATGCATGAAAGGTACTGACATCACAGCAGGGCGATAAAGTGGGCGTAGCAACCCTTCAAATGAATCCTACCTGGAGGACCGCCACTATCAGGTAACATGGAATGGGTCCACGTCTGCTCCATGCAGGCTCTCCACCGGTGTCCCTCAAGGCTCGGTGTTGGGTCCTCTTCTCTTCTCTCTCTACACTCCTTTTCTTGGAGAAGTAATTACTGCTCATGGCTTTTCTTATCACTGTTATGCTGATGATACTCAACTCATGTTTTCCTTCCCATCATCTGATACACAGGTACGCAATCGCATCTCAGCGTGCCTGACCGACATCAGCTCATGGATGACAGCTCACCACCTTAAGCTCAATCCCAGCAAGACTGAGCTGCTGTTCATCCCCAGCACTACAGGTCCTCACCATGATCTTGCCATCTCTTTCGGGAACTCCTTGATCACCCCGACTGAGGATGCAAGAAGTCTTGGAGTGATTCTGGATGACCAGTTATCGTTCTCGGCTCATATAGCGAACCTGACTCGGTCATGCAGATTCCTCCTCTACAACATCCGGAGGATTCGACCTTTCCTCACCCAGGAGGCCACCCAGCTGCTGGTCCAGTCTCTGGTCATCTCAAGGCTAGACTACTGCAACTCGCTCCTGGCTGGTCTTCTTCTACGGGCCATCAGGCCCCTGCAACTGATCCAGAACGCAGCAGGTCGACTCATTTTCAATCTTCCAAAGTTCACCCATGTGACTCCACTGCTGCGCTCCCTTCACTGGCTTCCTGTAGCTGCCCGCATCAGATTCAAAACTCTGACGCTCGCCTACAAAGCCAAGAACGGACCAGCCCCTCCCTACCTTATGGCAATGGTGAAGAGTCGATCTGTACCTCGAGCCCTTCGCGCTTCAAGTACAGCTAGACTCGAACCGCCATCCCTGAAGTCTCATGGAAGACAAGCGTCCAGACTCTTCTCTGTCCTGGCTCCCAGATGGTGGAATGAACTCCCACTGGGCGTTCGAACAGCAGAGTCTCTCGCGGTCTTCAAACGCAGACTGAAGACCCATCTCTTCATAATGCACTTAAGTGAGTAAGCACTAGTAGAGGTGTTAGTTGTGTATGTACTTGTGTTGTGTTGCACTTATAATGACCTTATATTGACCTTTTCTTTTCTATAGGTGTGAGCACTGGGCTGGGGTTGCCAGGTAGTGCTCTTTTTGCTCTATATATGTATGTATTGATCTATCTAGGTATCAGCACTGGCCCCCTGTTCGGGCAGTGTCTGAGCTCAGGGTGAGTTTTAGGCTCTGAACTTCCTGTACTAGCTGGAATATTATCCAACGGAACACTAAGCACGGTTGTAAGTCGCTCTGGATAAGAGCGCCTGCTAAATGCCGTAAATGTAAATGTAAATTCATACAATTCATCCAAACACTAGGGGGCAGCATATCACCAGACAATGCTCCTCCTTCTCCCTCTTCACTCCTTACCAGTCTAGAAGAAACATTCATCAGACTTCCTCCCTTTCCTCTCCAGGAGCGTCTCCAGTGGTGGAGAGCAGCCCCAGTGTTATCTCTTCTTCTGCTTCTGTTTATATCACTCCTTCTGTTTGCTGCCGAACGTGGTTTCTTGCCGAGAGCAGGCGCATGCAGCAGTTACTCGCCTTCAGCCATGGTTGTGTTTCCTGCTCCTCTCATTGTCTACCTGCCCTTAAATGATCTAACCGGGAGCAGCTCCTTCACCATGACTGATAGGAGGTTAGAAGACGCCGTCGGGGCAGCAGAGCTACTTCTCCATCCTCTCATGTTGGACTGATTCCACTCCTACAGCGCTACAGTGACCCACTATCACCTCTACAGGTACAGAGTGGTATTACAGACAGGACGGGCCGGGGCTAGCTGGTTAACATGCTAACTCCAGTAGAGATCTCTGATACACCATCACACCTCTTACTTCCTCACATTCTGTTGATCATTTTAGTTAATTTTACACTAACAATCTTACCTATCGCTCCTTTAAGGTCTGATATTGATGAACTCTGAATAATCCTAAACAGGGTTTAGGTGTTAGTGCTGACTGTAATAAACAACCTTCATATAGAACTGTATAACAGCTCAGTGTACAGTCATATGACTTTGATGGGTTTAGTTCCAAACCACAGTACAGATCATGTTAAATTGTTCTTTTCTCATTACTGTCGGCCAACGCTGAGTGACTGTCGCTGCGTCCAAACATCGAGTGCTTCAGTGGTCACAGCTGCAACTGTACTACAAAGAGGTCATTCAGTGTGTGTATCAGAGCAAAACGCAGCCGGACAGCTCTGAGCGCGGAGGGCGTCCGCTCAGTCAGTGGAATGAGGAAGAGTCCGACTTTAAACATTTCTCAACATCAACACCTCAACAACCCCCCACCACCCCCTCCACTGCTCTAACCCCCTCTAACCACCCCACCACCCACCTCTCCCACCACCTTAAACCCCCACACATCACCTACACCACTCTGCCACACAGTAGCACCTGCTCTACTGGGGAAAACCCCTTTCTCTCTCTCTCTCTCTCTCTCTCTCTCTGTGTCTCTCTCTCTCTCTCTTACATCGCATCATAATGTCCATCACCATCATCACTATTATCACCACCATTACTATCACATCATCATAATGACTGCATAAGAGATCTGCACCTAAACTGAGCTGGAACTTCACTGCTGAATGTTCTCCTCCAGCACAGTTCATCTGTGAACACAGCATCTCTGTGTGTGTGCTGTGGGTCACTCTGACCATCACCGATAGCACCGTATGTGTAAACAGCGCTCTTCTTTTATAAAGAGCTTTTGTTTCCAGGTCATTCCCGAGTTCTGACATTTAAGGACCAATCTAGATTCTCTAGAGGGAGACCAGAGCTGAAGAGAACAGAATCGAAGAGAAGTGTAGAACAGAGCGGAATAAACGAGATCTCCTAGAACAATCATCTCCTCTGCGTGGACAGAAGCTGTCTCAGTGTCTCTGCAGCTCCTCCTGCATTCACACTGAGAGGGGATATACAGATCACTGGCCACTTTATCAGAAACACCCACCTTCTACTTCCACTAACTGGCCATTTTATTAGAAACACCCACCTTGTGCTATCAGCTCCTCTATTACTTTCATTATTGGTCAGTTTCAGAAACACAGGAGCGCTGGTGTCCAGATGTTAATGGGGTGTTTGTCCAGGCTCAGTATAGCAGTGGCCAGTGTGTGTGTGGTATGAGTGCAAAAGAACACAGTACAACAGAGCAGCTGCTTTTAAACACACACAGACACACAGACACGCACACACACGCTGGCTGTACTCCAGAGTATCCACTGTTAAACGTGTGTGAGGCTGATAAGGCCTGTAATCCCCACACTGCCCATTCAGTCTGATGGATGTTCTGTCGGTCAGTGATGACGCTGCTGTAGAATAAATCAGAATAAGTCGTTATGGGACAGTCTGGTCACTCAGCGGCCATCTTTGTAACAGCCGGACAGTTATTTCCAGGCATACGAGACGGGACTCCTCTCTCTCTGACCAGACCAAAATACTCCAAACTGGGTTCCTGTTTCAAACACACGTGTGAACGCTCCTGAACGCTCCTCTCAGTCACATTCGCAGCAGCTCAGTGTAACCACTGTGGCTCAGACCTACTTTCACCTCAATCAAAGAACCTATTTCCACATAATGAACCCTCCCAGAACATCACC
Organism: Semaprochilodus insignis; assembly: GCA_034552555.1. Lineage (NCBI taxonomy): Eukaryota > Metazoa > Chordata > Actinopteri > Characiformes > Prochilodontidae > Semaprochilodus > Semaprochilodus insignis. The sequence goes on from CM067481.1 coordinate 753,636, forward strand.
AAGGGGGCTCGGTTTTGTCCGGGGAGCCTAATTACAAACAACAGTAAATATAAAGCCTCATGGCTGCAGTGAGTGAAGGCACACACAGAGAAAAAGAGGGTGCAGAACTTCAACTCCTCTCTGACTGAGGCGGATCCATCTTGCTTTGGGCTGGCGGTGCAAACAGTGGGATGGAGAACAGATTCAGTGACATACCAGCTAATTCCGGAATTGAACATCACACGGTCCGTAGAAAGCTGGAGATGAAAAGAGGATAATGATCCTAAAGGCACCTCAAAATCCACAACGGACCACCTCAAGATGTCACCAGCACAGCAATCCCGGTAAATCACGGATAAACAAATCCGTATCTTCTCTGCTAATTATGGGAAACGTAGGCACTGAAGGATTCATCTGTGAGTTCTTCAGATCTAGGTTAGGGTGCCTCACAGCGGGATCTGAGGAGTTCCTGCCTGTGAATCCTGTATGCCGCATGTGGTACGTTCCAGATACAGAACAGATATGTTGCTGCAGAAGCTTCTGTTCAGAGCTTAGAGTGATCAGAGACATGCAATACAGCCAGACTGCATATGCTCAGCATATGCTGGGTTTCACGTCTCTATTAATTTCCCATCAGCCCATGAGTCACCGCGCCGATTGCTCACACTGTTTCCTGACCAAATGTATATTTACTACAGCAACAGGTCTGAGAGGGAATGCCCACTGCCCTCCACAGATGCCACGGATTAGCTTCAGAGGAATGTCTGTTCTGATCAAACTCAGCTTCTGCCTTTCACTTCCAACTTCTGTTCTTTCTATATCCGTCCTCGGTACGACGTTCATCCAACCTCCAGCTCGGTAAAGTCACATCAGACACCTTACAGACAAACTGAGCTGAGAGACGGGATCCCTTCTAAACACGCAGCACCGTTTTTAATCTACAGCTGGTTCTAGAGTCTCCTGGACATATGCCAGCATGTCTTACTCTGGCTAGCAGTGTCTCTACAGCAGTGGAGAACCGAGACCATTAGAGCTACAATTTCAGCTCAGGACATAAACGACAAAGCTCACATTGCTGTATCATAACGCTCATTTTTGTTGGCGCCCCTATGGGGTTTCTCATAGCATGCTGGTGAACAGAAGAGCTAACTGGGGAAAACAATCCTGACTGGATGATTTTTGACTGTTTTACGAATGAATCCTCTCAGGTCGACATTACAGGACACTTTCAACCAATCAGAAGCTTTTTTCCTGACTTGCTGACTATCAGAGGCTGTAGGTCTCTTGCATGTAGTGTTTATCAGATGTCTACCCTTTTATGTACCTGCTTTGATGTTGCATATGACATTGTAGACCTGAGAGCATTAAACCCTTTGGTTTCTAACAGTGAAATAAGAGTATTACTACAGGACCTGTACGGTGGGTTTCCAGACATGGATTAAGCCTGGATTAGGGCCTGGGAAGCCCATCAAGTTTAAATATATCTCAAACTCACAGACACATTTTGAATACACAGGAGTCATGAGGTCCTCTCTGAAGGCCCAGAAGACCTTGAGGGTTCCTCACTGCCTTGCCGTCTTTATTTCTGACAACAGCACTTCCTCCTGAGCAGTGCTGCCGCCGAGTCAGCACTACTCACTTCTCTTTTACACTTCATCAATTTACCAAAACTGCCATATACAGTCCAGCCACCACAAGACCATCAGCCCAAACCGATCTCATTTCTGCTTCACTCTCACACAGAGGACTAGCGGACAGGACATCCTGCCTTTCAGAGACAGTGTCACAGCAGGGATCCCTGACCAGCTGCAGGCCACATCCACCTCCAGAGGTCACCGACTCACGCTCACTGCCAGCCTGATCAGTCTGCTTTCATAACCTCCTGACTTTCGACCCTAAACAGGACGATGTCAACAATTACATCATCATCACTCTCACTGTCCTCCTAACGAATTACGCTAGAACAAGGTTAACATCAAAGTAATAAAATCCTTACCTGGATATACTATACTGTGTGTTTGTGAATATCTAGTACGTATCTAGTACAATCCAGTCTAGTATATCTAATACAGTCCAGTAATGTATAATAGAGTACAGTATAGCGTAGTACAGTCCAGTAATGTATAACAGAGTACAGTATAGTGTGGTAGAGTCCAGTAATGTATACTAGATTACAGTATAGCGTGGTAGAGTCCAGTAATGTATAATAGATTACAGTATAGCGTAGTACAGTCCAGTAATGTATAATAGAGTACAGTATAGCGTGGTAGAGTCCGGTAATGTATAACAGAGTACAGTATAGTGTGGTAGAGCCCAGTAATGTATAATAGAGTACAGTATAGTGTGGTAGAGTCCAGTAATGTTTAACAGTATATTGTAGTACAGTAAAGTTCTGGGCAGTAGACTACAGCAGTGCTTTGAAGAGTGCAATAGTGTACAGTGTACAGGTGTGTACAGCAGTTTACAGTAATGTGGAGTATGTGGGTGGTATGAAGTAGAAAACAGAGGTGCATAGTTGAGTACAACAGGTACAGTAAAGTCCAGTAATGTGCAAAAGAGTACAGTAGTATACAATAGTGTGCACTGGAGTACAGTAGAACACAGTAATGTGTAGCAGAGTATAGTAGTGTTCGGTAGTGTACAGTAATGTGCAGCGGAGTACACTAGTGTGCAGTATAGTAGTTTTCAGTAGAGTACAGTATAGTTGTGTTTAGAGGAGCACAGTATAGCTGTGTTCAGTAGAGCACAATATGCTTGTGTTCAGCACAGTTCAGTAATGTGTAGTAGAGCATAGAAGTGTTCATTAGAGTACAGTAGTGAACAGTAGAGTACAGTAGTGAACAGTACTGTATAATGGAGTATAGTAGTGTAGAGTACAGTAGTGAACAGTAGAGTACAGTAGAGTACAGTGGAGTATAGTACAGTATAGTACAGTGATGAACAGTAGAGTACAGTATGGTGAAACAGTGTGGAGGTTATGAGTGCCGTGTTCTGCTACCTTTCTGTCTGTGTTTCGCTAATTTGATCACTGTCAGAGCTCAATCTACAGCCCTACACTTCGTGAACACACCCAGACTGTTCCTTCCTGCTATCTGTAAGACCAAGCTCTCTAACGGAAGCAGTAACAGATCAGTAGGTCACCCTTTGTGCTTTCTGCTGGTACCAAGAAACGGCCAGGTTCAGGTTTTGTTGTGTTCGGCCGACTGCCCGAGTGGAAGGACCTGCACCGTTTGTGTCCGGTTGAAGCTGAGAGCGTCTGACTAAAGCTTCCTGTCCGCTGCGTGACTTCACTGTGCCTCGGACATCATCAGCCCCTTTCATAGAGAGACAACACATACTGGCTGTGTCTCTGACTGTCACACTGGCCGGCACACAGCTGGAGCCTCTCCATACAGCACCACACAATACACTTTTATCCCACTGCTGCGTGTTTGATACTGAGTGTGTGGCTCTTTTGTGGAGCTGTTACAAAAGCACATTCACTCCAGGCCGTACACTTCGTCATTCAGGCAGTGGAGCCGTTTGGCCTTTAACACCGTCAGACATTAAAGATTCTGCCACAAATCTAATTCACACTGTTTCTGCTTTTCTCTCAGCAGAGACATTCCTGCTGTCTGAAGCGCTCCTTTAGCACTGGAGGCTAACATAGACTTGATTATGTGGCTTCTGCCAATCTAAGCTAACACACACGCTCAATCCATGTTTCTAGATAACGGTGAGTCATACAGTGTCAGAAACCACGTCACCAAGAGATTACTAAACAACACCACCTGCTTTGAGGCATGCAGTTAGGCATGCTAATTAGCAGGGTATAAACTTACTTGCTAGCTACATTAGCCATGTTGCTCCATTGCTAAAACTAAAGAAGCAAGCTTCTGATGCTAAACGCATTCCAGCTGATTACATGTAAGGAGCAAGGAAGGAAACTCCACCTGACCAGGCATGAACAGCCAGAGACTATCCTAGCTAGCTTAGCTGTCCTAAGTACAGCCATATTAAACATCTCCAACTAATTCTAGAAGTATTTACCCAACAGCACTGATCGGTCATCCTTAAGGATGGTGACCTTTCACACAACTAGCAGCAGGTTGGGAGCAGAGCATAAAACTCATTGCTACACAGGTGGTATTTACATAAGCACAGTCCGCTATTCCAACGGCTAGCAAAAACTAGTAGCTATTAGCTAAACTGCTGTAGGCTGGATGGGTGGAGCTAAACTACTATAGGCTAAATGGGTTGAGCTAAACTGCTGTAGGCTGAATGGGTACAGCTAAGCAGCTATAGGCTGAATGGGTGGGGCTAAATTGCTGTAGGCTGACTGGGTGGGGCTAAATTGCTGTAGGCTGAATGGGTGGGGCTAAATTACTGTAGGCTGAATGGGTGGGGCTAAACTGCTGTAGGCTGAATGATTGGAGGTAAGAACAGGTTGCTTGTGTAGGTTAGTCTCCTGTATGTACATGCTGGAAACGCTCTATAATGATCTGGAACCTTTAAGATTGAATGATAATCACTACCCAAAACTCCACCCCCTATATGCTGCCCCGCTGACCCTGACGCCCAACCTGACCCTGCTACCTCCCAACCCGCACCCCACCCCCAGCTCCTGATGCCCACTGTACGTCCGGAGTGTTCAACATACTGCTTTACTCTTTGTGCTCACAGACTGAGAGTGAGAGAAGACAGTCCCTCCATTCCACACACACATACAGACACACTGTAGCTGTGATTTATGATGTGTGTGTGTGTGTGTGTGTGTGTGTGTGTGTGTGTGTGTCACTGAGGGATAAAGAGCTGCTGTGTGTGGACCACCTGTCACTGAGAGTGTGTAATAAGTCAGTTTAAATCGGTTCAGAGAGAGAAAATGGCGGGAATTTATAATTGCGTCACTCATAACTTGTCTTTGTTAGTTGTGACCTGGTGTGGGGTGGGGGTTTTTGAGGACCTCTTTGGTGGTGGTGGCGGACGGCATTTCAGTCAAATGAAATCTGAAATGCAGCAGCTTGTATATGCCCATTTACATTGTGTGTGTGTGTTCTCACATGTGTTGCTGGGATACTACAGCGCAAGGTCAAACCAAGCATGTGGGATACACACACCCTCTTGCTTAAAACAAGAATCTCCTAGAACCCACCAGAACCCTCTAGAACCCGCCAGAACCCTCTAGAACCCCTTAGAACCCCCCCTCCCATCCCGGAACAAAAACAGATCTGCGTGTGTGTTTTTGAGCACAACAGATAACTGATTATCCATGTAAACTAAACTCACCTGAGCCAGGTAAGTGAAACAGTTATGAGACAAGCAGGTTAAACACACCTAATCAAACACACCTGAGCCAGGTACGGTTAATATGCCTGAGAGAGAGCTGGGGTTACACTGATGGGTGGGATTAAATTGGTGGGTGGGGCCAGGTAAGTAAATACATCTGAGCCAGGTAATCAAACACACCTGAGCCAGGTAATTAAACACACCTGAGTCAGATAATTAAACACGCCTAAGTCGGATAATCAAACACACCTGAGCCACATATTTTAACACACTTGATTATATAATAAATAAATACTGGGCCTTCAGTCTGTATGTTCTACAGCTTTCACTGTCATTGTGGAATCTTCTGCTCTGGATCATCTACCACTCCTACACTGCTAGTCCTGCTGCAGGTCTGAAGCCTGTGAAGATGTTCAGGACCAGCTTCTACAGCCAGACTGCTTTATTTGACCATGAATATTATTATCACAGTGAAGAGCCCAAACCTTGAAACATGAAGAAGACGAACACACCCTCTGTGTGAGGTGGTGAGGCTTCCTCTGAACAGACTGAACCAGGTGAGTCAGTTACTCGGAACGAACAACAATGCAGAAGGCATGAATGGTACTCGAGTTACACAGCAGGCATTACGCTGCAGAACAGGAATCATTTCTGACCTGCTGCAGTTACACACTGTAAAATCATCTGATCCCACCAGAACCCCCCACACACCCTCATCCTGACCCCCCAACACACAGCCCAGCACACAGCCCAGCACACAGCCCAGCACACAGAAGCATGTGTTTCAGATTACAGTAAAAACACAGGGGAAGGAGAAACATGCAGATGTGAGGTCCTCACTTGTATAGGATGGTATGATTTTTTTGGTAAAATGAGGACATTAGGCTTTTCACCATAAATCACATCTTATATAAAATCTAATAATGCAGAAAATGAGTCTTTAGGATACTGAGGTTAGGTTTAGGGTTAGGTGTAGGGTTAATCCAGTACAGTAATACAAATATCAATACTCTATGGATGACCTCACAAATATAGTGTGTGTGTGTGTGTGTGTGTGTGTGTGTGTGTGTGTGTGTTTCTTTGTGTGCGTGTGTTTTTGTGTTTGTGTTTCTTTGTGTGTGTGTGTGTGTTTCTTTGTGTGTCTGTGTGTGTTTCTTTGTGTGCATGTGTGTTTTGGTATGTGTGTGTGTCTGTGTGTGTGTTTCTTTGTGTGCATGTGTGTTTTTGTATGCGTGTGTGTGTGTGTTTCTTTGTGTGCATGTGTGTTTTTGTATGTGTGTGTGTGTGTGTTTCTTTGTGTGCATGTGTGTTTTTGTATGCGTGTGTGTGTGTGCCGGTGTGTGTATGTGTGTTTTCTGTAGAGAGAACTGGAATGCAGAAAAGAAATAAAAATAAAAGTTGGAACACAGACACACAAACAGCCTGCTCCCTCCCCACACACAGAAACACACACACACGTACACCTATGGACCTTTTGTGTGTGTGTGTTTCTTTGTGTGCGTGTGTTTTTGTGTTTGTGTTTCTTTGTGTGTGTGTGTGTGTTTCTTTGTGTATATGTATAGGGAGGTGTTTTAGTGTGTGTTTTAGGATACGTGTGTGTGGTATGTGATGTGTGTGGTATGTGATGTGTGTGGTATGTGATATGTGTGGTATGTGAGTCCAGACGATGCCGAGTATGTAAGATGTGGGTGATATTTATCAGTCGTGACCAGAAAAGAGTTCATATTGTTCTTACTGTGCCTGTAAATCTTACAGTAACATAAATGGGAAATTCTCATTTCTGCATCACTGAGAGCGGGTTTGGTGTGAGGTGTAAACAGAGTGATTGAGAGCGGGTTTGGTGTGAGGTGTAAACAGAGTGATTGAGAGCGGGTTTGGTGTGAGGTGTAGACAGAGTGATTGAGAGCGGGTTTGGTGTGAGGTGTGAACAGAGTGATTGAGAGCGGGTTTGGTGTGAGGTGTAAACAGAGTGATCGAGAGCGGGTTTGGTGTGAGGTGTAAACAGAGTGATCGAGAGCGGGTTTGGTGTGAGGTGTGAACAGAGTGATCGAGAGCGGGTTTGGTGTGAGGTGTGAACAGAGTGACTGAGAGCGGGTTTGGTGTGAGGTGTAAACAGAGTGATCGAGAGCGGGTTTGGTGTGCGGTGTAAACAGAGTGACTGAGAGCGGGTTTGGTGTGAGGTGGTTCAGATGTTCTGTACAGTGGTGGTGATGGGAACCAGGGTTCTCCATGTCTAGAACACACATACAGACACTTTATTGACTATCTAAACCTCCAGTGAACCTACACGTGTCTTCTGAGTGTATATGGAATGTTGATGATGGAAAATCTGGAAATAATAAGTTTCTTTGGGAACACAACCAGCATTACCACAATCACATCACCATAAGCAGCACTACTTTCATCGGACACCCAGACAGACGGGAAACAACCAGTGATGTCACACACACACACACACACACACACACACACACACACACAGCATGCCTAGATAAGTCACGAAAACTGAAAAATGAGATGAAGAGACAGCACTGAGGAACGTGTTTCCTGAATGTTTACTAAGTGTCAGTGTGACCACCATCAAATTCCAGACATTTCTTAAATAACCTGCTGCATTCCGGTCTTATCTGAGGCCAACATAAACAATTACCACTCGACCTGATTAGAACAGACGAACCAACCACAGACTGAATCATCTTCAACACACAGTCTACAGGAAGTTCCTCCAGTTTCCCACCTTACCCCAAATCAGCTACTCGCTCTAAATGTAGGTATTGTGGTATATACTGAGTCTATTCTACAGTTTCTCGTTAGGTCGAGTGTATAACTCTAAGCTCTAAATGTAGAGCTCCACGATGATTTGTGTGGGCTTGTTTTGGCTGGGTGATGGAGATTTGCTAGTAATGTTAGCCTTGTAGCTGCAGCGCTAAAGCTAAAGCGAACGTCAGACACTGAATGCGCCTCCAATAGACCACATGTACATTTACAGTAAGAGGAAAACAAACTAGCCCTTTAAATAAATACACCACCGGCTGGTGCAGTGTGTGTGCTGTTCGCGGCTCGCTCTGTGTTTCTATGTGGGTCACTCAAACCAACTGTTGTAGGCTGAATGGGTGGAGCTAAAGTACTGCAGGATGAATGGGTGGAGTTAAACTGCTATAGTCTGAATGGGTGGGTCTAAATTGCTATAGGGTGAACAGGTGGAGCTAAAGTGCTATAGGCTGAATGGGTGGAGCTAAAGTGCTACAGGCTGAATGGGTGGAGCTAAACTGCTGTAGGCTGAGAGGGTGGAGCTACACTGTTGTAGGCTGAATGGGTGGAGCTAAACTTTTTTATTTATATTTATGTATGTAAATATGTCCATAGTAGGGACATCACAATCTTGATGAATTCAAAACGGGGCTAGGAAGTTGACGGTACCGTTTGTTGGAACAGTGTTTATAAAAGACATTTTAAGACAATGAGGAACGTTTGGTTTTCCAAGATAAACGTTCTTTAAAATGGAAGCCTGGAATCCGTAATGAGGTCATGATGTGTTTCATATGTGCGAGTGGTGAAAATAGCAGGAAGAAAGTGTTTGACCATCAAAGCCCGAGTTTATGATTAACAGAAGGAAATCAGAGGAGCGGGGGGTGTTTGGCGTTTGATCTTTGTGCGGTATTCCGGCCTTTAAGCTCAGTGACTCCGAACAGGAATGAAGAGAAATAAAATCCGCAGTCCCCTTAAAGCTGACTCAGCACTAAAGAACAAGTTACTGCAGCTCACAGGACACAGGACAGACTTTCTGAAACCGAGCCTCACAGAGAGCTCAACGTCCCACAGACACCTACAGCTCCAGACAGGCTCTCCTTTACAGCAACATCTAGGCTAAGACCCTCAGTCAGCCCCCCAACCCCCCTAACTAACCATGTAGCTAACCAGCTAATACCCCACCAGTTAGCACGGTGGGAACAGCGTGGAGCTGGGAGGTAAGTATACCTGCTGATGTGCTTTAGTCCGTGTTTACAGGAAGTCACAGTGGGTCAGAAACCACATAACCCAGTCCATTAGAGTCGATTTGGGCCTTATTGATTAATACATGATTAAAATACAGATCGTTCTGATTGAGACACCGAGTCGTTATTCAGAGAGACGTACGACTCTCGGGGGAGCTCTTCGCTGTTTATTCATTACAGCCCATAATTATCATAACAGAGATCGATTGATACTCAGATCAAAGAGAAGGTTCAGCTGATCATCTCTCTCTGATCATTCCGGTCTGAACTCGGCCGGATTCACGTCTGTAATAAGGGTTAAGAGCTGTTCTTCCAAAGTACCCTGTACAGGCTCCGCCCACAAATGTGTTCTATACAGAACTGTAGAACAGACTCCGTATATACCACAATACCTACATTTAGAGCTTAGAGTTATACACTCGACCTAACGAGAAACCGTAGAACAGACTCAGTCTATACCACAATACCTACATTTAGAGCTTAGAGTTATACACTCGACCTAACGAGAAACCGTAGAACAGACTCAGTATATACCACAATACCTACATTTAGAGCTTAGAGTTATACACTCCACCTAACGAGAAACTGGACTCTGTAGAACCCTACACGGCTTTAGTGTCTGGTTTAAAGCGGTAGCTCTGACTGCTGTCTCACCATCAGCCAGCATGGTGTTAGGTATCTGATGTCTGGTGATGTTTGCCAACAGCAGTGTCAGAGTAGCACCAGCAGGCGGGTCATCCTGGAAAGAGGTTCCCCAGCTGTTCCCGTCATGTTCTATAGACAACCTGCACATGGTCTAGAACTAAACTTGATGAGTTCCTCGGAGAAGCCCGAGTCTGATCAGACGAGCCGCTGCGTGTACAGTGGTGGTGGAGCTGGTTTGTACGCAGGATGGTGGTGATGTTCTGCTCTGCTGGGTTTCAGGACGAGCTACAGGCTGATTATAATCTTCTCTACTGAGTCAGCGTAGCTGATACGCACTGACCATGTTAATTATTATAATCACGTTGTAAGTGTTCTGTGGCCTCGAACGCTGGAACATCTCCACAGAGAAGAGCTCTGAAACCTCCCGGCTGATCACTTCACAGTGGTGAAAAAATCAGCCTCACACAGTTTCAGCCTCATCATACCCGCACGGCACACCTAGGCTACAGTGTGTCATACAGCGTTCAGTCGGTTAGAGACCACTGAACATCTTCATGATCGTTTAGACCTGCAGTTAGCACTGTGCTAGTTAGCGAGATGTAAGCTTCCACTACATATTAGCTACATTAGCCTTGTAACTTCCCTATCAGCGAGGGTCTGGATGCTTGAGGAGCTGGACTGAGGGCGGGGCCTACTCCAAAGACTTGTGTGAATCCCGTCCAGGGTTAATCCCTCCCTCACTCCTAAGAAGGAGATACTAGGAGACTGTTTCCAGCACTGTAATTACAGTTATGGCCATTTCAGCATGACGTTCCCACAGTGGGATTATAATGGGATTATAATCTGGAGAATGTTCCTCAGAACTTTAATTTACCACGTGGTTTAGTGTCTCAGTTTCTGAACTATGAGAGACCTGCTCACCCTCGTCAGGTAACACAGTTACTACAGATTCTGTACGTTTGGGGGAAGGTGGGAAACTGTGTGCATATGATTCATCAGCATGTGAAGCTGAATGATGAGGACGGTCCAATAGGGATGTGCCTGGCCTCTTCTCTCATGAGACAAGCTGGACTAGTTTAGTTTAGACTTTAGTTTAGACGTTTAGTTTAGACTTTAGTTTAGACGTTTAGTTTAGACTTTAGTTTAGACGTTTAGTTTAATCTTTAGTTTAGAATTTTGCTTTAGTTCAGACTTGTGGGTTAGTTTAGGTTTTAGTTTAGACATTAGTTTAGGCTTTTGGTTTAGCTTTGACTTTAGTTTAGATATTAGTTTAGACTTTGGGTTTAGTTTAGACTTTAATTTAGACTTGTGGTTAGCTTAGACATTAGTTTAGATTTTTGATTTAGTTTTGACTTTTGGTTTAGTTTAGACTTTAATTTAGACTTTCGTTTAGACTTTTGGTTTAGTTTAGACTTCAGTTTAGACTTTAGTTTAGACCTTAGACTTTGGTTTAGTTGTGAACTCCTGGTTTGACCACAGTAGGACGGTCAGTAAAACTCCAGCTAGCCTCGTTACCTGCATCAGACTCCTGATATTTACAGACTGCTCTGGTTGCTCCTCGTCACCTCAGCAGGACGTGAGAAATGACACAGCGTTTTTCTTCCTCTGCAGGTTTTGTGCGGAGGTGTCTGCGGGTTTATTAACTCGGCGGCTGCGCTTTAGCATGAGAAAAGCCCGGGGAGGGTCCCGCGCCCACGAGGTCCGGCTGAAAGGGAAGAGCGCCAATGAGCCTCTATTCAGCCGCTGTCTCTCACCCCGGGGGAAGGAGCCCACCGATTGTTTCAGACTTTCTGCAGAGTCAAAGATTTACAGGGCTACAATAAGTGCAGCAGAATGATGTGATTCATCAGCGCCAGTCAGTGAAGGGCAGTCACTCAGAGAGGAACAAAGAGAACCCATATCTGAACTCCAAACAGGGGAACCTAAAAACAGCTCTCCGCTCCATATACAGAACCTGCACCACATAAACAGCTTGTCCCACTGGGGTGTCACAACACCAACTCAGGTCCGCCTTCTCGGTCTACAGCGGTTTAGCTCCGCCCCCTCACACCAAAGTGTTGCAGCCTGGACAGTTTTTTGAAAGAGGCACAATACAGGACCGCCAATCAGAACGGAGCTAATTAACATATATCTATTTTGAAGACGCAGGAACAGAAGAAGTCTGTTTGTGGGAGATGAAGAGAGATCAGATATGAATATGAATCAGATAATGATCCTGCAGTCATGAGTCACACAGTTACAAACAAACACTGTAACTGGATATCAGGGAGGAACTGGGGGGACCCTCGGGGTCTCTCAGGCACTCAGAAAAGAGGTAATCATTACATAACAGTTAGAAAGTGACAAATCAATAAATCATATTTATAATATTGAGGGAAATAAAAGTATACATGTTTATTAGTCCTAGATTAGGTCCTAGAACTCCAGAGAAGCTAAATCCGAGTTCTAATGAACTTCATTCGGTTCCTCTGGGCCGCATAACATACACTACTAATAATACACATGTACGAACGACTTCCCATCTAACAAATCACCAACACATTCCCATGTCTCTCTCCTCTCCTCCGTCTGTCTGTGGCAGGGCATCCAGGCCATCACTAACTACAGGACAACACCACCTGCCTGTGACAGTGATGCCTCCCTTCCAGATGCGCTGAACGACTTCTACGCTCGGTTCGAGACACAGAACACCGTGGCAGCAAGGAAGACCACCCCTCCTCCCGACAACCAGGTGTTGTGCCTTACAGCAGCTGACGTGAGGAAAACTCTACGCAGAGTTAACCCACGGAAAGCTGCCGGTCCAGACAACATTCCTGGTAGAGTGCTCAGGGAATGTGCAGACCAGCTGACAGATGTCTGCACTGACATCTTCAACATCTCCCTGAGCAGTGCCACTGTCCCAACGTGTCTCAAGGCAACCACCATCATACCTGTGCCGAAGAAGTCTTCAGTGTCCTGCCTCAATGACTACCGTCCCATTGCACTCACACCCATCATCATGAAGTGCTTCGAGAGGCTTGTCATGAGGCACATCAAGACCCTGCTGCCTCCTTCATTAGACCCTCTGCAGTTTGCGTACCGTCCCAACCGCTCAACGGACGACGCCATATCCACCACCCTTCACCTGTCGCTCACCCACCTGGACAATAGAGACACTTACGTTCGAATGCTGTTCATAGACTTTAGTTCAGCATTCAACACAATCATTCCCCAGCACCTGATCGGAAAGCTGAACCTACTGGGCATGAACACTTCTCTCTGTAACTGGATCCTGGACTTCCTGACTGGGAGACCTCAGTCAGTCCGGATTGGACGAAACACCTCCAGCACCACCACGCTGAGCACTGGGGCCCCCCAAGGCTGTGTGCTCAGTCCTTTGTTGTTCACCTTGCTGACTCACGACTGTGCAGCAATGCACAGCTCGAACCACATCATCAAGTTTGCGGATGATACGACGGTAGTGGGTCTCATCAGCAAGAATGATGAGTCAGCATACAGAGAAGAAGTGCAACGGTTAACGGACTGGTGTAGAACCAACAACCTGTCTCTGAACGTAGACAAAACCAAAGAGATGGTTGTTGACTTCAGAAGGACAAGGTGTGACCACTCTCCACTACACATCGACGGCTCCACTGTGGAGATCGTCAAGAGCACCAAGTTCCTTGGAGTTCACCTGGCAGAGGATCTCACCTGGTCCCTCAACACCAGCACCATAACCAAGAAAGCCCAGCAGCGTCTCTACTTCCTGCGGAAGCTGAGGAAGGCAAATCTCCCACCTCCCATCCTCACCACATTTTACAGAGGAACCATCGAGAGCATCCTGAGCAGCTGCATCACTGCCTGGTTTGGGAACTGCACTGTATCGGATCGCAAGTCCCTGCAGCGAGTAGTGAGGACGGCTGCGAAGATCATCGGTATCTCTCTCCCCACCATCACAGACATTTACACTACACGCTGCATCCGCAAAGCAAACAGCATTGTGGATGACCACACACACCCCTCACACACACTCTTCACCCTCCTACCGTCTGGAAAGGGGTACAGAAGCATCCGGGCACTCACATCCAGACTGGGCAACAGCTTCTTTCCCCAAGCCATCAGACTCCTTAACAACCAGAGTCTGGTCTGAATAACTGCACACATTTCTGTGACTGGACTGAACGCACACACACACACACACACACACACACACACACAAAATCTCATCTCTTAAATCTGTCTACACAAACTTAAGGAGTAAATGTTTACATTTATACCACATATTGACATAACTGCTGCTAAAAACAATGTTCAATGTTCATCTTAAAAAAATGGACATAACTGCACTTTACTGCTCCCTCCTTGTATTTATTGTTTGCTGTTTTGTATATTGTAAATTGTCTTGTAAATCTATTGTATTTATTGTTCTGTGTAGCTCCTTGGTCCTGGAGGAACGTTGTTTCGTTTCACTGTGTACGGTACACCACTGTATATGGTTGAAATGACAATAAAAAACTACTTGACTTGACTTGACTTCTTCATTCACACATGGCTTCATCCATCTGTCTGTTCATCCAATAACACCACAATAATAGTAAACTGCAGTAATAGTATCTGTAGGTCTGTAGACTTCAGTAGTAGTGTCTGTAGGTCTGTAGACTGCAGTAATAGTGTCTGTAGGTCTGTAGACTGCAGTAATAGTGTCTGTAGGTCTGTAGACTTCAGCAATAGTGTATGTAGACTACAGTGTTTGTATCTGTAGGTCTGTAGACTGTCATAATAGTGTCTGTAGGTCTGTAGACTGTAGTGATAGTGTCTGTAGGTCTGTAAACTGCAGTAATAGTGTCTGTAGGTCTGTAGACTTCAGTAATAGTGTCCGTAGGTCTGTAAACTGTAGTAATAGTGTCTGTAGGTCTGTAGACTGCAATAATAGTGTCTGTAGGTCTGTAGACTTCAGTAATAGTGTCTGTAGGTCTGTAAACTGCAGTAATAGTGTCTGTAGGTCTGTAGACTTCAGTAATAGTGTCTGTAGGTCTGTAGACTGCCGTAGTAGTGTCTGTAGGTCTGTAGACTGTAGTGTGTAGGTCTGTAGACATCAGTAATTGTGTCTGTAGGTCTGTAGACTGCCGTAGCAGTGTCTGTAGGTCTGTAGACTGCCGTAGTAGTAGTGTCTGTAGGTCTGTAGACTGCAGTAATAGTATCTGTAGGTCTGTAGACTGTAGTAATAGTGTCTGTAGGTCTGTAGACTGCAGTAATAGTGTGTGTAGGTCTGTAGACTTCAGTAATAGTGTATGTAGACTACAGTGTTTGTATCTGTAGGTCTGTAGACTGTAGTAATAGTGTCTGTAGACTACAGTGTTTGTATCTGTAGCTCTCTAGACTTCAGTAATAGTGTCTGTAGGTCTGTAGACTGCCATAGTAGTGTCTGTAGGTCTGTAGACTGCCGTAGTGGTGTCTGCAGGTCTGTAGACTGCAGTAATAGTATCTCTAGGTCTGTAGACTGTAGTAATAGTGTCTGTAGTTCTGTAGACTGCAGTAATAGCGTGTGTAGGTCTGTAGACTTCAGTAATAGTGTCTGTAGACTACAGTGTTTGTATCTGTAGGTCTGTAGACTTCAGTAAGTGTCTGTAGGTCTGTAGACTGCCGTAGCAGTGTCTGTAGGTCTGTAGACTGCCGTAGTAGTGTCTGTATGTCTGTAGACTGTAGTAATAGTGTCTGTAGGTCTGTAGACTTCAGTAATAGTGTCTGTAGGTTGTGAACTGCATTTAATGCTACTTTTAACTGACTCACTCAGAGTCACTGCAGCTTCTGAGAAGCCCAGTGACCTAGATTCAGAGAAAACGATCATCTCTCTTTGTCCTCTTTCCTCTCTCTCAGTCTCTCTCTCTCCTTCTACTCCTCTCTCTCCAAACTCCCCTTTTCTTTTTCTAATTCTGTCTGTTTTTCTATGTCCCTCCACCCTCTTTCTTACTCTCGCTCTCCCTCTCTGTTATATCCACAGGGTGCTTCTCAGCAGCAGTCTGACCCACATCTCCATGGAAACTGCTCCACAATGCTCCTGTATTGAGAAAGAGAGATAGAGAGCGAGAGTGAAGGATACAGAGAGAGGGAGCGGGAGAGAAAGTGAAAGAGAGATGGGGGTGTATTGTTGTGACCTGTGGAGCAGAGAATGGAGGAGTGCTGACCGCTCCCAAATGTTATTGTCATTCACCCTCCCTCCCTCCCTCCCCACCTCTCGCTCTCTCTTTCCTTTGCTCTCTCCCTTTCTTTCTCTCTTAAGCCTCCCGGATAAACCCCTGCTGCACCTCCTCACTCCCGCCATATGCTCTCTCCATTCACTGCCAAACATATGCTCTCTCTCTTTCCCTGCTCCCTCTCTCTCTCTCTCTCTCTCTCTCTCTCTCTCTCTGATGATGTCAGTGTTAGCTGTGTTGGTGAATCTGTTGACTGTAGAGCTTCTTGAGGAGAACCTGGTCTGAGATGTTAGTGTATGGGCTGCTTGTTGGTTCAGCAGGTCCAGCAGTGCTGTGAGGTATAAATGAGGGACAATGCTAGTGACCTTTCATCGCTCCTCCCTTCAGAGTTCTAGGTTAGTGACTGCTGGTCATTGGGAAATAAACTTTGAGAGTCAACTATGGAGAGACGGTGGCCAAACAAACCGCACATTGGGCTGCAGTAACATTGGCTTTGGTTCTAAAACAATAGTCAGCTAGATTGGTGTCTAACTAGCATTGATAACTAGCTAGAAAAACAAAACTGGCATCTGACTAGCAAGTTAGCTCACAGAATGATCATCTTCAGTTTCATCACTACAATACCCAGCATGCACTCTGCAAATGCAGCCACTGGAAATGCAGGAGCTGCTCAACCACTTCTGACTGCTAGCCTAGCCACTGAGCTATAGCCCAATAAATGCCTCCATATTGCCAGCTAGCATTAGTGGTTTAGCTCTCTATTGCTCAATTGTTGCTTACACTCACACACACTCACACAATCATACACACACACACACACACACAAACACACTCACACACAATCATACACACACAAACACACTCTCTCTCTCTCTCTCTCTCTCTCTCACACACACACACACACACTCACAATCATACACGCACACACACACACACAATCATACACGCACACACACACACACAATCATACACACACACACACACACACACACACACACACACACAATCACACGCACACACACACGTGAGTCCATATGCAAAAGAGGTTATTTGAATAACTGCTGTGTGGTGTTTTACACTAGTTTCTGATTCAGACCTGTAGGTGCAGTGTCCTGGTGCATTATGGGTATGATTCTCTCAGTGTAGATCTTTATTACTGATTATTACTGAAGCAGCTTGTTTTAGTTCTACTGTTCTACATGGTGATATTGTTAAAC
>CM067481.1:787965-800010 GCA_034552555.1 Semaprochilodus insignis
ATACCGGACCACCAGTAAACACAGAACACAGCCTTTAAATGACCCCTGTATTTACTGCAGACTAAACCCGTATCACCATGTGGGACAGTAACTGATCCTGAACCCGATAACTGCCTGTTCCACTCTCAGCAGGAACAGCTGCAGTCCGGCGCTTCTGAGGAGTCTTCCACGTCACTGTGGAGGAGTTCTGCCGGCTCTGTAACTGGTTTAACTGGGCTACATCAGAGGGCTCTCCAGGATGAGGTCTCACCGCAGCATCTCAGTGGGGTTCAGGTCAGGACTTTGACCCGTCCACTCCAGAACCTTCATCTAGTTTCTTCTGAGCTGTTCAGAGGTGGACCTGCTAGCGTGCTTCAGATTCTCTGTGTGTTCTGTTTGGTCAGCAGTGGTTTTGTTCCTTGTGACTCCCACATGGAGGTCATTCCTGTCCAGTGGCGGTGATCATGTCTGGGTGTGGTGGTGAAACTGGACCCAGTGGTCAGTTGAATCTGGTTAACTGGTTGGTTGAGTATCTGAGGGGTGATTACTGTTCCACACAGAGCAGGAGGAGCTGAACAGCAGGTTACCTCCAGTACATAGAACCGGCATGTAGTAACAGGGTTCTGTGTGTTAATAACTGGGTTCTGTGTGTAACTGGGTGGTCTGATCTGAAACATTCAAGTCTGACAAACAGAAGAACTTGGGCAGCAGGTAATACACTTGAACAGCACTCACTGACTGTATAGCCATGAAGGTGTTCCTCATAAACTGCCTGATGTTCAGGTTAAGGGGGTGTCTAGGCTTCTGCTGTTACTGAACACTGCAAACCACTGCGCTCAGTAAAGCCTGAGTATGTGAGGAGCTGCAGTCAGAGCTGTAATGTGGAGTCAGTGTTACTGAGGAGAGTCATGTTAACATGCGCTACATCCAACATGCTGTTACCGTGGAAGCTGTTACTATGGCAGCCATTGGCTCTCCTCTGAACCACAGTGGACAAAGATGCCAAAGCAGCAGCAGCAAGTCATTTAACAATTAATCTGTCGGTCACCGTTTAATTAATCGACTAATCTAAATATCAGTCATCATTCAGGTCAGTTTGTGCAGCAAACAATTACTGCTTTAACATAGAAGCCATATGCCCCCTACGCTTCCTGTAGTGTATTACGGTCCGTCAGAATGAGTGTGTGGGTCGTATCGCCCCCTACGCTTCCTGTAGTGTATTACAGTCTGTCAGAATGAGCGTGTGGGTCGTATCGCCCCCTACACTTCCTGTAGTGTATTACAGTCTGTCAGAATGAGCGTGTGGGTCATATCACCCCCTACACTTCCTGTAGTGTATTACAGTCTGTCAGAATGAGCGTGTGGGTCATATTGTAGTGTATCACACACACACACACACACACTGAACTCAGCGTTAGCAGAGTTTAAACACAGCCACACACTAAACAGATCAGACCTGTAGCACTACTGAGGGGATGTGGGGGGGTTGTCGGGGGACAGCAGGGGTGTTAGTCGTCATCTGACCATCTGTCCACAAAGTCACACACAAAACAGAAGATCCCTAGAGTACGAGAGAGAGAGAGAAAGAGAGAGAGAGAGAGAGAAAGAGAGAGAGAAAGAGAGAGAGAGAGAGAGAGAGAGAGAGAGAGAGAGAGTATGACACATGCTGACCAAATACACTAACCTAACACTCACTAACTCTAACTAACCCAACACACACAAACCCAACACACACTAACCCAACAATTACAAACACAACACTCACACTCATTAACTCAACACACACTAAACCAACACTCACTAACACTCATCAACCCAACAAGATAACACATCACACACACTAACCCAACACACGCTAAACTAACACTCACTAACCCAACATTCACTAAGCCAACAAAATAACACACACATACTCAACACTAGATAACATGCTACAACCACTAACCCAACACTAGGTTTGTTAGTTTCTTAGTGAGTGAGTGAGTGAGTGAGTGAGTTAATTATTTAGTTAGTTAGTGAGTTATTTAGTTATTTAGTTAATTTGTCAGTGAGTGATTGAGTCAGTGGGTTAGTTTGTTAGTGGTTGAATGATTTAGTGAGTTAGTTTGTTAGTGAGTGAGTGAGGAGTGAGTAAGGAGTGAGTGAATTAGTGAGTGCGTGAATTAGTTGGTTAGTTAGTGAGTTTGTCAGTGAGTGAGTAAGTTTGTTAGTGAGTGAGTGAGTGAGTTAGTTTGTTAGTGAGTGAGGAGTGAGTGAGTGAGTGAGTTAGTTTGTTAGTGAGTGAGGAGTGAGTGAGTGAGTTAGTTTGTTAGTTTGTGAGTGAGCGAGATAGTTTGTTAGTGAGTGAGGAGTGAGTTGGTTAGTTAGTTATTGAGTTTGTTTGTTAGTGAGAGAGTGAAGAGTGAGTGAGTGAATTAGTTGGTTAGTTTGTGAGTGAGTTGGTTAGTTAGTGAGTTTATTAGTGAGTGAGAGAGTGAGTGAGTCAGTGAGTGATTTAGTATGTTAGTAAGTGAGTGAGAAGTGACTAAGGAGTGAGTGAGTGTGTGAGTTAGTGAGTGAGTGAATTAGTTAGTCAGTCAGTTAGTGAGTTTGGTTGTGAGTGAGTTAGTTTGTTAGTGCGTGAGTGAGCGAGATAGTTAGTTTATTTGTGAGTGAGTTGGTTAGTTAGTTATTGAGTTTGTTTGTTAGTGAGCGAGTGAGTGAGTGAGGAGTGAGTGAGTGAGTGAGGAGTGAGTGAGTGAGTTTTGGAAACAACCGTATTTGTGAATTCCAGCCGAGCCGTGTCTGAAGAGCTAGAGCGAGGCTGATTTGGAGGAAACAGGAGCTGCGGTTTTAAATCAGAGGAAGTGAAATGAGATACAGGCCAGGTTTTAAATGTCACTGTAGTCGTTCCTCCTTGTATTTGTGCTGTAAACAGAACTTAGCAGAACAATAACCCACTTGCCCCTGAGCTGCACACATGACAGGCGACCAGAGAGTGTGGAACCGAAAACAAGCTTGTCCGCTTATGTCACAGAACACTACCATCAGGATCCAGCTGCTCCCTGAGCTGAGATCGCTGCAGGGAACAGTGACGATGCTGATGGTGCAGTAAGATCTGCTTCTTCTTCATGTGTCTAAAGTGGAGTAAAACAAAACCAGTAATCTCTGCACACGTATCCGTCCCACACAGGACACCCAGTCAGCAGGCTGTGAACCCGCAGGCTGGACGCCTTCCTCTATTCCACTTCTGCTTCTCATGCTCCGCAGTAGCTGCTTGCACTGGGTATTCAAAAACCTCCTCACACTCCAGCCCATCCCAGCACCCCCCCCCCTCCCCCCTTTCCACTGAAACAACATTATTCCTACAGGCACGAGGCGTAAATCTCTTCACCTGCTGAGATACAGCGGCACTGGTTATATCAGCGATGGGTACAGTCATGTTATGGAATTCAACAGAGCAGCATTAAGTACAGCAGTGCAGTTACAGCATCATTAGAACCGTGTACAACAGAATTAGAACACTGGAGTTAGAGCAGCGTTACACACAACAGCGTTAGATAGACAGCTGATAGAACAGTGTTAGACAGAACAGTGTTAGAGTACTGTTAGAGTGCTGAGAGAGAAGCGATAGAGCAGTGTCAGACAGCGCGCTGACAGAAGTGTTAGACAGAACAGTGTTAGAGTGTTTCTTTGCTATCGTTGTCTTCTGATGACAATGTAAACGTGTGTTTGTGTGTTACTGTTTTGTAAATATGAAACACTGTTATGTGTTTCTCCTCCACACTGAGTGATACTGTGGGAACCACGACTGAAACCTTGGTAGAAATGAAACGTTCTGAGAGCAGAGCGTCCCGAGACTCAACCAATCAGGTGGACTGCTCACTGTATCACAGACCATTTCTATAAAGTTGAGAACATTTCACCTCAGTTTGTTGCATGTGACCAAACACCATTCACTCACTCATTCACTGACCAAACACCATTTACTTACTCACTCATTCACTCACTCACCAAACACTATTCCCTCACTCACCACATACATTAACACATTCACTGACTAAACACCATTCACTCAATCACTCACTGACTAAGCACCATTCACTCACTCACTCATTGACCAAACACGATTCACTCACTCATTCACTGACCAAACACCATTTACTTACTCACGCATTCACTCACCAAACACTATTCCCTCACTCACCACATACATTAACACATTCACTGACTAAACACCATTCACTCACTCACGCACTGACTAAACACTATTCACTCACTCACTCATTGACCAAACACCATTCACTCACTCACTGATCAAACACATTTACTCACTCACTCACTCACTCACTCACCCACCAAACACTATTCCGTCACTCACCACATATATTAACGCATTCACTGACCAAACACCATGTACTCACTCACTGACCAAACACCATTCACTCACTCACCTCCTGACCAAACACCATTCACTCACTCACTCACTGACTAAACACATTCACTCACTCACTGACCAAACACCATTCACTCACTCACTCACTCACTGACTGACTGACCCAACACCATTCACTCACTCACTGACCAAACGCCATTCACTCACTCACTGACCAAACACCATTCACTCTCACTCACTCACTGACTGACCCAACACCATTCACTCACTCACTCACTGACCAAACACTATTTACTCACTCACTCACTCACTGACTAAACACCATTCACTCACTCACTCACTGACTAAACACCATTCACTCACTCACTGACCAAACACCATTCACTAACTCACTCACTGACTGACCAAAGACCAGTCACTCACTCACTGACCAAACACCATTCACTCACTCACTGACTGACTGACCAAACACCATTCACTTACTCACTCACTGACTGACCAAACACCAGTCACTCACTGACTGACCAAACATCATACACTCACTCACTGACCAAACACTATTCATTCACTCACTCACCACCTCTGATCAAACACAACTCACTCACTGGCCAAACACTTTCACTCACTCACTGTCCACTACCTGGCCAAACACCATTCACCCACTCACTCACTCTCCAAACACCATTCACTCACTCACTCTCCAAACACCATTTATTCATGCACTGATCAAACACTATTCACTCACTCACTGACCACTAACCTACCAAACACCATACACTCATTCACTGATCAAACACATTTACTCACTCACTGATCAAACACTATTCACTCACTCACTGACCAAACACCATTCGCTCATTCACTCTCCAAACACCATTCGCTCATTCACTCTCCAAACACCATTCGCTCATTCACTCTCCAAACACCATGCATGCACGCACGCACGCACTCACTCACTCACTCACTCACTCACTCACTCACTCACTCACTCACTCACTCACTCTCCAAACATCACGCACGCACTCACTCTAGTGTGGAGCAGAGGCTGAGCGGAGGAGAAGCAGGAGATGGTCGGGCTTTTATAAGGCTCCTCTCTGCTTGCTCATAGTTTAGTGCTCTATTCTCCAATCTCTCCTGCTCCATTGTTCACGCACCGCCAAGGCCCCGCCCCTGTGTGCAGAGCGCAGCGCATTGATAGGCTGACGCTGGAAGCGGATGCCGTCAGCGCGCTCAGTGCCCGTCCATCCTCGCAGTCCGCGCGCGTTCAGGAGCAACAGTGATAGAAACCAAACCAGCACCCAGCAGAACCCACCAGGAAGACCCTCAGGACCCTAAGCGCGGGAGCTCTGCTGTCGGCGGTCCCGGAGTGCGCGCGGCGAGGCTGGAGCTCGGCTGTGCGGAGCTCTCTCAGTGGTTTGGTTCTGTGTTGTGCGGTCCCCGGAGGGGTGAGGTGCGAAGCGAGGCTCGGGCTCTTTGTTTGCTGCTCGCTTCTTTTGTTGGAGAGGAGCGATGGGAGCGCAGTTCTCCAAAGGCGCCGAGAAGGGCGAGACCGCGACGGCGGACAAGCCCGGAGAGGCGGCGGCCTCTTGCAAGCCCAACGGCCAGGTAAGCCCTCTCCGCACCGTTATTTAGACCCCTTTAGATCTGCTGCTGAGCGCCTTCAAAGGGGCTTCATGTGTAAGACCGTGGTCAACATAGAACCTCTGCAGGAACCACGTCCTGGTGGAGGGATCTCCACCTCCCCGGGGTCAGTACGGGGTGATTGTGGAGCTGGAACACAGATCTTTGTTCTGCCTCGCGCCTTCACTGACCGTCCATACTGGGACCGTGTTCAGTGGACACACGTTGTGGGCCATATGTACCCGCTTCTAAGTGCTGCTGTGAGACACGCCTTTACTCCCCCTGCTCCTTTTAGTGGTTTTCCCGCTTTTCTCAGTGGACACGGACCTGTACGGGTCTCCTGTCTCCTCCCTGCTGGAGGACCTGGTCGGAGATCTTTTGTCTGCTGGTGTAAACGGAGCGCAGTGAGTGCGCTTTGACTGGCTGGACAGGAGTGAACTAAGCAGCACTCCTGGTGTGGCTTTGCGCACAGAGTGAGCTCTCCCTGCGCCTGAGAGGGAGGTGGACGGGGATTTAAGAGGTCTGGGTGCGTTTTGTTGGAGAAAAGGGGCTGCAGGAGCAACAATGGCTGGCAGGGCGCAGCGCACCACGCCTTTCTCCGCGGAGGGATGCTCCACGCTGCGTCCTTCCCCAGCCTGTATCACACAAACCGGGCTTATTTCTGCGGTGTGGTTCCTCAGAGGTTCTCTCTGGGAGTTGAAATGTTCTATAAAGTGAGTTTGTGAAGCTGCTGGTCGTGTTTGTGGCGCTTCTGCTCGTTCAGATTTCAAACAAAGACGCGTCGCCCCCTGGCGGCCACACCGCGAACTGCAACACGGTGGTTGTTACAGACGCGCCTGAAAGACCTAGAACGAATCATCGGACTGCTCATGTATGCAACCGAGTTAGAGGCGAAGTGGAGGCGTCCTGCTGTCGGTTTAAGGTGCGGTAACACGCAGCCTAGAGCACAAAAACAAAGGACGCTCCTCTGAGTCATTGTTTGGGTTTGAGCTGTGGTCTCTGCTGCCCCCTCTGGCCACTGACGGAATGGCCTCTGTATGGGCGAAGCTTGATATTGTTGATTTACTTAATGTAAAAATATGAACCTAAAATTCCATTCTGCTTTATTCCAGGATGTGTACACGGCTGGGGTGCATTAAATTCAGTTCCCGGTCTATAAAATCGGGGTGTGAAGCTTGATTAGTATGTTTGGGATGAATATTAAGTGGGATAATAATCAGCAGAGTGAAGTCAAGTCTAGTTTGGAGCACCTTGTCGAGTGTAGCTTGAATGTGTCCTGCTAAAACTGTAGCGCTGTAGGATGCGTACGGCGCGTACTGTGTTCTGAAAGGCGCTCGGTTTGTTGGTTGTAGCTGTTTAGTGGAGCAGTGAAGTCTAACCTTTTGTGTCTTTCTGTGACAGGAGAATGGCCATGTGAAGGTGAATGGTGATGCGTCCCCTGCAGAGGGAAAGGAGGAAGTGCAGGCTAACGGCAGCGCGGCGGCTGAGGAGCAGCCCAAAGAGGAGGAGGGCGAGAAAGCAGAGGCCGCGGCAGCTCCAGCTGAGAAGGAGGGAGGAGAGGGGGAGCAGGAGAAGGAAAAAGAGAAGGAAGAGGGAGAATCCGCTGCTGCTGCCGTGCCGGCCGAGGGTGAGGCAGCCGCGCCCTCCACCAGCAATGAGACGCCCAAGAAGAAGAAGAAGCGCTTCTCCTTCAAGAAGTCCTTCAAGCTAAGCGGTTTCTCCTTCAAGAAAACCAAGAAGGAGACGGGAGAGGGAGCTGAGGAGGCCGCAGGCGCTTCCAACGAAGCCAAGGCGGAAGGAGGCGAGGAGGCCGAGGCTAAGCCCGCCGCGGAGGAAGCCAAGCCAGAGGCGGGCGAGGGCGAGGGCACTGTGGCGACCAGCCCTGAGAAACCTGAGGCCCAGGAGGCGGAGAAACCCGCAGAGGAGCCCAAAGCTGCCAGCCCTGCTGAAGAAGCCCCGAAAGCCGAGGAGAAGCCAGCTGAGCCTGCAGCTGAGCCTGCAGCGGAGCCTGCTTCCCCTGCCGTCCAGGAGGAGGCGCCAAAGCCAGAGGAAGCAGCTCCCGCTGCACAGGAAACGGAGTCCAGTCCGGCGACGACCGCAGAGCCTGCCGTGGAGTAACACACACACACACTCACACTCTGACACACATAAATGCACTCACTCACACACACCACACACATGTACACACACACACACACACACACACACTCAAACACCCCTAACATCTGAAAAATGTAAAAAAAAATTAAATTCTGAAAAAAGGAGAAAATTTTGAGGAACATTCCCTGTTTGTACGCTGGAGTTCCGAGTCCAGAGACTTTGGAGAACTTTGTCTACATCCAGGGATATTTTAACGCTTTTCTTTTTATTTCTTTATTTTATTTTCCTTTCTCTTTTATACAACCCTCCCCCCGCTCCACCCCTCGGGAGCCGAGAGAAGTGGATGGCCAAAATAACAGAAACGGGAATGGGCCGCGCTCCGCCGTGAAGTATTATTATTATTAACTCCTTAGTGGTTTTTTTTCCCCCTTTTTTGGCATTTTTATACAGAAAAAGTCGTTTTGTCATATGGACATGCCCACGTTATGAAGGAGGTGGGAGGGGCTTTTTGGGGAGGAAATGGGGTGGGGCAAAGGACGGCACCATCGTGCCTGGGATTCGTGCCACAGACTGCCGTGAAAGAGTAGTCTTAAAAACCCAGTGACCAACTTCCGCAGTTTACAACACTAAAGTCCTTTTGTACGGAGATTTTCCCAGCGCTAGTTTAGGACGAGGTTAACCGTAGGATCTCCGCTCTGCTCTGTAGCTGTCAGTGGTGTGCGTAGGAGCGCCGGTTCTCTGAGCGTATAAACGTGTAAGTATGTATAGGAGGGGTGTTTTTAACTGTGATTTACTGTAAATGAAATCTTGATCTCGAGAAGCACACGCAGCTCTTTTCCCACCAAGCTCGCTTTTGTAAGATAAAGGAATAAATACGGAAAAAATCATCCTGGAAAACCTGAACTCCAACCAAGCTGTGACTCTTTCTACTGTGGTTTACTGCAGACCATGCTCTCTGTTTCCGATGTGGTCTTTCAGAAAAATAGGAATGATGATGATGATGATGATGATGATGATTCCGGAATCTCTCTATCAGATGCAAAGTGTCCGTGTAGCATCCTGTCTTTCCCTGTTTTCCTCTTCTTTTGTAAATACTGGAGAAGCTTCGGCCGATTTGACTTGGAGATGGAATGTAACTTTGCTTACGAGAAACCTGCTATGGAACTGCTGGAGGTGTTCGGAATTCTGTGAGCACACTAAAAGCAAAATAAATGTGAATAAAATTTCCAACCAGCTGCTGTCCACTGTCCTCTGTCCACTGTCCTCTGTCCTGTCTGTCTCCAACACACAAAATGGCTGCATCCTTTTCCTCCTTTGGCGGCCATTTTGTGACTGGCTAATGCTAATCACAGTTAGCTGAGTCTGTTTGAAGGGGGGGTGCGGGGTGTTAGTCTTATGAGGGAGTGTTTGTCTCCAAACACACAATCCGAACCAAAATCCTAATCCCAAATCCACACGATCCTAAACCTGCTCTGCACCCAGTTAGCAGCATACATGGGCCCACTGACCACCCAGCTCACTAACTTGTACAAGATCTAACTAGTGTTTAATCTCTGTACACGGGTTTTAATCACACAGGGACTTTTATTATAGATAATACAGAGATCTTCCAGACAGCTGAGGGAGGAGTGATGAGGAGGAGCTGTATTAGATATTAGATGAGTTAAATGAACTAAACTGGTCTATAATAATAATGACAGTAAGAAATGAAGGGAGGATCAGGAAACTGGAAAACCAGAGATGATAAACAGCATTTAGTCTGAAACTCCACTCAGAAAACACCAGTGGCCCACCAGCTCTGCGGTCAGTGGGCCATTAGTGTAGCAACTCTACTGTACACCCTTGAACAAAGCTATGCTAGCTCTGTTAGCCCTTATGTGGGACCGTCATGATCAGTATTTACAGTGATACGGTGACTGGCTGCAGATGAAGGTCTAAATGAAAGTAACCTGTTGGTCCTGAACGTCTTCACGGGCTTCAGATCCTCAGCAGGATGAGCAGGGTAGGAATGGTAGATGATCCAGAGTGATGGGCAGAACTGTGAAAGCCATAGAACATCAGGACCGAATCATGAATTCTGGACTCTTCATTTCAGTAGAACGTCGTTTAGAGGTCGTATCCTGATCAGACAGTACACAGATACATACAGGGTATTATATTAGTCACGGTTTCATTCATAATACAGAATTCCTCAGGTCCTCAATCAAACTTCCCAATAAAGGATAAACGGAAATATACGGATTTCAAACGCAAAGTCATATCAGGATATTGCCATCATCTCCTCGGATCTACACTCACTGTCCACTGTCCATCAGCTCTACTGCCTGTATAGGAGCACTCCAGTCCACTGCTGTGTCTGATCCAAGACAGTCCATGACAGTCTGGTACGACACCACTGCAGTCTTTGGTGACGGTGACGTGGTGTTAAGGACAGTCGTGGTAACGGTCTGTGTGCATGTAGTCCTGCGTGGTGCAGCCGTCTGCCAATGGTGCTGCACTAACAGGATGACTCATGGAGGACACCACTGCTCGCTGGATGTCTGTAGTCGTGGATGTTGGGTCAGTCAGGTAAACATATATACACACACATACCCGACCCTTTACGAGATACACAGTATGTGACTGTGTATCAGATTTGCATACAGGAATACCGATCCGTGAATGGTCTGTAATGACATAATCTGCACTGTAAAAGTTATTACCATGACGATTCAAATGCTAGTGGAGTTTAATATCTCTGATCACATTAGCACTGTGAGGTATTAGCCATTAGCTGAGATGCTAGGCTAATGAAATAACAGTTCTGTGAAAGGCTGCGTGTGGTGATTAGATCTGCGCTGAGAAACTGTAGAGTGCGGCGGTTTGGGCCGCTGGGTGATTTACCGGCTTGTCCGGTTTTGGGTATAAACAGGTGAAACTGAGCCGAGCTGGTCAAGGCTGATTTAAGGTGGAACAGGAGAATTCAAACCAGAAGCTGGACAGGTCGCCTGAGACACCAAAATGTAACTGCTGCCCCAGTCAGATGAACATGTGGACAAATTTTCACCAGTATGGGGGGGGGGGGGTTGTATGTTGATTAGCGTTCTCTCTCTCTGACCTGTTTAATTCGACACCGGAGGAGCCTGAACAATAGGGGGCCTTCCAGAGCTTTCTCTGCAGCCCCCCGCTCCCCTCCCCCCGGGGGTACCACCCTGACATCTAATACACAGTGATGATGTCAGAGAGGGGCTCTGAATACAGCAGCACAGAGTAACGCCCCACACCTACAGATCACGTTCTCACAGCTCGCTCTGCTGCAGTAAGAGGAGACGAGAAGATCAGATTTACCCCTGAACGCTGCAGGAACCACAGCGAGCACTGCTGAAGCACCTCACCTGCTCCACCCTCCACACGCAAGGGCTCCTACTACAACCTGCACAGCCAGGAACCATCAGGCTCGTCTAGATCTTCAGATGATCTACACATAGCTGAGTGAGCTCTCTCATTGGTCAGGACACTACCTTACATTAACCACCAATATCATTAAGAAGTGAATCAACCAATCAGCCAACATCACTCTAGTCCTTCTGGAGGTTCTAGATAACTGAGTGTGAGAGGTGGTGTAAGCAGGTTCTGGTTAGCAGCTCTATGTCAGGACTCACATGTATGTTACTGTCTGTTACAGGATTCAGGTGTACGTGCTTTATCTAGAACCACCACATAATGTTTAGGCGAGTCACTGTTAGCTTATCATGCTAAAACTAGCAGAACTTAGCAGCACTGTAGAGGAGCTTATAAGGCTGATCTTACTCTAAAATACTGTTCTAAAATAAGGGAGAACTAAAGTACAGCTGGTTATCAAAAAATAGTATTTAAAAATAAATAAATTAATAAATACATAAAATAATTTTAACATTACACACAGAATCTCTCACAGAGCCACTCAACTACTATCCTCAATGCACCCCCCCCACACAAGCCCCCCTCGAACC
>CM067481.1:812007-822943 GCA_034552555.1 Semaprochilodus insignis
CGCCGGAGGCTGCACCATTTAAGGTGGAACGGGAAATTCAAACTTAACTTTAGTGGGTTCTGTTATTCTCTTATTGGAACTTTTTGGAACATTTTGCCCTAAAATGAAATAAAATGAGAGAGAGAGAGAGAGAGAGAGAGAGAGAGAGAGAGAGAGAGAGATGTATGCACAATGAGACACAAAGCGCAGACATCGTTAGCTTTAGCCTCAATGCTAACACAGCTCGTACGCCACTCCAGCTCCCGCTGCAATGTTTAAACGGCCATATTAGATTAAACATAGCTCCCCCCCCGTCTCTAACCCCATAACCCGGTTACTCTCTCCCCTAATGCCCCTCAGTGACCCCTCTACCCGGCTGGAGGCCCCTCTCTCCCGTCTACTGTCTCCCTCTGTCCCCGCCAGGCCCGCACAGCCTCACCGTCTCCCTCTTACCGTCATAGTAATAACAGACTTTCTTCTTGGAGCCCTGCAGGGTGAACGCCATGACCAGCTCCCTCTCACACACACACACAGGAACCGAATATCAGTAACAGACAGCACAACTGACGCACACACGGACACAGAGCCACAGACCAGCGGCACGGAGACGGAGAGGGCGGGGAATACGCTAATCAGGGGGAGGGGCCTGGCGTGTTCTAACTCTTACCAAAAGGCTGTGGGGTTATTAGCATAACAGTTTATTTCACATTACTCATACTCACATACCTTACTCACATACATACCTTACTCATACTCACATACCTTACTCACATACATACCTTACTCATACTCACATACATACCTTACTCATACTCACATACCTCACTCATACTCACATACCTTACTCATACTCACATACCTTACTCACACTCACATACCTTACTTACATACCTTACTCATACTCACATACCTTACATATCATACTCATATTCACATAACTTACATATCTTACTTATATACCTTATTCATACTCATATACCTTACTTACATACCATACTCATATTCACATACCTTACTTACATATCATAGTCATATACCTTACTTACATACCTTACTCACACTTACATACCTTACTCATACTCATACTTACATACCTTACTCATACTCATACTCACATACCTTACTTACATACCATACTCATACTCACATACCTTACTTACATGCCATACTCATATTCACATACCTTACTCATACTCACATAACTTACTTATATACCATACTCATATTCACATACCTTACTTACATATCATACTCATACTCACATACCTTACTTACATACCTTACTCACACATACCTTACTCATACTCATATTCACATACCTTACTTACATATCATACTAATATTCACATACCTTACATACATATCTTACTCACCTTACTTACATACCTTACTTATATACCTTACTCATACTCACATACTTTACATACCTTACTCACACTTACATACCTTACTCATACTCATATTCACATACCTTACTTACATATCATACTAATATTCACATACTTTACATACATATCTTACTCACCTTACTTACATACCTTACTCATACTCACATACCTTACTTACATATTATACTCATACTCACATACCTTACATACCTTACTCACACTTACATACCTTACTTACATATCATACTCATACTTCCATACTCATATTTACATACCTTACTCACATATCATACCAATATTCACATACCTTACATACCTTACTTACATATCTTACTCATAATTACATACCTTACTTATATTTCATACTAATATTCACATACCTTACATGCCTTACTTACATACCATACTCATATTCACATACCTTACTTATATATCATACTCATATTCACATACCTTACATGCCTTACTTACATACCTTACTTACATACCATACTCATATTCACATACCTTACTTATATATCATACTCATATTCACATACCTTACTCATACTTACATACCTTATTCATACTCATATACCTTACTCCTACTCACGTACCTTACTTACATACCATACTCATATTCACATACCTTACTTACATACCTTACTCACACTTACATACCTTACTCATACTCACATACCTTACTTACATACCATACTCATATTCACATACCTTACTTACATATCATACTAATATTCACATACCTTACATACCTTACTTACATACCTTACTCATACTCACATACCTTGCTCATACTCATACTCACATACCATACTCATATTCACATACCTTACTTACATACCTTACTCATACTCACATACCTTACTTATATACCTTACTCATACTCACATACCTTACTTACATATAATACTCATACTCACATACCTTACACACCTTACTTGCATACCTTATTCATAATTACATACCTTACTCATACTCATATACTATACTCATATTCACATACCTTACTTACACATCATAGTAATATTCACATACCGTACATACCTTACTTACATACCTTACTCATACTCATATACCATACTCATACTCACATACAGGGGTTGGACAATGAAACTGAAACACCTGGTTTTAGACCACAGTCATTTATTAGTATGGTGTAGGGCCTCCTCCTCCTTTTGCGGCCAATACAGCGTCAGTTCGTCTTGGGAATGACATATACAAGTCCTTTTTTGGATACAATCCGGGTTAGCACCCGAACATCCCTTTCAGACAGCTTCCTCTTGCGTCCACAGTTAATCCTGTTGGATGTGGTTCGTCCTTCTTGGTGGTATGCTGACATTACCCTGGATACCGTGGCTCTTGATACATCACCAAGACTTGCTGTCTTGGTCACAGATGCGCCAGCAAGACGTGCACCAACAATTTGTCCTCTTTTGAACTCTGGTATGTCACCCATAATGTCGTGTGCATTGCAATATTTTGAGCACACCTGTGCTCTTACCTGCTAACTGAACTTTCACACTCTGCTCTTACTGGTGCAATGTGCAATTAATGAAGATTGGCCAACAGGCTGGTCCAATTTAGCCATGAAACCTCCCACACTAAAATGACAGGTGTTTCAGTTTCATTGTCCAACGCCTGTACCTTACTCATACTCACATACCTTAAATACCTTACTCATACTCATACACCTTACTCCTACTCACATGCCTTACTTACATACCATACTAACACACAGTAAACAAAGATGGCCCCTCCCTTGTTGTCATGAAAAATAGCATGAATAGTAATGTTACTGTTATTATTATGACTCTTCAATATCTGGCAGTTTAATAGATAAATAGATAGATATATAGACACATATATATCTAGATAGACAGATGGTTAGACAGACCGGTGGATAGATAGATAACTTGTAATACACTACAGGAAGTGTAGGGGGTGATATGACCCACACGCTCATTCTGACAGACTGTAATACACTACAGGAAGTGTAGGGGGCGATATGACCCACACGATCATTCTGACAGATTGCTAGCTGCAGTTTGAACATCATTAGGCAGTTGTTCTAATAGAAAGATGCCATGATTGATTAATTGGTTGTTCCTGTATTATGAGAGAGGTTTATTACTCTGAATGATTAATTGAATTATGTCTTATTGTAACATGTCCATTCTGTGTTCAGTGTTTCAGAACGTTCACATTCCGGAGTGTTCGGAGAGAGTTTTTGATCCACTCAGGTTCAGCTGAAGGTCCTGCTGATCTGATAAAGCATCTGCCCGAACAGGTGTAAGCCCATCGGACTGTCCAGCACGGCTGGCTGTGCGACTGATACAGTGATTTCTTATTAATCTCCGTGTCCGTGTTGTTATGTAGGCTTTCCCTCAAAGCCGTTAATTCCATAACTAAATGTAAGTTAATAAAAATAGTGATATTCTGATGGTGTTTCTTCCGTCCATGCTTCTGGTAACCAACCGTGCCCTACTGTCCCCTAGTGGACAAAAACTCCTGGTTAAATCCATCACAGCCAGCTGAAATTCCTCCCGGTGATCTGGTAAAACTTCTGGTTGAACGGGCGGTAAAAGTGCCTGAGCTTGTCCAGCACAGCCGGATCCACATCCGGGTGTATCCGGCCCTTGCTACCCGCCAGACACTTGCTGAAGCGGCGGCTGAAGCGCAGGCAGTAGAAACCCCGCGTGGAGTTGAAGTACAGGTTGTCCCAATTGATTCCGGGCGTAAGGTTCAGAAATCGCTCAACCAGCCGAAGCTCAGGCAGCGGGTCCGAAATCAGTCTGTCTCCATCCACCACATGGAACTGCTGGACAGGGAAGAACTCCAGCCAGTGCTCCAGGTGCTTGGCGTAGATGCTGGTGCGGACAGCCTTGTACTTGGTGTTCACCTCTTGGGTGCTGGAGTCAATGGCCAGCATCTCGAAGCTGTGGTACGTCTTGTTCTTACGCTCTTTCCCCTCCAGAACCTGCAACAGTGATGGGAGAAAGAAGGCTTTCTGACATGACCTCTGACCTCATCATCATGGAAGTTTTATCTGATTAAGTGCCGAGAAATTTACAATGACTGAAACAATGAAGGAATTATATCAGAGTAAAAAGTCAAAGTGTCCGGCTTAGTACTGTCGATACCCACAAGCTCCAAACGAACAAACACAGACTACACGTATTCAGCCCCATTTAGGCAGAATGTTATTGTATCTGGACCCAAATATGAGCGTCAGGAATGAGGAGCGGCTGTGTAGTGTGACATCGCGACATACTCCAAAAACAGCTCTATGGTGTCTGGGACGCTTCAGGACACCCCGACTAAAGTCTTTAGTCTTTCCGACTAGTCTGACGTCTCCTACCACATGTTCATTAAGGTTGGCTGATAGGAGGACAGAGCACCCTCTGGAGCACCTCTGTAAACATGGAGAAGATGGAGGAGATGGAGCTGCTGCAGGAATAACAAGCCACAGATCACATATATCACAATAACAAATGATATGGGATATTTAACAGGAGCTACAAACACGTACCAACATGCTAACGGCTAATCGCTAATCACAGTAGAATAACAGCTGAACTACAGGCGGAGTTTAAACCCCACCTGTTAAAGTGGATCTGTTCTCAACACATTTGTTACCTCGAGTTCTCTTTGAAGGACAGACAGTCCATACTGTCCTCTTCCTGATCCCTCGGGAACGTCGCTTTCTTCCATTTCTTTTTCCTTTCAGAACACAAAACCTCCAGGTTCACACACAGCGCTTCTGTGGGCGTCACTGACAGATTGCTGACCTGCCTCCTTAATGACCTATGAGCTCGAACAAAGACTGGTTGAGGTCAAACGTGTAGTGCTGCCAGTCTGCCCATCAAAACACAGCATGACGTTATGACACTGTGATTGTTTACTCTGATATCG
Organism: Semaprochilodus insignis; assembly: GCA_034552555.1. NCBI lineage: Eukaryota > Metazoa > Chordata > Actinopteri > Characiformes > Prochilodontidae > Semaprochilodus > Semaprochilodus insignis. The sequence goes on from CM067481.1 coordinate 817,287, forward strand.
TAACCATCGTGGAAGACTGGACTAAACCAGCTCTACTCACTGCTGCCCTCTGGTGTTACAGCTCCGGTCTGCAGCTCAAACCTTTATTGTTTGTGTAGTTAATGAAGTGCTTTCTGCTTTTCTTCATTCAAATTCATTTTCTAATGTTACAGATGAAACTGCTCCCAGTTAAATTCTGTTGGCTTCATCACGAAAGCTAACAAATGTGAAATTAACGTTCAGCTCAAATAACCGCAATAACACAGTTGTGCAATAACTGTGACTAGCCTAAAATAAAAACACACTGGTCTTATATATGCTTTACGTTTGAACCATTTTAATGAAATCGTGGTGTTTAAATAAAGTGCATGTGACCAAATCTATAGATCTTTCGTATAATAGAAATGTTCTGTTTGAATCGATCTGAATTCACACAAATGGTTCAATAATCTGCAGGACAGCTGGACTCAGGACAGCCCCCTACTGGCCGGTCACAAGAGTTTGCTAAAGTCATGTGACTTGGCCATGTTAGCAGGTACCCCTGAGTAGCAGTGCTGGAAACGTTCTAGAGTGTTCTGAATGACTGTTCTGAGTCCACCGCTACCTGCGTGTAGTCAGAGATGGCCCGGGTTGTTGGCTCGCGAACGATCACCAGCAGCTTTATGGAGGAGTTCAACCTGAAAATCCGCTCGGGAACCTTCTCCGTCACAAAGTAGGCAGGGCTTTTCTCGATGGTGATTTGGCCGGGAAGGGAGAAGGGCATCCTGCGGCGGTACCAGGCCACTCCCCTGCCGTAATTGTGGTCACTGTCAAAGAAGTGGACCTCCTGCGAGGCCTTGACCACGGCAGGATGGAGGTTCAGCATCTCCAGCAGGGCGCGAGTGCCACCCTTTCGCACGCCAATGATGATGGCACGGGGCAGCTGCTGGATCAGGCGCCCTCTAGTGGTGTTGCTCCTGCGGAGCTCATGCAGGAGACCGCGTTTAAACTGCAGAGGATGGAAGGGGAACTGCACCTGGTCACCAGCAGGGGGCGGTCTGCTCTCAACAGGACACATGGGCTGCAGCCTAGAGAGACGTAGATGTTTAGTGGTCCATGAGTTTTGGATGTGGATAATTGTGTTCATCAAACCCACTACATGTTTATAAACCCTAAACTCTGGAGTAGTATGACCAACATGACCAGTTTCATACGGTGTAGCTTAGCGTTAGCGAGAAAACATTAGCCTAGTTAGCTGTAGTAGCCTTAACTGACACTTGACAGTGTTAAATGAAGGCAACAGTGTGGTTAAAGACGTTTCTCCCTGGAGCTAATAAAAACTGCTAATGATGCAACATAAGGTTTATTAACATTAGCGGTTCAGGCTAATGTGCCCAGAGACGTTAGTAGGTAAAACTAATTAATACCAGGATGTAAAAGTCAGAGCAGTAACTGAACTGGTACCCTAAGTGTGATTTAGGACACTATTATGTACCATTTTTCTAGTTTGTCCGGATTGTAAAAATGGAATTCCAGTGTGATTCCGATGTAGATTGTGAGTATAAGCAGAGGAATGCTAGCTAAAGTTAAGGATGACCATGAAATCAAAACTGTGGGGTGGTATTATGGTTGGCTGGGTGGGACAGGCTTGGATAGTTATCAGACAGGCACCAAACGAGCTGCACAGCAAAACATGCAGTAACTGTATAATAAACAGGCTATAACAGATTATAACACCTTCCTGACACACAGCCAGTTTAACCTGTGTCACAGTGTCAGCTTCTGTCTGGGCTTTAATTCAGTTCAATCTGACTTGAGTCGTCTCGTAGAGGAATGAGCTAACCTATCAGCCAGGCCTGTGCGGACTGGAGAAGAACAGCAGCTCCGTACAGTTACTGCTTCTGCTCTTCTGCACCTTTCAAACTGCTATGGGGGTCTGAAAGGAGGTGTAGCTGTTCCAGAAGCTCCTCACTGAGAAAAGGAGACACACGCATCCAACAAAGAAGCTACTGGTGTTCTCAGAACAATGGACTGACCACCCCAGAGTCCAGAACCTCAACACCACTGAGTGTGTTTGGGGTTATCTGGATGGACAGAAGAAGCAGAAGATGCTGAACCAGCTTCTAAGACTGAACTGTGGAGGTGTGTCTCTCTGAGGAGCTGAAGGTGAGCCTCCTGAGGAGAATGGAAGCTGGAATGAAGGTGAGGAGTGGACACACTGAACGCTCAAACACCTGAGCTTATATGTAGTGTGATGAAGTGTGATGTCTCTGTGGGATTGTCCCTCAGATGTTATGGTGCTGAGCGGTCTCTGACTTTCTCAAAGTACTGTTAGGTATAGGGTCCATGGGCGATGCTCACCTGTCCAGGTGTACTGAATGAGTCAGCAGGTACAGCAGGGTCCCGAGCACCAGGCTGAGCAGCACAGCCAGCTGAGGGAACATCATCTCCCATCACACACACCAACTACACCTGCACGCGCACACACACACACACACACACACACACAGGTTAGCAGCGCTAGCACAGTTCTCATTCAAACATATCACAAATATGAAGCGACTTCCAAAACAGCAGTACAAGAAGATGTGCAGACCCCATTGAGCCTCTGTCAATCCCACCGAGCCTCTGTGAATCCCACCGTTCCTCTGTCAATCCCACCGTTCCTCTGTCAATCCCACCGTTCCTCTGTGAACCTGCATAAAAAGCGTTTGGCCTCTTTACAAGCATGGTGAAATCAGCAGGACACTGACCAGAGGAGCGCACTCACACAGGGACAGCTGGGCACACGGTACTGAAGCAGGATTTTTCCTCTCCACCTAAAATGATTATGAAGACCAGCAGATGGATAATATCCTTCCTGATGCCGTAATACCTTACAGAGCAGGTGACCCTCGGTCACCGGACTCACTCACTCATATGAAACAGAGAGAGGGAGAGAGCCGGGGGTGGGGAGGAGAGGAAGAGGAAGAGAGAGAGAGAGAGGGAGGATCTGTCCTCGTATGACCTGGCGTAACACCTGCACCTGCCTGAACAGTGTGATCAGGTGCAGAAGGAACCGTATGGAGTAAACAACCAGAAGAGTGAAGGAGAAACAGTGCAGTCATGGAGAGTGCTAGATAACCCAGAGTGACACACCGAACATGATAACAGATCATTTCACTTCATGTCGAGTGTGTTTGGGTGAAGGCAGCATAGTAGTGAGGAGTGTGCATGTGTGGGTTTCCTCCTCCAGGGGCTCCGGTTTCCTCCCACAGTCCAAACACATGCAGACAGGTGAACTGGAGATGCTGAACTGCCCCTGTGTGTGTGTGTGTGTGTGTGTGTGTGTGTGTGTGTGTGTGTGTGTGTGTGTGTGTGTGTGTGTGTGTGTGTGACTGCCCTGTGATGGACTGGAGACCTATCCAGAGTGTTTCCTGCCTTCTACCCAATGCACACTGGGATCGGTTCCAGCACCCTCCACGACCCAGAGGGGTAAGCAGCTCAGAAGATGACTGAATTAATGGCTGGAGGACTGAATGAATTACATCTAAGGAACCTGACACAACACAGCCCAGAGGAAGAGGACAAGGAGTGGATTAGAGTGACCCCTGTCTGAGAGAGAGAGAGAGAGAGAGAGAGAGAGAGAGAGAGAGACCAGGGGGGAGAAAGTATAACTCCCATTCTTTCTATTCCTCTCTCTCTCTCTCTCTCTCTCTCTCTCTCTCTCTCTCTCTCTCTCTACACACCTCNCTCTCTCTCTCTCTCTCTCTCTCTCTCTCTCTCTCTCTCTCTCTCTCTACACACCTCTCTCTCTCTCAGGGTGTTACAGCTCTAAATCTTCTCTCCACTCCTCCACTGTCTCCAGTGTGTGTGTGTGTGTGTGTGTGTGTGTGTGTGTGTGTGTGTGTGATTGATCTCACTCTCTGCATCAGCACACACACACACACTCAGACACACACACACTCAGACACACTCAGACACACAGGCTGTTTTATGGATCAGCTGACACCCGGAGCTGAAATATAACTGAATTAAGAGCGGGGCGTGTGTAAACAACACAGAATTAATCAGATCCGTAAATCAGCACCGACCCACACCCTCCTCACCGCTCTGATCTCCGCCACCTCACACTCACCTCTATCTGAACCCATTTACACCACTGTGAATGAACTTACCCCTACGTGTGTTACAGATACGTCATGTGTGAGGAGATCAGATCTGAGATAGTCCACTGACTCCAGAGACACCAGCACTCCTAACAACTACCTGGAAGACCTGCTAGACCCACCAGCACTGTCCCCATCAGATAAACAGTATCTAATCCCCGAGAGAACTGAGACTTTCTTGAAAAGACATTCTAAACACATTCTAGGTCACCCAATAGCTAGCTGGGTTAGCCAGCATGCTAATCAGACAATAAAGCTAGCCATGAACACAAGCAGTTAGATTTCCATACAAGGTCCTTGGACACACACAAACACCTTAATCTGGGTGGCCCCAAACCTGGGTGACGTAGATGATGTGTGGCCTAAACCCAGGGAGAGACTGAACTGTGGAGGTGTGTCTCTCTGAGGAACTGAAGTCTCCTGAGAAGAACAGAAGCTGGAATGAAGATGCAGAGTGACACACTGACCACTCAAACACCTGATATTAGATTGAGCTGTGCAGGATTCTGGGTAATTTGCTGTGAATGATGCGTTACCCCAGTGTGTAGTCTGGCGGGTGGTGTCCTCTCTCTATGTGTATCTTACAGAGGCAGTGTCCTGAGGGCACTTTACTGCTTCATAATTAGACTCCTGTGTTCCGCACACCCGGAACTATTAACCAACTGGAGTGTGTGGGCAAGAGAGAGAGTTACTGAGTGTGTATGTGGGTTTGTGTGGGTGTGTGTATGGGCCATGGAAACGCAGCAGAACCAGGGAGAAACAGATAGGCAGAGTCAGGAGGCAGTAATTAGAGCTCCTCTTGCTCATTAACTCCAGGAAGTGATGATGTTGTCTCGTTAAGCTCTGTGTTTTATTCCTGGTCCGCCTGCAGGCCGATAATCAACTGATGGAGGAAAGCGTAAGGCCCTGCGGAGGGAGGTAAAGACTGCACAGCACATCACCGGAGCTTCCCTTCCCACCCATACAGGACAGTTACGTCAGGAGATGTCTGAGGAAAGCAGTCAACAGATTCTCTGACCCCACACACCCCAGCCATCCCCTGTTCCAACCTCTGCCATCCTGAAAGAGGTACCGGAACATCCGAGCCAGAACCACCAGGTTCAGGAACAGCTTTTACCCTAGAGCTGTCAAACTGGTCACACCGGCAGCACCTACCAGAACATGACTACAACACTATAGACTGTACTGATCCAGTCCTGATCACCCCAGCCCATACACACTGGGCTCCACTAACCCACAGGACTGTATGCACTGCACTTTAACTAACCTGTAAACTTGAACACCTGCGGGGTTTATTATTTATCTATATACTGAACATCTGTCCTGTAAGCTGTTTAGCTGTTCACCTGAACGCTGAGCTGCCGTTCTCCTACCTGCACTGAACACTTTATATACCTTATACTGTTTACAACCACATACTGACCTGCACACTTCCCTGCACCCTCTCAACACCCCCAAACCTGTCCCAAACATCCCCCAACACCCCCAAACACCACCCCAAATATGACCCTCAATACCCCCAAACATGACCCTCAACACCCCCCAAACATG
>CM067481.1:881625-899071 GCA_034552555.1 Semaprochilodus insignis
AGGAAGTAGCTGAATCTGCAGGTGTATGAAAGCGTACGGTCATAAGGGTCTACCAGCAGTGGCTAAAATCCCAGTCTACAGGGAATTCTCCTCGGAATTGTACATCAATACCGTCAACACTGTCAATTATCAACATTAAAGTTTTCGCTGATTTGTTGTTGCAGCTTTACAAGCCCACCAAAACGCCCTGTAAGAGGAAGCTTTACATTGAGTACGTAAGCTTAACTCTTAGACAAACTTGAGGCACCAATAGGGAAGATGAAGACCACATACTGTGGACCATCTAAACTGTGCTGCTGTAATCTGAGGTTTGTCAACAGTACAGCCCTGCTGTGTCTCCAGACTGTTGTTTTTAGATATCCTACAGAACAGATCACTGCTCCTCAGCTCAGAAGCAACATGCTCTGCCAGCTCTTAGGAGGAAATCTCTTTGGGCACCAGTGACACTAATCAGTGGTGGAAAGAAAGTACTCTGCTACTTAAGAAGCTTTTTTAGAGGCTGCGTGCTCAAGCAGACGCTTTTATTTTCCGCTTTGAGAGGTAATTCTCTTTGAGTACGCTGTTGCATTTCAGAAGAACAGTAAAAGATGGGAACAGTCCATGAGCAGTGAAGCTATTCGGTTCCATTCACTTCCATTCTAATTAAAGAAATAACTGCACCCAGAAGGGATTGCAGTGCTGTTGGGAAGGAAGACAAAGGTTACCAGGATCAATATGATGATAAATTTAGACTGATATGATCAATATATATTGAGCTACACATACAGAAGTAGTGTCTCTCAGTATGGCTAATGCAACGTGCCAGACGTCTCAGCATGGAGCTGTAGAGGGTCCTAATGGTGTCCTGTGATAATCCATCCCATGCAGCTTGAATATTCTCACACAGGTCCTACAGATGGTGCGGTAGGGGTGGAGGTGGAGTGATGCCAGGCCCTCTGGACATGTGACGCGTGATAACAAAACGTTCATCTTGGTCCTGCCCACGGTGCCTCCACACACGGATTCGTTGGTCGTCTCCACCAAGACAAAAGCGGGACTCGTCACTGAAGATGACCCGCTGCCATTCTGAGTCACTCCATGACAGTCTGGCACGACACCATTGCAGTCTTTGGTGACGGTGACGTGGTGTTAAGGACAGTCGTCGTAACGGTCTGTCCGCATGCCGTCCTGCGTGGTGCAGCCGTCTGCCAATGGTGCTGCACTAACAGGATGACTCGTGGAGGACATCACTGCTCGCAGAATGTCCGCAATCGTGGTTGTTGGGTCAGTCAGGTACAGCGATAAGGCCCGTCCTTTCTTAAGTCACATGGACTGCCGTGCATGAGACTTGAATCGTCTGCATGTCTCACAACGTCAAACCTACCCACCAAGTTTCATTCCTGTCGGTTGATTCCTTCTGGCTGCAGCTATTTTTGACGATGAGTGTACATACACATACGGAGAACCTCTACTGTATCCAAATGCTCTACTTTAGACAACAAAGTATAAAACAGTCACTCATGGAATTATACAGTCCACCTTAAAAACCTCCAGAATGGAGCTTTACATGAGGATAAAACAGCTTTCTTAACATGCAGTGGAGGCTGATAGAACAAGGTTTATTTCTAAGCAGGTTTAGAGCAATTCTATTGGTCTGTCCATCATGAATATTCACTAAACTGAAAGGAGAACTAGAGCTTTTACACTGTGCATAAACTGGGTGTGGAAAACCGACTTTGCACGTATCTTTAAATGACCAAAACAGCAAACAAAACAAAAAACAAACCCTGCCAGACGAAAGGGTTAAAACAAAAAGAGAGAACTGTGCGAGCAACTCCACACCAATCCAACCACCTGCTGTAAGAAGATTCCCAAATGAAGTCACTTTAGTCACAACATGCTGGCCTCCAGCCGTTTTGATGTCTGAGCCCTATTAAACAAAGGCCTTTCACCTGTCTGGCCCACGTGAGCACCTGAGATCCAAGCGTTAAAGTGAAGCCAATCCGACTACTAAGCCAGATGCCGGATTCTCAGGCTCTCAGGTTTCAGAGTGGCATTCTCTCGTTATGACTTGATGCACATTCATGATTACATGTAAACCTCCATACTCATAATCGTCAACACGTGTCTGGTTGCATTTCGGCATAGGTGAACATTGTAACAGCCATTAAAAGCTCTTACCGGTAATTAACTGACTACAAATGGCTAAATTACAGTATTAAGCAAGTCTAGAGCAGCTCTGCATACTCCAAATCATTTTCCAGAGCATCTGAAATGGTCTAAATAAGCCTCAACAAGCCAGCGGCTTGACAAACAACAGAGCTCTGGAACATGCTTCATCCACCATAATCACTGGCTAATAATGTAGCAATTAGCTTCCAGTTAATTACCAACTACTAGCTTTATAAAGGGCTTAAGAACAGCATTGTAATTATGCACCCATATACTGTAAAAACACTTTTAAAACACAAATTTATTGACTAAACATGGCATTAAATGATCTGGTGCTATTATATTAACAGCACAAGCACTCACTGAGCACTTCATTATGTAAATCTCCATGTATCTACACTCACTGTCTGACCATATAGGACACTCTGTAGTTGTACAGGTCCAGACTGTAGTCCATCTGTTTCTCTGTATACTGTATTACCCTGTTCTTCAATGGTCAGCACCCCCACAGGACCACCACAGAGCAGGTATTATGTGGGTGGTGGATCACTCCCAGCACTGCAGTGACACTGACGTGGTGGGGATGTGTTAGTGTGTGTTGTGCTGGTGTGAGTGGATCAGACACAGCAGTGCTGCTGGACACCTCAGTGTCACTACTGGACTGAGAAACGTCCACCAACCCGAACTATCCACCCAACAGAGTCCTGTGACCACTGATGAAGGACTAGAGGATGACCAACACTGCGCTGTGCAGCAGCAGATGAGCTATCGTCTCTGACGGTACATCTACAAGGTGGAGCAGCTATTATGAAACAGGCAAGTTTAAAGCTACACTGTTAAAGAAGAAGGGTCTTCAAGGTTCTTCTAGGTCCTATTTAGAGCCAAGAACACTCAAAAGAACCATTGGTTAAAAGGTTCCTTGCATGGTTGAATATAGTTCTTTAAAAAAGGTTCTGCTATTGTCAATGGAGGCAGACCTATCCACATTTATGCCCTGCAGCCCTGTAACGTAAATGTTCTCGCTCTCGCTCAATCCTCCCTACGTTAATCTCTCTCTTCCTCTCCGTCACCTCTACTCAAACTTCAAATCCATTTCTTGGAAAACACAACTCTGACCAGCTGAACTCCGACCTCCCAGCCTCTCTAACCCACAACCCTCTGTGCAGTTTTAGTAAACTGCATTACATCATCCTCTGGCCACGGATCCGGGCAGGAAGTCATGTGATCTAATCAAGGAATAGGATCAACAGTGATTTGCCATCGATAGCCAGGCGTGCCAGTCAGGTCATGTGACTAGAAGGAGTGCTGAAGCAGTGTTTACCCATAGCAGCATCCACCACCACACCCCAAAGAGCCCCCGTGATGAGGGGCTGGCAGGAGAACCTACAGAGGAGCAGACAGCTCACACAACACAGCTAGCAGCATCACCAACAGTAGCACCACCATGATGCAAAGTTGGTTTGATAGCATCCAACCTCAGCGGCTACAAGACTTTGAACTTCATCTAACACACAAATGCAGGAGGTGCAGGAGGAAGGCTTAAGGAGGATGCGCTTTCTGCTATCAGTGCCGGAGAACAACATACAGTTCTCAAACTGTGACCGGCTTTTCGTCTCCTTACTGTGGAGTGGGATTTTCTGTTTGTGTGTTTGAGTTATCCCGCTGATGTCCGTCGCGTTTCCTGAATAATCTAAATAGAGCTCGTACAAACATTCCTCTTTTACAAGACAAAAATAAAAACAAGTAAAATGAACCTCAACATCAAGTGGAACCAAACTTCAACTGTAACTAAAGCTGAAAAACAGAGTAACTGACCTATTGACCACATTACGCCTCACTTCTACATCATAAAGGTGTGTGAGCGCGTTACCTGTGGACGAGGGAGCACCCATAGGTGCAGCTTTGCGTCTTCTCTTCACGTCCCCAGTACACAACGAGCCGAGGTGCCCGCTGGTCTGCCTGGTTGTGGACACACACACAGAAGATCACAGAGTAAGTTTGAAAGACCATGTGCAATATGTGGAAGCTACGAGCGAATCCCTGGAACTGCTCTGCTGTCAGCTGCACCAGCTCGTTACTGATGGTAACGTCCAGCTGCAGTTAGGGAAAAAAACCTGTGTGTGTGTGTGTCGACCACTTTATGTCTGACACAGCTACTTCACCAGTCTCTTGTTCAAATTTTCCTATTCCACCTTAAAACAGCAGCAGTTACATTCTGGAGCCTCAGGCAACTGCTGTTACTGGTGCACCATTTAAGGTGGAATGAGAAAATTCGAGCAAGAATCTGGTGATTCAGGCCATTTAGCATTAGCTAGCGCTAACAGGTGAGATAACATATTAATGGAGATATAATGTTCTAGATAGCTCTTGCCGTTTAATGCTAACAACTAAGGCAATATTAATAGAAATGTAATGTTCTAGACAGTTCGCGATGTTTAGAACTAGCCAACACCAACAGCTGAGGTAACATCAACAGATTCTAGATAGTTCTTAATGCTAAGCACTAGTTAACAGGTGAGATAATAAAGATGTAATGTTCTAGATAGTTCTTGGCATTTAGCACTTGCTAACCAGCTGAGAACATATTAACGGAAATGTAACATTCTAGATAGCTCTTGCCGTTTAGTACTATCTCATGCTAACAACTGAGCTAAAAATTAACAAAGATGTAATGTTCTAGACAGTTCTTGATGTTTAGAACTAGCTAACACCAACAGCTGAGGTAACTAACAGATTCTAGATAGTTCTTAATATTAAGCACTAGTTAACAGCTGAGATAATAAAGATGTAATGTTCTAGACAGTTCTTGGCATTTAGCACTAGCTAACGCTAACAGCTGATGTAATTTATTAATGGAGATGTAATGTTCTAGAAAGTTCTTGGCATTTAGCACTAGCTAACGCTAACAGCTGATGTAATTTATTAATGGAGATGTAACGTTCTAGAAAGTTCTTGGCATTTAGCACTAGCTAACGCTAACAGCTGATGTAATTTATTAATGGAGATGTAACGTTCTAGAAAGTTCTTGCCATTAAGCATTAGCTAAGGCTAACAGCTGAGGTAATATATTAATGGAGATGTAATGTTCTAGAAAGTTCTTGCCATTAAGCATTAGCTAATGCTAACAGCTGAGGTAATATATTAACAGACGTGTAACGTTCTAGAAAGTCATTAGTGTTAAGCATTAGCTAACGCCAATAGCTGAGGTGACATTAACTGCGATGTAATGTTCTAGATAGTTCTTGGTGTTATTGGCGCTGCAGGATCCAGTGATGTTAACAGTGTTAGTCTGTAAGATGAACTTTATCTGATCAGGTGAATAAGGTGAGAGTAAAATGATTATAGGACACGCCCCTGTGGAAGAGGTGGGCGGAGTCAGCAGTGGCTCATTATCATTTAAAGGAACAGACACTCAAACGGGCCTTTCTGAGGACAAGACTGTTCAGACAGGGAGAAGAAGCTGTGCTGCTTAATCCTTGTGCTCTTTTGTCCAAAGCACACTGAGACCTTTCATTAAGACCCCGGAGAGTCTGCGTCAACTTGTGGAAAAGGGGTATATGATGTCGTCTTTAATGTTATGACTAATTAGCATATTCTGTATTGTGTATTGTAAAGGGGACACACTCAGAAAGTACTTATACTACAAAAGGACAAGCCTTTTTAATCCCAGCCTCACAGGCCTTATGTGAATACCCAATTAGATAAAAACACTGAAATGAATTTTGGTTTCTGTATATACTTAAATCAAAACACTTTCCGCCACCTGCCCACCGCTCACCCCCACCCGTCAGACGGCGACAGCCCACAGACAGGCCAAATGCTTTCAGACTAACAGGGCACCCATAGCGGAAACTACTCAGAGCTGTCAGGTTAATATTCAGGTGGTTACCTGCTCGCAGTCTTTAACGAGCAGCTCCTCCGGTGGCCTCGCTCCGCTCTGGAATCCCAATGGCACTGCGCGCACACACAATACAGAGCAATTATAAACACACCGAACAACTCGTTATATATACACTGTACACAAACCGGCAGTCTCAAATACAGGCATATCCCTGCAGGTGCACACTAAACAATTACTGCCTACAGCAGGACAACCAGAAGACAACACTGTATTGACATAATACAATATTTAAGTCACATGGAGATGATGTAGTCATTTAAATCAGGTCAATTCAGTGCAGCACAGTTTGATTTATGCACACAAACATGCAGACAGTGATCAAACGTACAGCAGCTACTAACGGTTAAACCACTACACACCTGTACAATGGGGCAACACAATCCGATTTTAACTTAAACTGCTTGCTAAACAATATAATATGACTTAAGACTAACAGACCAACAGAGTAAATTTGTCCCCATCTCTCTGACGAAAATTCACAGCATTTTCCGTACATGGTTGTTGTACAATTATATAATAAATATAATACTATATAGCACCAACAGCTTCAACAGGACTTCTGTAATGGTCAGCATCTCGAGTCGTATGTCAAATGGATCCATATGTCAAATGCTAAGATGTAAACAGTCATTCTAATGGTGACCTATAAAGGAACACAATGTTCTTTACAGTGGTGGTGATGGGAACCAGGGATCACCATGTCTACAACACACATGTAGACACTTTATGTACTATCTACAACCACCTACACGTGTCTTCTGAGTGCACATGCAGCCGGACATGCAGGGCATCATAAGGCAAAATTGTATTGCCAAAAAAAGTAGTATATTTCTATTCTTTCTAGATCAACATGAGTCTAAACTGAATGAGGAAGTGTTTCATTGGGCCCATTTTCTTAGGTCAGTCGTCATGAAGTTCTACATTACAATCATATGCAAAACTTCAGGCACTCCTGGTTAAATGACGTGCTTTGCTAATTTTCGAACCTTTTCCTAGATCAACTGTACAAACACACACACACACACACACGACCCAGACTGTTAAGACATATATGCAGTATATGGGCAGCCATTTTTGTTGCTGCATCAGATGGTGGCTCTCTCTCTCCCATATCCACCAAGTGAGGAACAGTGAACCAAGTATCTCATATATTCGATAATAGATGATAACATATTCCGCATTTCCAGCGTCTCTTATTCTCTTATTTACCTGTAGGGCTGCAACGATACGACATCACAGTGTGCCAATGGTGGCTGATTGCAAAGAAATTTTGCCTATTTGTCATATATTTTTTACTATAACTATAACCATTCCTATTTGGCTTACACGTCATATTGTAATGGTACTGTAGATTGATTTAGGGCATACAAGTCTTAGGAGTTCCCTTCAAAATACAAATCGCACAAAACGACCGTTTAATGCATCAGTGGAATTCTGCTATACTGTTCCGAGTCATGTACTTGAGGATGGTAAACACATATACGCAGATAGTACAAACATCCATCTCTTCTTCTCACACAATCGCACGGGGTGCGTTATTCGACTGACCTGTTCACGCCTGGATCCGGGACTGAACCACGGGCTACAGAGCAAAAGATAAACATCAAAATTAGACGAGGTTGTTTACTAATGCCTGTCTGTTGTCTGTAAGCACAAGGTCGACCTACAGTCTCCAAACATGCAGTACACACATGAGGATATGCAGACTTACTAGTATCACAGAAAGCGCTGCTTCTAAACTGAATGTACTAAATTGAGGAGAAGTGTTTCAATAGGCCTCTCTTCTTAGGTCAGGTGTTTCAGAGCATGAAGTTCTAAGTCACAATCATATGCAAAAGTTTAGGCACTCCTGGTTAATTTACTTCTTTTGCTGATTTCTAACTGGAAATAAGTCCACACTGCAGAGAACACTTTTGGCTTTAAAATTTTAGCACAGTTTCTATTTACTTGCGGGGTTTAACACACATATCGGCAAAGAAAAACATGCATCTCCATTTTTGTTGCTCCATTTGACCACCAGAAATGGCCCAAATTTGCTTGGAGAATAAAGTCTGGATCCACCGATTTCCATTAAATTAGGTTTTCCCCTCTGCTGTATAGTTGCCATTTTAGAGATAGCGACGATATATACACTCATCATCAAAAGAATAGCTGCACCCAGAAGGAGGTGTGGGACTGCAGTGCTATTGGGAAGGAAGTTAAAGGTTACCAGGAACAATAAATGATGATCAATTTAGACTGATATGATCAATATTTATTGAGCTACACATACAGAAGAGGCTCCTGATGGTGTCCTGTGATAATCCATCCCATAAAGCTTGAATATCCTCACACAGTTCCTGCAGATGGTGCGGTAGGGGTGAAGGTGGAGTGACACCAGGCCTTCTGGATGTGGGATGCGTAACACCACACCGTTCATCTCGGTGCTGACCACGGTGCCTCCGCACACGGATTCATTGGTCGTCTCCACCAAGACTAAAGCGGGACTCGTCACTGAAGATGACCCGCTGCCGTTCTGAGTCACTCCAGTCTGACAGTCTGGCACGACACCATTGCAGTCTTTGGTGACGGTGACGTGGTGTTAAGGACAGTCGTTGTAACGGTCTGTGTGCATGTAGTCCTGCGTGGTGCAGCCGTCTGCCAATGGTGCTGCACTAACAGGAAGACTCCATCACTGCTCGCTGAACATCTGCAATCGTGGCTGTTGGGTCAGTCAGGCACAGCGATAAAGGCCCGTCCTTGCTTACGTCACATGCGCAGCCGAGCGTGAAACTTCAATCATCGGCATGTCTCACAATGTCAAACCTACCCACCAAGTTTCATTCCTGTTGGCTGATTCCTTCTGGGTGCAGCTATTCTTTTGAGTCTATATAATCAAAAAGTCATATTTCATGTTTAATTTTTTTTTGTACAGGATGTGTAACTTTTGTACACTTAGAAATTCAGTTGTGAACTTTTGCACTGGACCGAATAACAAAAGACTGATACAAATGATTAAATGCTAGTTATTAGAAACCAAAGAATTCTATGAAGCCTCACTACCAGGGGTTTCACATCCTTATAATTCATGGCATTGTTTGTGTGGTTTATCAGCGAGCGGTTAACACATCCGACAATCATATCACTTTTGACTGCATAAAATGACATACTTATCTGAACACTTATCTCACTGGCAAAGAAATTCAGTTGGGCGCTGGTTAGTTTCTGACTCCTAATTGTATATACTGTATACATCTGCCTTTTAAATACAATGAGGGTGTAAAGAAACATCATACTCGTGAGCATGAGGGTCCTGCGACAATCTGGGTAGTCTCTCCGAACATCCAGCTACTTGAGAAGCACTCTAGAGGAAGACATGAACGAACACAGAGCTACAGTGAGTGAAGTGTTTTGGTGTAAACATGTGAAGTGTAACAACAAAGCCTTGTTGCAGTGTGATGGATTCAGGACTGTAAACACCACATACATACACACACACACCTATATATACATACACACATACACACACACACCTGAGCCTGCTGCAGAGAGGTCTGTCGTGCCAGCCTGGCCTGAAACCCTGAGAACACAACACATACACAAAGCTGAGCATGTTTAGAGTTCAGTAATTCTGCTCAATTCACTGACAGGAGTAACTAGCAAATCTGATCTGCCATCTAGAGGACAGACATATAAACTGCAGTGAACCTGCTCATGGACGTCTGTAGATCTCAATACTTTAAAGTTAAAAACTGGTGGTCAGAATGACGTTTATTGTCTATACAGTTGTATTTTAACTAAGGCTAGGCAACTGATATTTATCAGTCATGGCACAATCACAATGTCACAAGACATTTTCTCGGCATAACATGGAGATCACCAGCACTTCACCAATTGTGCATTGCATTACAGACAGAGCATAATCCAGTTTAATTGGATTTATCTGTAAAACCACTGATTTTATAGTTTTTGGTAGTATTTAGCAATACTTCGTCAGTACCAAATCGCCTCGATGTCAGAAAACCTCTTGGAGTATCACATGATGTCACATTATTGTCATACCGCCTACCACCAGTTTGAATGACACAGAAAAAAAAAAAAAAAAACGAGTCCCCTCTGTGATGTTCCGGAGGCCTTCCCGGGGGGTTCTTCAGCAGAGCTCACAGTAAATTTGAACCAGGCTGAATTTGAACTGAGCTGCTGGACAACCAGGTTTTGCCGTTCACTCATCATCTTTCTGAGTAACATAACATTCCTATCCCTGTATTCCAAGATGACGGTCCTTGCGTTCACAGGGCTGTGAAGGTCACTGTTTGGCATGATGAACATTCAGGAGCACTCACACATCTGGACTGACCCGCAAAATTCCCAGATTTGAATCCTCTTAGAAACCTGTGGGAACTACCTGGAACAACCAGTAAAGGGCCAGGGAAGGCATCCGCCTAATCTGACCTCAACTGACCAATTCTTTGATGCAGGAGTGTCTGAACATTGATGTGGCCTACATCCAGAAACGTGTCCAGTACATGCCAAATCCAACCACATGTATCATCACTGCTTGTGGAGGTATTACACACTATAAGGTACGTTTCAGTCACAGGGGACTCATTTTTTAAGTTGAATACAGAGTACAAACATTTTTCTTGTGCAGTTTCTATTTATTTACTGAATCTGATGTACTGGAAAGGCACTTCAAATTTGCCCCAACTTTTGCACAGGCCACATTATGTATTTCCCCCCCAATACGTTAAATTCAGCTTTTAATTGTGCATCAAATTGTGCAGTCAAAGTGTGCTCCCTGTTGAGAATGTCTTAACTGTACTCTTTAGCTCTTGAGACTAAGATGTGACAACACTGTGCATGACCAAACAGGCCGTGAACCTCATCCAGGTAACTTTTCCAATGATCAATGACTGAACTGCTCAGACAGTCTGTGCAATTCCCATTTAACCAGACCAACCCAGAGAGTCCAGATAAAACGGAGGAACCCTGAGAAAGAAAACAAGGCACAGACTGCTTGAAGTATAGCTCAAGCGGCTCTGGATGTGTCCACCTACCTCGCTGTGCTCCCTGGGACATAAGTGGAAAAGCCCCAGTGAGGATGCTGTTGAACACCGGGTCGTTGAGGTCCAACTCGTTAGAATCCCTCTCCCACCACGGGACCACGCCTGCTATTCCACAAGCCCCGCCCGACTCGCCCTCATAGAACCAATCACTTTGCTCGTCATCGCCTTCGCAAGTGCACACAACAAACAAAAGGGGAATATTAGCTTATAATGCATCATGGAGGTTTAAACACCTCAGTGTCACTGCTGGACTGACCACTGATGAAGGACTAGAGGACGACCAACACTGCACTGTGCAGCAGCAGATGAGCTATCGTCTCTGACTGTACATCTATAAGGTGGACCAGCAAGGTAGGAGTGTCCAATAGAGTGGACAGTGAGTGGACACAGTGTTTAAACACTCCAGCAGCACTGCTGTGTCTGATCCACTCACACTAACACACCCCCACCACGTCAGTGTCACTGCAGTGCGGAGAATGATCCACCACCCACATAGTACCTGCTCTGTGGTGGTCCTGTGGGGGTCCTGACCATTGAAGAACAGGGTAATACAGTATACAGAGAAACAGATGGACTACAGTCTGGAACTGTACAACTACAGAGAGCTCCTATATGGTCAGTGGAGCTGAGAGAGTGGACTATGAGTCTGGATACAAGGAGGTGAACCTAATAAAGTGGCAGGTGAGTGTATATATACGCAATGTAACACAAAGAACAAAAAGATCAAACAGAAAACTGGTTTAACTCGTTACCTTGCCTTCCTTCGTCGTTGGTGTATAAACCTCCATCACTGCTGTTACTCACACTGCTCGTTTCACTGTGAACACAGACAGAAAGGCGGTAAATTACGAAGGTGGAGTTAAACTCATTATATACACGACTGCTTAGTATTAACTAACCACAGAGTACAGAAACGATATCGGTTGGGGGTGGGGTGGGTGTGATGGGCAAAAATACTACATCAGTACAACGTGCTTAACTGTGAATGTGTAAGTCTGCCCTGTCATGGACTGGCAGCCTGTCCAGGGTGTTTCCTGCCTTCTGCCCATTGAATACTGGGATAGGCTCCAGCACCGCACCTCCCATGACCCAGAAGGATGAAGCGGTTTAGAACACGAGTGAGAGAGTGAGTGAGTGAGTGAGTCAGGACAGAGGAACAGTCTGGTGAAAGCTAAAATCTCTGGCAATGTATTATATACATCGTCGAGTCACATTATTATGACCACCAGCTAACAGCCAGAGTATCCGCTGTGGGCAGCACAGACAACAGCTAGACGGGCTGGGAGTGACTCAGTAAGGTCCTGGTAGCTTTCACACGTATTTGGAGCCATGCTGACTGCAGTGCATCCCACAGCAGCTGGACGGTGCATGGGGGAGGATCCACAGAGCGAATGCGAAGATCAAGGTGGTCCCACAGATGCTCGATTGGGTTCAAGTCTGGGGAAGTAGGGGGCCAGAGATTTTCAGAAATACTGCCGCCCTTCTTCCGAAAGCCTATAATCATCCCTTTTGTAACTCTGATAAATTGGCCATTTTACCCACAACAGCAATGACAGACATGTCTGCACACCGTATGTATGTGACTTCCTTCATAAGCTGTGTGATGCCGCCATCGAAAGTAGGAAGTGGTCATAATAATGTGACTCTAATGTGCTATTATCAAGATTGTTTGAGATTACTTAAAGGGGAACCCCACACACATTTAAATTTGTTTCTCTAGTTGTACAGTTTCTGGGTTTGTGTTGGACCAAAATGAGCAGTTCTGTTTTATTCTCTACACTACTGGAAACACGTCTCCCAAATTCCAGATCAAATATTGTATTTAGATCTGTTTATTTAGAAAATCACTAATGACCCTCCAGAAGCCTGTTTTTAGAACCATGCTCGCTGTGCATTTCACCCCAGCCACCACTCGCCAGTCTTTCTGTAGGTCACTTGAGGTCATCTTACGGTGGTTAAGTGACATTGGAATGAGGTGGTGCTCATCACGGTCAGTAGAGAGTGGTTTTGGCCCTCTGCCAGTCTGTAGCTGTGTTGTCCTGTGTGTTTGCTGCTTGACCTTGTTCTTATGAACCAGATGCTCACTGTATCTGCCAGTAAAGCTAGAACCCAACCTTCTGTTCCTCACTAACAACCTGCTGTACGTGTGGAGATGCTGATTTAAGAAGAAACTGGAGTGGGCTCTTATTTATTTCCAGAGATGTATATGGATTAAATGCAAAGTTTACTCAGAGTGGTTTGGTGTGAAATGCTCTGTTCCAGAGAAACTAACCAAATCACAATTGTTCACAGTGGTGGTGAATGGAACCAGACGTCCACCAAGTTCAGAAAGCATGAGATGGGTTATACATATGCTGCCTGAGGTCTGAGACTCTGTTTTATGATAGTTTTAAAAGACAATATTGAGCTAAAATGCAATTCCCCATGTACTGACAGTGGAGAAATATGCAGGATGTAGTAAGGCAAAATAGTCCCCTAAACATAACTCCCTTTTTAACCAATATCGGACTTTTTAAAAATCAAAATTACATATATAAACACTCTATAAAATGTCTATATTTGTATTATGGACATGGTGACCCCAGTGACTCTCTATAATCAAATCACATCGCATCAAACCACTCAGACTGACTTTGTTTACATCTCCACCAAGTGATTTAGAAACTTTGGTGGAAGTCCCCTTTACAAATCGAGGGAAGTGTGACGATTTAGGCAAGTAGGCATCTTATTAAACATACCTCGACCGTTCCCTCAGTCTCACGCAGCAGAAGAAAGGAGGAAGAAGAGTAAAGGCAGGAAAGAGCAAACACTAACCACCTGTCACTCATGTCCTCATCTGATCCCTTGTGCTCCTCAAACTCCATTTTGTCTTTTCCGGATTGCCCCGCCTCCTCACTCTCCACGACAACGCCCTCGTCTGTGGCGTCCAGCGCCAGTCGGGGTGCGGTCAGTTTCCTCTTCTTCACTCTGCCCTTGCTCGCCTCGTTTCCTTTCCCTTCCTCCCCAAGTCCAGTCTCTCTGGTAGGGCTGCATCACACGGGCAAAATATGAGTACAGATATTCGTCTAGGGATGAATTAATGACAGCATGCTTATTAACCTGCACCCATAAAAACACACCAGTATCAGCATCCAATACCACCCGATAACGGATATCATCATCAGCCCAGCGTTGGCTACAGCGCTAATGAACAAATGGCTCAAGCCAGCAGTGTCACCCTGTGGTAGTCAAACACAAAGCTGCCAGTCACTTTAAACACTGAACTGTGTGACATGCTTAAAGACTTTTGGGACGCTGGAAAATGTAAGTAGTATGGCTGGTTCTGAAAGCCGCTGTTGGAGCTCTGTAGCTTTGGCAGATATCAGCAGCCAATATCTGAAGCTTCATTGAGACACTTATTCAGAAAATCTGCATCACTCCATTTGCAGTATAGTGGATCATTTCTCCTCCCTTAGCACCTGTCCTGCTTCAAAAGTGCTTTACCCACGAAAGCCTTGTGGTACTTACGGCTACCTCTTTCCTCCAACAAAGTGCCAGTGCTCATGCCAGAGCTGGTGCTTCATTGTTTCCATGGCGGCATCAATAACGTTCATGGTGACGGCAGCGCCTACACTCTTTAGCCACTTAAATCGCGGGTTTCACAGTTTTACGGTTCCAGACCTGCAAGTTAATGAGGCTGGAACAGCACCGATTTCGCCAGCTGTGAACCAGTTTTAAGCCATGTGGAAAAGCTCAGAACAGTTTGAGTTTCTGGTACCAGCACCACGTTGGTGGAAAAGAACTAACTGTGGCTTCACTCCATAGACCAGGTCTGCTAGCCTCTCACAGCAGTGGGCTAGGGGATAATAGGTCAGTGGGTTAAGCAGTACATCATTTCACTTCACTTGGGGCAGTCGTGGGCATGAGGTTAGGGAACCAGTCTTGTAACCAGAGGTCGCTGGTTCGATTCTCTCAACTGACAGTAACGACTGAAGTGTCTGTGAGCAAGGCACCTAACCCCCAAATGCTCTCCGGGCGCTGTGGATAGGGTTACCCACCGCTCCAGGCAAGTGTGCTCACTGTCTAGTAGTGTGTGTGGAAGACAAATTCCTCTGTGTGCAAATCACAAATGGCAAAAATGTGACCCTAAACTCTCTACTCAGGGAATGATTGGCCTCAGCTAATTCAATTTTTTTTAATTTCATGGATTACAAGAAAGTGCTGTAACCCAACTGGGCTGTTTTAGATTCATTCGTACCAGGATATTTATGTTTAAAGACCCTGAACACCGGTGGAGTGGTGGGTTTTCCCCCCTGAGTACTGCAGAGGACTGGGTTTTTAACTGTTAGCGCTGGAGGGGCTGTGTTTCCTCTCACAGTGCGGTTTTCAGCAAATTAGAAATAAAGCTGTGTTATGAATCGTAACCCGAGTCATACATTTCTCCCAAGAACTATGAACATTTTGCAGTTCACCTTTTGTGGTACCTACATTTAGCCCAAAAAAACAAATATCCACATCCTAAAATTAAAAACCAAACACCTTCCCAATTAACGAATATCAGGATAATTGAGTATTCAGGTTCAGCCCTAATAAGTACATGTCGCTATTCAGAAATAAACAGCCAAACACAGTAAACATCACAGGAAAGGCATGTGACTAATCCTGCCTTTACTCTGAACAAGACGTAGCCACGTATACTTGTTTAAACACTTAGTAGTAAAAACAGTTCAACAACCGCTGCCTCAAAATACAGCTCCCTTGCAGCACACCTGTAATAGGTACTCGCTGTTCTCACAGCTTGGCTCAGGTGTGCAGAGCACATGTTTGAACCACCTGAGTAGCCCAAACTTGGCAACCCCAGCCTAATACAACACTGATCAACAAACAACATATCGAGCGGTCTTACTCCCGACTGCTGCTGCCTCCGGGAGGTTTAGGAACAGGTGGGGCCAGCATGGTGGCGACCTCTAGTGGGGGATCCACAGCCATGCGCTTCACCTTCCTCCTCCTGCGTAAGCTCCTGGTTCCGAGCCCGTCGACCGACTCCTCGTGCCACAGCGGCCGCTTGGCCCTGCCAGAGTCATGGGTGCGCCGTTTGCCACCCAGCTGCTCGTCAGAGTCGCTGTTGTTGTTGTCGCGGGCGTGAACGCCCCCTGCTGCGGCGGAGGACGAGGAACGGTAGTCCTTGTGCTCCTCGGGGCTGGATTCTGATCCCTCGCTCAGATGGCAGGTGTCCCAGGGCGGGTGAGGGTTGTCCGAACGGCGCTTCCTCCCACGGCGCTTGCGCGCCTGCCGCTTTAGCAGGCAGCCCACAGCCAGGGCGTGGTCACCTCCATCGCCGAACCCACCGCGGGCCTGCTCCGAACTCTCCTCTAGCGCTGACACCAGATCGTGGACCAGCTCGTCCATCGTCCGGCGAAAGTGCCTGAGCAGAAAAAGAAGAGGAAAGGTGTGTGGTATTATACAGGGGTGCACAGATATGGGGAGGGTGTCGATAGCCTAGATTTACATCCGTCAAACGTATAATAAAATCATCATTCATACATGAACACTAATCAGTAACACTCGCAATAAACACTGTAGAAGTTGTAACAGAGTTTACCTAGTTCATAAACACCTTACACATGACTAATAAACAGTTATAAGACATACATGAAATAGCCAAAGATGGTGTATGGTAAATACTGGATGAAGCTCATATATGGATCTGCAGGAACCCAAGACCTTTCAGTAGACTTGACTTACGAACAGGAACAACAACATGGAGCGAGCCGGCGAGTAATGCTAAGCATACACTAGCACACTTCGAAAAGACTCTGAAAAGACATTTAGTAGACTAAAGTCTGACACCCTCTCACATCTAAAGACAAGTCACAGACTTTTTAGTCACCGGCTATGATTTTGCAAAGATTGGAAGTCTGGCAGAGTCACCATTTATGCTGCCCTTACACCAAACGATTTTCAAGCGATTTTACTGTCGCAGACAAATTTCCAAAGTCAGAACAAAGTCATGAGAGTCTCACTAGAGTTGTGTCGCGCTCGCGTCATCTCGATCGTTAAGTGTAAGGTGGTCAGGATTGCAGGTTTAAGTCAGCCTGTTTCTTGTCCTGGCATTCCGATAAAATCAGCCGCGTTTAATATTAGTAAGTCGTAGGTCTTGGCTCACGCAAACAGTGACGTGAACATTGTCGACAACCAATAGGAGAGCTCTTTTCAGCTCCAAACGGGAAGCCGCGAGCCAAGTACAGGAATGTCTGGCGGAGATTCGACATGGAGGGGAGTCTGGCGAAGGCTCGGAAACCGCGGTTCTCCTGGACTGTTCAAAAGGAGGAGAAGCTGGTGGAGCTGTGGAGTGAACAAGAGTGCCTCT
>CM067481.1:913776-935509 GCA_034552555.1 Semaprochilodus insignis
AATCATAGCGCAGGGAGGCGGGGCCTGCCGGAAAACAGGCGGAAAACACATATCGAATGTCAGGAAATGCGGCGCTGCTATTGGTCGGTTCGGTCACCTCATCAATAGCATTTAAACATCCCAACAAGACAGACAACAATAGTAATAAATAGTAAATAATATTAATCAGTATGATCAATGTGCTCATTATTATTCATAAATATGCTAAAACTTAACTTAACGCGTGCAAGTCAACCACCACAGAAACTGAGGTGGGAAATTTGCATACGGGCACCTGATTGGCTGACAGCCGTGGCTCTTTTGACTTGAACGTCACCGGCTCGTGAGAAAGTAGATGTAACCTGGCAACTGCACGTCGCTTTAAGTAAGAGGCGTAACGGCTGACAGCGCCGAGTCCTCTCTCAAAACACACACAAACGGGCTGAATATAACCTCACCATGACCGTCTGACCGGCAGACAGGGTGAGGAGCGGATTTCACCGACTTCTGGATGTGAGGAAGCTGACGTGCTAGCCTGCCGGAGAGGTAAGAGGTGACCTACCGTTGTTCTGTGGCTGGTTGGTTAAAGAGCTCCCCGATATTTCAGGGTATTAGCTCTGAAATGCAAAGCGAGGACGTAGCTAACCTTGTTATTTAGCTGGTTAGCTAGCCGTGCTGTGCTGTATGGCTGAGAGTCAGTCAGTGTATCTGCTCGCGGGCATTTCCCTCACAAATTCTCAGAATTCCCTTCAGAAATGAAAGTGTCCTTCATCTGGCTACACAGACAGAGCCGACAGTCACTGCCAGCCTTCACTGCTCGCAGCGTGTGAGGCGACCCACATCACCTGTGTGGATGTCAGGCTCAGTACTGATGAGTCATCAGTCCGTCATTAGTCCAGACCAGGTCCGGTCCGGTCCGGTCCGGTCATCCAATTAAAGTTTGTTGAAGTAATGAGAGGAGGTCTCAGAGACCCCTGGCCTGGAATACTGCGGACCCCCCGGTTTGGGTAATCATCTTTCGTGATCGTGATAAATGATGTCACCGCATGCTTTTCTTACCTTCCTCTCTCTCTCTCTCTCTCTCTCTCCCTCTCTCTCTCTCTCTCTCTCTCTCTTTCCCAGTAAACAATGGTCGTCCGTGGAATGTGTTTAAATACAGTCAGATACGTGATTTCAATGTTTACTGGGTTTTCCGTCTCCGTTCTTCTTTTCCTTCCTCTCTTTGTCTGTTACTCGCTTTCTGTCTCTCTCTCACTTTCTGTGTGTGTCTCTCTGTCTGTCATTCTCCCCTGCTCTCTACATGTCTCTTTCTCTGTCTCTCTGTGTCTTACTGTCTCTCTCTCTCTGATCTCTCTCTCTCTCTTTCTCACTCTCTTTCTCTGATCTCTCTCTCTGATCTCTGTCTCTCTGTGTCTTACTGTCTCTCTCTCTGTCTCTTTCTCACTCTCTCTGATCTCTCTCTCTCTTTCTCTATCTCTTTCTCTGATCTCTCTCTCTCTCTCTCTGATCTCTGTCTCTCTGTATCTTACTGTCTCTCTCTCTGATCTCTCTCTCTCTCTTTCTCTCTCTCTTTCTGATCTCTCTGATTCTCTGTATCTCTCTGTTTCTATCTTTCTCCCTTCTGTCTTGCTGTATTTCTCTCTCTAGGTCTTTCTCTTTCTCTGTATCTTCCTCTTTCTATCCCTCCTCTCTCGGTTCCTCCTACTCTCTATCTCTGTATCTCTCTTTCTTGCAATCTTTTTTTTCCTCTGTATGCTTTTTTTCTTTATTACCGCTTTCTGTATTTTTCTGTATTTCTTTTCATCCTCTCGCTCTGTTTATTTTCTTCCTATTTTCCTGTTTATTTTCTCTCCCCTTTCTCCTTGTCCCAGTCTTTCTTTCTTTCTTTCTTTCTTTCTTTCTTTCTCTCTTTCTCTCTCTCTTTGCTGATTGTGTCAGGTGTGGTAGCTTTTCTCTCGGTGGCTCCTGCAGTGATAGACTGCTGATGTCATGTCCTGATGTGACTCAGAGAGGAGAGGAGTGAAGTCTGCACATGCTGGAGTATTCCTCCATGACCAGTAGATCAGCGTTCTGCTCCACATTCGCTCCTCTCAAGCCACGGCGCATTGCATAGCATCTCATAGCAGAGACACTACAAAGCGCAGCTATAGCGCATAGAATACACCGCAGTGATCCGGTTCGCCGTCGTCTGTTCACTGCAAACATGGGAATGCAGCATTATGTGCAATCAGCTGTGGTATCGACGTAGGCATCAGGAACCACTTAGCTAATCCTAGTACTTCCATCACTCTGGATTGGATGTCATCATTGTTTGTCGTGTTGCGAGTGACGCAAAAGACATCACTAAAATCTGTAGCCAGAGCATCCAGACTGGGACCCGTCTGTTAAAATCTGATTGGAATAGCATTTCAAACCAGCTTCCAATGGAGGATGGCTTGTCCAGACTATCAAAAATCAATCTGGACACAATCTGGATTTGCCAAAAATCAGATTTGGGTTGGCAGTCTGAACAAGGGACCGTAGGCAAACAGGGATTGTTTCTCAAACCAGATGTTTTTAAATGACTGTCTGTTCTGTTGCATGCAAGTGATCAGATCGGATCTGCGTGTCCATACATCACCAACTTACAGAGCACCGTAGCAAATCCCAGCACTTCCGTCACTCTGGATTTGACACCATCATGGTTTGTCACGCTGTGAGTGACCATTTGAGCATCCAGACACACCTGCAAAAATCTGATTGGAATCGCATGTCAAACCACCTTCTACCTCACTTGCAGAAATCAGATCTTGTGTGTTTTTTGTTGTCTAATAAAAGTCAATCTGGAAATGCCACAAATCGGAATTGGGCTGGCAGTCTGACCAGGGCCTAGGACACACTGGTGTTTTAGACATGCATGGTGACCTCTGGTTCCCATCACCACCACTGTAGAGAACACCTGAACTATTTCACACCAATCTCACTCTCAATCACTCCGAACATTTCATTAATTATGGCATTTGAAAAATGAGTGGAATTTCTATTATGGAATTCTGTTGTTTCCGTTGTGAGAGAGAGAGAGAGAGAGTCTTTCAGATGTCAACCACAAACCCTAATAATTCAAGAGCCACTGTATGTCTGTAAGTATCCAGGCAGCCCCTCTAATACATTCAGCTGCGTTAACTGCTGACACCAGGTGTTCAGTTGCACAAAAGGCCAATGCCATGTAAAGGCCCCCAGCACCGGGCTGTAGAGCAGAGCAGCCGCGTTCCCTGGAGTGATGGAGCTCCACCCAGTACCTTTGGGATGAGCCGTAGTGATCCAAATGTTGAGTCTACAAACGTCTGGACCTACAGTACGGTGTGTATATCAGCGAAAGTAACACATATCACAGTTAATCCAGGCAGCAGCGCGCTAGCTTTACACCAACGAGTACAGCCGGGGGATTTTCACTGTAGCTAATTATACTAGCAGGTCAAGGATCAGTCAGTCTGAGAGCAGAACCACAGCGACCAGTATGATACAGTTCAGCTCTAAACAGGCCTCGTCCACCTCACAGCCACTCGACAGACAGCAGGAAATAGACCAGCGGGACAGACGGGAGTGAGTGACCGTGTGAATGAGTGGCAGTGCTGAGACAGTGAGCGCCTGTTCTAGGTATGCAAATGTTCGGGGGCTGCTACACATCAAACCTTTTTCTTTCTTTCTTTCCTTCTCTTTCACTGTTCTTTCGTTCTTTCTCTATTTCTTTCTTTCCCTCTCTTTCTTTCTCTCTCTGGCTGGCAGAGATGTCCTTTCATTAATGGTGTTTGTATGTGTGGAGGGGAGGGAGGGAGAGGGGCAGAGAGAGAGAGAGAGAGAGAATTCAGTAATGGGTGTTGAAATACTGTAATACTGAGTGATAAAGTGTAATTCTGTTATAATGCAATGTGACACCGCGACAAGAGAGGAAGTCAGTCTGCTTTTCCTGTTTACAAGAGAAAGAAAGAGAGAGAGAGAGAGAAAGGGAGAGAGAGGTCAACCAATATTTACTCATACACTGTAGCTATATGAAAACATCTTACCACAGGAGCGGCTATTTACAGTACTAAAGGTGAGGTTGGCTGTTTTCCTTGCTCTACAGCCCCTGGCTGACCTCAGGACCTCAGTGACCTGTCCATGCTCCTCCCACAGTCGCATTCCTTCATATGGTCAGAGCAGTTCAGCTTTACAGAGCATTGGAAAACACACATCCATTCAAACTCATGTTTCCTGATAGCTGGTAGTTTAAATGAGAGTTTCCAACCCGCCTGTTTTGGATTAGCCACCCTGCAGTCCAGATCAGTGGTTTTAAAGGGCACACACAACAGTTTGAAAGACTATAAACATGTTTGCAGTCTGGCGTGAGTCAGAGTCAGAGACCACCCTTCATTTACTTCATTTCCAGCCAAGACGGCCATTAAACACCAGGTTAACACATAATAAGCCACTGGCATAAGGAAGGAGACAGTTACAGAGCTACAGAGAAACTGGACTCCTAACAACCACCTGGAAGACCCGGTGGACCCACCAACACTGCCCCCAATCAAAAAAACAGCAGCTTTCATTGTTGAGAGAAGGGAGCACATCAAGCTCCACTCTAGCTTCAGATTTGAGAACATCCACAGGTGCTTCTGTCCATCCTTCCACTGTGAGAAGACCCCTCAACGCTATGGAGGTGTGAAAGGATGTGTAGCTGTTCAAGAAGCTCCTAAATGAGAGAAGGAGACATGAGCAAGATACTGGACTTCAGAGTTGTGGATTAAGGCTTAATGGCTACTGAGATCTTTGGAGGTAACACAAGGCAGAAGGTAAACCCCTCGAACCGTGTGCAAACCCATCAATCAAGCACGATGGAGGACCAGTGCAGGGTTGATGGTGCGGTGCTAGTGGTTTGTTCTTGCTTGAAGGCATCATGAAGACTTTCAACACGTCATGTGGCACCCAGTGAAACAAGCCACCGCGAGATAACGGCCCTGAGAAGATCGCAACGAAAGAAGCTGTTCTCAGAAAAGTGGACTGACCGCCCCAACATCCAGAACCTGTATCTTGACAGGATTTCTTGTTAGTAGTTTCCGGCATTCCTGATAACCGGACCTTATGTAAGCAGGACATTCTGGATGTAGGGCACAGGATGTCGGATGTTGAGTCCCTCTTTTTGAAGTCGAGTCGGCAGCTGCGTCTGGTGTGGGTTGCCCTGCTGGCATGTCACTGTAAGCTCACGTCAGCAATCCTTAAATACCTGCTGTTGACGCAGGTGGTCCTCTCCTTGACCTTTTAACCACAAGTATCCCAAAGCGGGACATTCAACACCATCCAGGCAGGCTCTCGTAATACCCACAGAACTTTTATAGCATGTATTGTACTGTTAAGCAGAAATATACACTGAGATCATCATTCATACAAGACCGCCCTCTGATTGGTTGGGAAAGGACATGCTTGAGGCTCCCATAGGCCAAGGCTGCATTACCTGGGGCTGTGATTGGTGGTGAGCGGTAGTGGAAAACAACTGTCAGACATTTCCAGACGGATCAGAGGAGAGCGTGTGAAGGTTATGAGAAAAGGGGCCCTTGAAATGTCCAGTCGGGGGTGTTCTAGTACGTTCTTTTCCTCTGGCATGGACATATCCAGCTATGAGGACAGGAGCTTGGGTATTGCAGAAGTACTATCCTTATAATGTACAGCTTATTATATGTAGCAGTGGCTGTATGAAACATGGCATTAGAGATGCGTCTCCAGTCTTGGCCTTGTATGTCAGTGTACACTCATCATCAAAAGAAGAGCTGCATAAATAGCTGAACCCAGGAGTCAACCCGCAGGAATGAAACAGGTTTGTGAGACATGCAAATGATTCAAGTTTCATGCATGGCCGCGCATCTGACGTAAGCAAGGACCTTATCGCTGTACCTGACTGACCCAACAGCCATGATTGTGGGCATTCAGCGAGCAGTGATGCCCTCCATGAGTCATCCTGTTAGTGCAGCACCATTGGCAGACGACTGCACGATGCAGGACTACAAGCACGCAGACTGTTACGACGACTGTCCTTAACACCACGTCAACGTCACCAATGACTGCAATGGTGTCTACCAGACTGTCATGGAGTGACTCAGAATGGCAGCGGGTCATCTTCAGTGACGAGTCCCGCTTTTGTCTTGGTGGAGNACCATCTGCAGGAACTGTGTGAGAATAGTCAAGCTGCATGGGATGGATTATCACAGGACACCATTAGGAACTTCTACAGCTCCATGCTGAGACGTCTGGCATGTTGTGTTAGCCATACTGAGAGACAGACTTCTGTATGTGTAGATCAATAAATATTGATCATATCAGTCTAAATTTATCATCAGTTATTGTTCCTGGTAATCTTTATGTTCCTTCCCAACAGCACTGCAATTCCACACCTCC
This sequence comes from Semaprochilodus insignis, assembly GCA_034552555.1. Lineage (NCBI taxonomy): Eukaryota > Metazoa > Chordata > Actinopteri > Characiformes > Prochilodontidae > Semaprochilodus > Semaprochilodus insignis. The sequence goes on from CM067481.1 coordinate 920,161, forward strand.
TTCTGGGTGCAGCTATTCTTTTTGATGTAGACATCAGGTACACATCACCCAAGTTATGATTTAGTCGCAAGTTCCCGAGAACAGGAGAGCACAGATGATTCAGTTACGTGGGACAGAATTACGCTAAATAAGACAACATGTAACAACACAGTATCAACTACACTGGTCAAACAGCTCCCCCATAATGCTGTGCTTGGCTATAGCCTGTTCTAGCACCCATTGGGTGGAAAGCAGGAAACTGCTTGAACCTGTACAGGCTGCCAGTCCATCACACTCACACTGACTAATTTATTATACATGGCTAATTTAGTATCTCCAGTTTGCCTAACTGCATGTCTAACCCATGTGGCCACAGGGAGAACATGCAAACTCCATGCGAGAATCAACCCAGGCCTGTCTTGCTGTGAGACGACAACGCTGCCCACTATGCCACCGTATCACTGCCCCACTCTTACCTGCGTAGGCATTCAGTATTCTCCTCACCTGTTTGCAATGTCTCATCTGCTATCTCTCTATCTTTCCTCTTCTGTGTGTGTAGAGTCAGACCATGAACTACGTGGGGCAGCTGGCGGGGCAGGTGTTCGTGCAGGTGAAGGAGCTGTATCGGGGACTGAACCCAGCCACGCTCTCAGGCTGTATCGACATAATCGTGGTGCGGCAGCCCGACGGCTCTCTGCAATGCTCCCCTTTCCACGTCCGGTTCGGCAAGATGGGAGTGCTGCGCTCCCGGGAGAAAGTGGTGAGTCCTGCTATTGAGTCTATCGTAAGGTGGCACGTGTGCAGTACTACAGCTGCTGTTCTTAACTTGATGATGGGAAGCAGCAACTCTCGTGGTTGTGGACTGACGGGCAGATGTGCAAGACTGTGGCAGTCCTGCCTGCTGTGTTTAATTAACCTAAATACTTTACTTTAGTCTGAGTTGCGGAAATTCAAGTGAAAGAATTAAACATAGCAAAGCAAGTGCTAAAATGTGGTTGTTCTGGAGCACAGTGCTACATTTAACCCAGAAAGACAAGCAGATAGTCCATACCAAAGTCTATATATACATACACTGTACATTAAACTACACAAGCACTGTACAGATGGAAGAGATTAAGGCTGGGCAATATGACTGTATATCGCTATCATGATCAATTATGTCACCATACAATACAATATGCTTTTCTGAACGTGTGGTGTATATGGTCAGTACTTGTAGAAGACTGACCAACTGCAAGTTTCATTACTGAGAAAGAAAAATGACTCCCGTTTAACTGGATAAACTGGATCAGTGCAGCACAATATGTACAAGTATTGAATAAAAATAATTGCATTCAGTTTCTGATAGTATTTCAGTGTAATTGTAGCACTGCTGCTTCTTTTGTTCTCACTTCCAACTCATTAGAAATATCGCAAGATATCGTGTATTGTGGAAATTTCTTGAAGCATCACGATTAGATTTTTGCCATATCGCACACCACTAGAAGACAGATGTTTCTAGAAGCAGCAACGGATGGACTCTCGCCGTATCTGCCAGTAAAGCTAGAACCCAACCTTCTGTTCCTCACTAAGAACCTGCTGTACATATGGAGATGCTGATTTAAGAAGAAACCGGAGTGGTCTCTTATTTATTTCCAGAGCTGTACGTCTGTAACTGTATTGTGGACTCACATACAGACCAAGAGAGCTTCTAGGTTCAAGATCAATGCTGAATATAAAATATGTGTATCTGATCTTGGGCAGGTGGACATAGAGGTGAATGGAGAGCCTGTAAATCTGCATATGAAGCTGGGAGAGAACGGAGAGGCCTTCTTCGTCAAGCAGACAGAGAACGATCAGGTACAGAACTACACATTAACACGTCTCAGCCCTCAGGAAGGAAATGACGTCAGCGCCTGTGTGATTAATTACCAGTAAAAAACGAGTCATTGCTCGCATCATGACACCAGCCAACACCAATGTAACACAGCCACAACACTGTACAGTGTACAGTGGGTTTCCGAGATCATGAACATGTGAGGAGAGCCTAATGGTTTACAGTATTAATATATAATATTTAACCTGGTGAGTTTGATATAGCTAAATCATTAAGACGTAAACAAAGTCATTCAGAGTATTTAGCAGAGCATTATGAGAACAGGCAGAAATAGGAATCAGACCACTGAAGAGTTTAATGCCTCTGAAAGCTATTAGATGCCAAATACTGTAGATTCCAGTAAAGGTTTTTTGGTAGGTTTTTGGCCTTAGGCTGTATTTTGTAAACACATGATAGCGAGATACCTGTAGGGTGGCAAAATAGACAAAATAACACATGCAATAATAAAATATCCATCTATTTTATCATCATCAACATTAAATATAAGACATATAGGTAGAAGACACATGTAGATTCACTGGTCAATTTGGAGAGTAAATAAAATGGCTGCATTTGTATTGTAGGCATCACAACATTTTGTTGTAGACGGGGTTGGGATGTAACTGCATAGTAACATATTTGTTAGGAATATTAGGAATATTACATATTCAGAAGACACAAGTTAAGTAACCGTATCCTGTCCTAGTTAGATTTTTCTATTATTTGGAGGATAATTTCAGAAAATTTACTTTCCAGAATGTAAAAAATATATTGGTGCGACAAACACCATCACTGCGCGTTAAGTAGCAGTTTTAAAACCAGCATGTAAAGAACTTCCTCCAAAAACGGCCTCTGGCTGCTGGCACTGAAGTCTGAGCAGACTGATAAATCACTGAGATGATCTAATTATTAATCTTCTGAGCGTTAATAACCTGGAGCTTTGGCATTGTACCGGACTTGACTGGACTGCACATGTGTTCAGTGGCCAGTAACTGAAAATAACGCAGCTACTAGTGTTCTGTTATTGGGGCATGAAAGGGCAGTGGGATGGTGGGAGCAGCAGTAAAGCCAAAATAGCTTTGTATGAATTTTTGGATCATTTGTATCATCAATTGAATTTTTTTCTTAATTTCTTAATAAAAACATATGGATGCAAGACAGTGTATTCAGTATTCAGCCATCACTTAGTATTTGGCCAAACCCTGTTGTAGACATCTCAGTGACACGGTTGTGCAGGAAGATGGAAAAAAAAAATCTATATATATGTAAACATTTAATTCTAACTTGGATATAACTACCCTAAAATTGAGATTTTATTGAACTTCAAATAATACAAACGATCAAATAATAAGCTAACAGAATGTGACATGTTTATTATTGTTCCGTCACATCACTATCAGAGGTTCAGAACGTGGGTCTTTACAGAATGGAGGGATGAGTGAGTCTGCAGTGGTCCAGCATCCAGAGTTATTAATATTCTGCAGAGATGTGTTCTATTTTTAGCCATCAGGTAGAGAAGCAGCAGGCCACATCACCACATCCCAGCAATAACCTGAATCTGTTCTGAGCCTAGATGTACCCAGTTGCCCTCCAGAATGTGGTAACTACAAAAAGCTCTGAGTCTGAAGCTTGTTTATAGGGTTTTGTACTGGAGCCTTGAGACTAATGTTTAATCTAAAGACGTCTGATGTGCTGAATCTCCTTATCTCCTGAGATCTGTGACTGTCAAACCGGTAGAGCAGCAGACCACAGTTTTTGCCCCAACGAAGCGTGCCGTCCTGGGGCCCTGATGACCTGATTCATTAACACATTTGATTTTAAAAAGATCTAACTGATGGGACATGATGGTGGTCAGTTCCCTTCATGTTATGCCCAAATGGTCAAGCCGGTTTAACGTACTAAAACTGAACACAGCAATAAGCCGTAAGAAGCTGTGGTTTGCAGTGACGTATTCACAGATAAGGGTGTTATTAGGCATGAAGTGTACTTGCCTTGAGTTGTGTGATGTGTGTGTGTGTGTGTGATGGTAAGGTGCGTGTGAGGTGTGTGTGTGTGTGATGTAAGATGCATGTGTGTGTGTGTGTGTAATGGTGAGTTGTGTGATGTGTGTGTGTGATGGTAAGGTGCGTGTGTGTGTGTGTGTGTGTGTGTGTGTGTGTGTGTGTGTGACAGTAAGAGGTGTGTGTGTGTGTGTGTATCGTGTAAGGTGTGTGTGTGTGACGGTAAGATGCATGTGTGTGTTTGTGTGTGTGTGACGGTAAGATGCGTGTGTGTGTGTGAGACGGTAAGATGCGTGTGTGTGTGTGTGTGTGTGTGTGTGTGTGTGACACGGTAAGATGTGTGTGGGTGTGTTGGTATAGTGCTAGTTCGACCTGAGCAAGGCTGTGTGTGCGTGTTTGGTGTCAGGCTCAGTTGAGCCACAGAGACAGGCTTGTTTAAACTGAACTCAAAAAAAAATCTCCCCAAAGTTTCAACTTAAGTTTGAGTTAAACCCAGCTTCCTCTATGAAAGGATCCTTCTCTCTCTCTCTCTCTCTGTACTTCTGTTGTAAATGCACCCTGTATCCCTCTCACACCGCCACTGTGCTGCCACACCAGCTTGGCCTGTTTTCAGGCCTGTTTGATGTACCCTTTAGTGTTATGGCTGCGCTGCTATATTTACGTTTAACAATAGTTAAAGACAGATGTGACTGGAGGAACGTGTACACAGTAGAGCAATACAGGCAATAAAACACACACACCAAGCGTTATGCAAGAGGTGCCTCTGTGTTCAGGTGATCGGGTGCATATTTATAGTCTGTTTATATATAAAGAATTTGTGTGTGAATGAATGCTTTGTAATGCAGTGCGGGACGCAGCAACAGAGCAGTTCATGCAAACAGTGACCGACTGCAGGCGACTGCACTTCTCTGTGTTTGGTTTTAGCACATAGCTCCTTAGCACCATATTTACAGATCACACACACACACACACACACACACACAGGCAGACACAAGCACATACAGACAGTGCAGAATCACTGTGTGACCTCTGTGTGAACTCTGTAGGTGTTGTGAAGGAGAATGCAGTTTACGACAGTTTGCTGTGCTGAGGTTAACGGCCTTTTTAACCTTAGCAAACTTTCTGGAAGGTTTGCAAACCGGGTGTGCTGAGGCCACATAAAAACGGGTTATTTCAGGGTTTCGGCGGGTCCTAGTCGTGTGTGCACTTCGTCTGCACAGTTTAACATGCTGAATTCCTGATGGGCTGTGACTTAACACTTAACCACATTTGTAGGACAGTTTTATTGTTCTCCAATAAGTAAAACTCATCAGACTGTGCCGGAGTATGTTCTCTGCCGAGGCTGTGTTCGCTTGCTTTCCTTTAGAAAATCAACAACATCATGGAATTTGATGATGCGCCCAAAGTTTTGCATATGACTCTGTATTTATCTTGCTGTTGTTCATAATGCAGCCTATTCATGGTAACTGATCTTAACTGTACTCCAGTCCATTCAAATGATATACTGTATATAACTATGGATATCATCATAAGACATACAGAACCAGTTCACTTAACAGCTCCAACTGATGAGAGTCTGAACCAGTACATACCCTGATATACCACATATCCTCTTGATGTACCACAGTATGATATTTCCCCATATCTCCACCTCTAATATATATTTAGTGGTGTAAAAACTTTGATCTCCTTTTCTACATTGGGTAAAAGCTCTAGTTCTCCTTTCAGCTTAGTGAATATTCATGAAGGACCGACCAATAGAATTGCTCCAAACCTGCTTAGAGATAAACCTTGTTCTATCAGCCTCCACTGCAGGCTAACTCCACTGTTTTATCCTCATTTAAAGGTCCATTTTGGAGGTTTTTAAGGTGGACTGTGTAATTCCATAAGTGCTATTTTATACTTTGGTGTCTTCACTTTCATTATAAAGTAAAGCATTAAGATAAACATAAAGAGAACCTGCTATGAGGAGCCGTGTCTAAACCTTCTCAAGAAATCCCTTAAAAGCAAGAAAATGATTTTAAACCAAAAATCCAGAAATTTATTTAATGTTGCTTTATGCAGGTAGGAGTGAAGTATATGGAGGTATTACATTATGGCACAGTGTAAAAGCTCTAGTTCTCCTTTCAGTTTAGTGAATATTCATGAAGGACCGACCAATAGAATTGCTCCAAACCTGCTTAGAAATAAACCTTGTTCTATCAGCTCCACTGCAGGTTAAGAAAGCTGTTTTATCCTCCTGTGAAGTTCTGTTCTATCTTACTGACAGTCTTTTTCTGATTATGTCCGTGCGCATGCACACATACACCACCAGTGACAAAAGTACTGTACTGAAATATGTAATTACTTCCCATCCAAAGAAATCTATATATTCTAAAAAGATGTGTATTTGAGTTTACTTGCTTTTGGCAGTGATCGTGTTTCCTCGATGTGTTAGCTTACCTCCCTGCTGTTCATCCTCCTGCAGGAAGTTGTGCCGTCGTACCTGGCCACCTCCCCCATCCTGTCAGATGCTGCGGTCCTGATGGGCTCCTCCATCCAGAGCCTGGGGCCGTCGCTGTCCGGCGCTGAAAGCAGCGCAGTTAAAAAGAGGAGGAAGAGAAGGAGGAAGTCCAAAGTGGACAGCGTGAAGAGGGAGCCCAGCGCGAAGTACTCAGAGGACGAAGACGTCTTCACCATCGACATCAGCTCCAACGAAGGGAATGACCACCCGGCTGACCGCAAGAGGTAGGGGTGTGAATGTTTGGTAGTGTTCGGCAATACAGCACAAAATGCACTTTTAACGAACTTTTCCTGTAGTGCCGTGCATTAAATCCAGTTCAATCTGGCTCAGAAACACACAGAGAAGTATATGGTAAAGGGCCCATAACATGGTCCATACAGTCCATATATGGAGCCAAGGCTACAAAACCCAGCCCAGTATCAGTACTGTGCAATACAGTGTTTTTCTGAGGTTTTGAAAACCAGTGTGTTTACTTATAGCCGCCTGTTCAGTTCATCTGTCCAAAGAAAAACATGAATCTCCACGTTTTATCAATTTGTACTTTTGTGCGTCATTTGAATGCAGCAGCGGCTGTTTACACTGTGGTTTTTATCCTGATGAATGGACCAACAGAAATGGCCCAAAAAGACGTCTGGTTCCACTGAATTACATTAGAATTAGATTAGGTTTTTGTCCTCTACCATTTTGGAGTTACTTGTTTTTCTTTGGACAGCGATGTTATGGTATTGAGCTCTTCCTGTTCATTTGTAGAAAGTTCCAGCCTTGACACGAGCCCAATCAGAATAGAGCTCATTTATGATTGATTGATGTAGAAATGAAAGATGGCTGATTTTGGAACATAAACCACACAAATGTTAGTCTTCAGGGAACAAATGATGTACTGTATATAAATAGAATATCAAAACAGAATACGAGACAAATGTAGAATACGAGCCCTTTAAAGCCTGTACAAGGCTGTATTTGCTTACAATAGATGACAAACACAGGAAACTGCATCTGATTAATGAGTAGGAAGAGCATAGTGTAGAAGAAGTGAGGTGAGAGACGTGCATGTATGTGTGTGACAGATGTACAAACATGGACCGATCGTGTACCTTAATGAGAGAGAAAGAAACCATCAGATTAACCACATCCTCTTCTGTCTTCCTTTCACTGTCTCTCACTCTCTCTTTCACTCTCTCTGTTTCTCTCTCTCTCTCTCTCTCTCTCTCTTTTTCTCTCTCCCTCTTCTAAGAAAGTGTAACTGTGTACAGATGATACACACACATTGCGGGTCTTAATTAAAGGCTATTTGCTTGAATGCTCCACTTACTCTATGAATGACTGTGTTCAAGACATAACAACCACCTCATGTTAACTATGACCCAGAGTATATATCAGTATGAAGTCAGGTAGTGGAGTATGTAGTTACAGTGTGTGTGTTTACACATCCACCGGTCACTTCATTAGGTACATCGGCTTGTATCTACACTCATTGTCCAGTTTATCGGCTCTGTTTATCATAAATATGCAAATGGTGGTTCTATAATCACAGACTGTAGTCCGTCTGCTTTGTTACCCTGTTCTTCAGTGGTCAGGACTCCCACAGGACCACCGCAGAGCAGGTATTATGGGGGTGGTGGGTCATTCTCAGCACTGCAGTGACACTGACGTGGTGGTGGTGTGTGTGTGCTGGTGTGAGTGGATCAGACACAGCAGTGCTGCTGGACACCTCGGTGTCACTGCTGGACTGAGAATCGTCCTGTGGGCAGCGTCCTGTGACCACTGATGAAGGACTAGAGGATGACCAACACGGCACTGTGCAGCAGCAGATGAGCTGTCGTCTCTGACTGTACATCTACAAGGTGGACCAGCAAGGTAGGAGTGTCTAATAGAGTGGACAGTGAGTGGACACAGTGTTTAAACACTCCAGCAGAACTGCTGTGTCTGATCCACTCACACCAGCACAACACACACTAACACACCAGCACCACGTCAGTGTCACTGCAGTGCTGAGAATGATCCACCATCCACATCATACCTGCTCTGTGGTGGTCCTGTGGGGGTCCTGACCATTGAAGAACAGGGTAATACAGTATACAGAGAAACAGATGGACTACAGTCTGTACCTGTAGAACTACAGAGTGTCCTATATGGTCAGTGGAGCTGATATCATGGACAGTGAGCGTAGATACAATAAGGTGTACCTAGTGAAGTGGCAGTAGGTGGCTTTTGAGGTGTGTTTGGGATCACTGTCCTGTTGCAGAAGCCAGCGTCTTTCAGCTTCGACCTCTTGACTGACTGTGCCACATTTACCTTCCAGGGACGTGATCAACGGTGATTTCTCCAGTGTGTCTTCTAAGCAGAATGTTTATGCTCGCTCTGATGGAGACTGGAGCCCTATGCACAGGTACACACCCACACTCCAGGTTGAATTACGTGCCGTGTTAATTTTCTATGCAAATATCATTAAGGAAGCAAATCCTCCACAGAGAATACACTTAAAATATGGCACTTTTTTCTGATAAATTTAGTGCACTATTTGTTTTTATTATAACTTATTGAAAACAATAAAATGTGTCATACTTTTTTAAAGCAAATTCAGAAAATAAACAAAAATCTGTGCATTAAAAAACATGTCATTTGATCTGGGCACCCAAACTTTGCATACAACCGCATGTATTTGAGCAATGAAAGTGAAAAATGTGAAGTAATCAAGAACAACAATGGTTCTCTCTCTCTCTCTCTCTCTCTCCATATAGTCCTAATGTCTCTCGTCCCTGCTCACCTAAGAGCGACTCTGAGCTGGTCACTAAAGCCGGTGAAGAGAAGCAGCAGAATCCGGCCATGCTATGGGCCTGGGGAGAGCTGCCCCAGGTACTGTCCTCACATGTTCACAGACACAAAGATAGCTCCATGGCTGACTCCTTGCTGTAGCTCAGGAGATCTATCCAAAGCTACTCACGGAAAATCACTTTGGATATCAGTCTGAACTCATCTTTCATTTGGACCTGGTTGAAATGCCTGCTTTCCTGCTTATGTAAGGTTTTGTGTAAGCGTCCTTATTGATTATTCATGGATGCTTTCAAATGTTTCATTCATCCACAGCCGTCCTTCCTGCCGTCCAAGCAGGATTCCCCAACTGTGTGTCCCGTCTCCATACCCGTTTCCGACAGTACACACTTCAAAGTCATCCCTGATGCTGAACATCAACACGGTGACAGTACCACATCCCTACGCCTGTTCATCCCCATGCCGACCACAGCCGAGAGAGCAGAGACGGAACACGCAAAGGCCGATGCAGAGCCAATGCGGAGGGACTCAAATCACAGAGGGGGTGCGGCTGAGAACCTCACAGCAGGGAATGAGCCTTTGACAGTGCAGAATGGGCTGCACCCTGTGCCACTGAGAGTGGATGCAGAGACGACAGCGATGTTAGCAGCACGCTTAGTCTCAGAAGTTGAGGAGGGGACAGCGGCGACTGTGGGACCCCCCCAGCAAAGCAAAACTGATTCACCATCTAAAAGAAAAGGTGACTGATGTTGGTGTCATAACCCGTTGACATGTGAGGCTTAGCTATATCTGTACCCTGTTCCTCAATGGTGGTGTGTTAGTGTGTGTGGTGCTGGTGTGAGTGGATCAGACACAGCAGTGCTGCTGGAGTGTTTAAACACTGTGTCCACTCACTGTCCACTCTATTAGACACTCCTACCTTGCTGGTCCACCTTGTAGATGTACAGTCAGAGACGATAGCTCATCTGCTGCTGCACAGTGCAGTGTTGGTCATCCTCTAGTCCTTCATCAGTGGTCACAGGGCTGTGGGCTGCCCACAGGACGCAGCCCACAGTATGCTGTCCACAGGATGCTAGTGGCTGGATAGTTTTGGTTGGTGGATGATTCTCCATCCAGCAATGACACTGAGCTGTCCAGCAGCACTGCTGTGTCTGATCCACTCACACCAGCACAACACACACCAAACCACCCATGTCAGTGTTACTGTAATGCTGAGAATGATCCACCACCCACATAATACCTGCTCTGTGGTGGTCCTGCACATGTCTCAGCTTATCCACCACATTTGGAGAGGGAGGAATATATATTGAGTATCACCATATGAATGATCACCCTAGTGGATTATGTGCCGGTAGTGTTCATGTTAGATCTGCTCTGTGTTCTACAGATAAGAGAAGCAGGCATCTTGGTTCTGATGGAGTTTACCTGGATGACATCACAGAGCTGGAGCCAGAAGTAGCAGCTCTGTACTTTCCCAAAAGGTGAATTACTCGTTCTCTTCCATACTCTTCCTTGTCATCTGTTTGTGTTTTCATTCTGTCTGATTTCATCTACTTATCTCACTTATAATCAACATTTATCTACTTATTAGTTTAAACTGGCTCACAGTAAACAACAAATTGACCTTAGATGCATTCTATTTAAACCCAAGAGATGAACAGAGATAGTAATAAAATAAATGTTTATAAACACATAAGTTATAGGGTACTTCCTATTGGGAGGTATCTGTCCTCAAACCCTAACCGCAGTCCCCTGTGACTGAAACGTACATAATAGTGGTGTAATAGCACCAGTCACAGCTGCGATTGGATTTGGCATGTGCTGGACAAGTTTCTGGATGTAGGCCACATCAATGTTCAGACACTCTGAACATTGAGTCAAAGAATTTGATTGGCCAGATTTGCTGGATGCCTTCCCAGGGAGAATTCCCTGTAGACTGGGATTTTAGCCACTGCTGGTAGACCCGTATGACCGTACGCTTCCATACATCTGCAGATTCAGCTACTTCCTGCCCAAATGCAGCCACTCCTTTTAGCCAATCTAATCTATTAACATCTGCTTTGGAGCCATTATCCACACATGGAACGAGACATTCACTGCACTGTACCACCTCTTCCCAATCTATGGATCCCATCACTCACCCAAAGGTGTGTTTGCTAGGTACTCAAAATGAGCTAAAATTGTCACTACTGAAACATTTAGTAAAGTTTGTGTAGTGTGTTACGACCGTAGTGACCAAATGGAACGATCGATCCTTTGTTAAGCATCGTTAACTCTGACTTTGCACCGGTTCAGTAGAATGATCCACATACTCATCATTCACCTCATAACTAATTTAATAATGAGCTGACGAGCTGAAGCAGTTGTTTGGGAGAAGAAGAAGAAGGTTAAACTGTGAAAGACTAGAGACCAGTGGTGAGAAATCACAGCGCTGATTTTCACAGGCTCTGTCACACTTTCCCTCCATGCCTTTAACTGCGTGAATGTGTTTCCACAGCGAAAGCAGCGGCGCAGGGCGTGTGTGCTGTGAAAACACAGTGCGCACTGTGAGCATGTCTCCTCAGTCCGTGGGCAGCTCAGGAGCAGACAGCGGAGTGGACAGCTACTCCGAACAAACCACTGACCTGCCCTCCATCGCCCTCTCTCTGTGTGGAGGACTCACTGACAGCAGGGAGATCACTAAAGGTGAACACTGACCCATTATTACACACAGGGGTATATACGTTTACATACACTTACAGCATCAGTCAAAGGTTTAGACACGGCTACTCATAGAAGGTTCTCATCGTGTTCATCTTACTGCTGTTCTGTAGAATAAAAGTGAAGACATCAAACGATAAAATAGCCCTCATGGATCTAGTCAGCAGCTAGACGAGCTGGGAGTGACTCAGTAAGGTCCTGGTAGGTAGCCACAGGTATCTGGAGCCATGCTGACCGCAGTGCATCCCACAGTGCGTGGGGGAGGATCCATAGAGCGAACACGACTCGATGTGGTCCCACAGATGCTTAATTGGGTCCAAGTCTGGGGAATTAGGGGGCCAGGTAGTACTTCGAAGTCTTGGTCATGCCCTTCCAACCAGTGTTAGATATTTCTAGACGTGTGACATGTCGCATTGTCTTGCTGGAAGATCCCATCCGCCCCAGGAAAGACAATCAGCATGTATAGGTGTACGTGATCTCCAAGGATGGAGTCATACCCAGTTCGGTTGAGAGTGGTCCCAGAGAATACCACATTCCCCAGACCATAACGCTGTCACCACCAGCTTGTGTTCTTCCACAAATAGAAGTGGTCGTAATAACTGTAATCGACTGTGTCATTTCTACAGAGAGCAATTTAATACTCTATTACTGTTTGTTGGCTCAATTTAACTAACTGGGGGAAAAGTGCACTTTATACTGAATTCAGCAGAACAAAGGCAATATTTAAGTTAATATTTAATATTTGCTTTTTTGTCAACCAGAAAATTCACAATTCACATGCCAATTGACTGGAGGTTTTCATACAACTATGCATATTCTTATTGTACATTATCTGCCAAAAGTTTGGGGACACCTAGCTTTGTTTTAATAAGCATTATTTCTATATCAGTTGGCAACAGCTGAGTGTGTGAATGCCTAAACAGGTCAATTTAGAGAAATATAATATAATATCACACAGGTAAATACTTCTGACAGTATTGCTGGCACTGCTACCTTAGGACTAAGGTAGACCTGTTCTTCATAGCAAGGAAGACTTTTTGTAGAACGTGAAGCTTGACAGGCTGTATATGTATCTTTATAACCTTATCTATATGTAAGAGTGTTAATCAGTCTCTACCTGTATTTGTCCGTCTGTCTAAACACGGTCTGTCTTTTTGTCTGTTTTTCTGTTTGTCTCCTCTCTAGAGCACTTTCAGGAGAAGGCTATCTCTTACAGCCAGTTTGCTGGAAACCCCGCTCTCATAGACGACCCCAACCTGGTGGTCAAAATCGGCTCCAAGTGAGAAACACGTCCTGTTGGACGCTTTTACATACTGAAGTTGTCTTAGAGCAGAGCAGAAATGCTGATCTAAGATCAGATGTGTATGTGTGTATGCATTGTATCAGCTCCACTGACCATATAGGAGCAATCTGTAGTTGTACAGTTCCAGACTGTAGTCCATCTGTTTCTCTGTATACTGTATTACCCTGTTCTTCAATGGTCAGGACCCCCATAGGACCACCACAGAGCAGGTATTATGTGGGTGGTGGATCATTCCCAGCACTGCAGTGACACTGACGTGGTGCTGGTGTGTTAGTGTGTGTTGTGCTGGTGTGAGTGGATCAGACACAGCAGTGCTGCTGGACAGCTCAGTGTCACTGCTGGACTGAGAACCGTCCACCAACCAAAACTATCCAGCGCAACAGCATCCTGTGATGGACTAGAGGGTGACCAACACAAACTGTGCAGCAGCAGACGAACTCGTTTCATACATATAGAAGCCAAATATTGTGTAACAGCGAGACAGCGGTGTGTTTCTTGTGTTTCGATTAGTTGTTTTTGTGCTAGAATGGCAGTTTCTCTCCTTCACCAAAAGAAATGCAGTTAAAGTGAAACTTGAAAAAGTGAGAGATTGAAAGTAGCAACATTGCACCAGAGCAGAGCCCAAAACCGGAATATCCACTCGCACCTGGCAACCCTAACACAGGGTGCACACAAGAGCGCCACTGAGCTTCAGGTTTTGCCGCAGCTGACTTCACAAATAGGCATTTTAGGGGTGGGACACAACAAAGGGGAGCTCGCAACAAAGGGGGAGGAGGTTGTGGGAATTAGCAACCTGGGGCTATTTACTAAAATGAACTGACGGGACTCCTCTTCTTCAATTCTGCAGGTATTACAACTGGAGCACTGCTGCACCGATCCTGCTGTCCATGCAAGTCTTCCAGAAGCCACTGCCAAAGGTACCAGACTCACACACACAGAGAAACGTGTGCACAGGTCATTTCCAGTTTGACTGTGGTCCTGTACTCCATCTACTGGTGGCGCACTGTACTGCAATCAAATTGCCTTGAAAGCAAGAATGCATATCTGGGTCACACTGTTCTAAATCATCTCTCTCTCTCCTCTCGTCTCCTCCAATATGATCCCTCTCCTTCCTGCTTGCTCCGCTCCTTCGCTCTTTGTTTAGTCCTCCTGCCTCAGTTGTGTTGATTCGCTGCTGGAGTTTCTTCTCTCTTGTTTAACAGAACTGTTTACATCCTCCTCTGTGCGTCTCCATGCTTACTAACGCAGCTCCTCTCCTCCCGCATGTCACTATTTTTTTTTCCTCCTCCGCCATGAGATTTTTCAGTTGTTGAGATTGTTTTGGCTCTGTGCATGTCCCTTCCAGGCCACCATCGAGAGCATCATGAAGGAGAAGATGCCGAGGAAGGGAGGGCGCTGGTGGTTCTCGTGGAGAGGGAGAGGGAGCAGCTCCAAACCGGTACAAAGATACCGAGATACATTAACACAGACAAATACGCAGATGGTCCCTATAGTTCGCAGCTCATAAGGCTGGCTTTGCAACTAGTTGCATGTGAGTTGCATGCAACCATCAATCCAATGATGAATCCGGGGACACTGATAGTTCATGTGATGTGTCATCAGTGTTATGAATGGCTGTTTCATGGAACTCATTCCGCCAGGTTGAGTTGCTTGCAACTGTTGCAGATGAGTTTCAAGTGAGTTGCAGAACACTGTGAAACTCATGTACAATGCAGTTTAATGAACTACTGTTCAGAAGTTTGGAATTACAGTTGGAATATTATATGGAATTATAGTTCAGTCATTTTTTTGTTGCAGACAAATATAAGAAATGTAATCAAGACATGGGCTGGGTCTAGATAACATCACTGATGTAATGAGCCAGCTAATGTTTGCTGTTCATACTGGTGTTTGCCTCTTTAGCTCCTGTAACCTGATAGCCAAGCACTCATCACCAGACAGCTAATATAATCTGTTTTCTTAGTGAATTATGAATTATGAAAATTGGCTTTCCCTCTATAGAATGATGTTCTGCAGGTTATTGTGTAAGGAGTAGTTAAAAGTCACAATTAACTGTTTTGTTTCTTTCACTTTCTCTCAGGAGCAAAAATCAGCAATTAAACTTGTAATAAATATTATTATTATTAATTAAAAATAATAATAATAATAATAAGTTACACATATTCAGTGCCTTTTTACATACCCAAGGACGCTTTACAATTGATGGGGGGAAATATATATATATATATATATATATA
>CM067481.1:979880-1009052 GCA_034552555.1 Semaprochilodus insignis
ACTCCACCTCCACCCCTACCGCACCATCTGCAGGAACTGTGTGAGGATATTCAAGCTGCATGGGATGGATTATCACAGGACACCATTAGGAACCTCTACAGCTCCATGCCGAGACGTCTGGCATGTTGGGTTAGTAAACATGGCGGCCCGACGCCATACTGAGAGACAGACTTCTGTATGTGTAGCTCAATAAATATTGATCATATCAGTCTAAATTTATCATCAGTTATTGATCCTGGTAATCTTTATCTTCCTTCCCAACAGCACTGCAATCCCACACCTCCTTCTGGGTGCAGCTGTTTGTTTGTTTGATGATGAGTGTATTGGTCTTGTGATCTCAAGGTAATGTAAGTTGTTTTCTCGAGATCACAATTCACCTTGAGATCGCAACCCAACTACTTTGTGGCCTCTCTGGACTTTGGTAAAATGGCAAATTTTTATTTGTATACAGTTTTCAACAAATTTTAACCCTCTATTGAATTATTTATTAAGTAAATAATAATTAATTATTATTAAGTATTAACTATTATTAAGATTTTTTTTATTTCACTAGAAGATATATTTTTAATGCAAATATTTGAAAAAAAATTGTTTAGTTTGTAAATTGTTGCCATATTACTACAATTTGCAATCGTGGAAAGCCCCATAAATTAAAGTTTACTCTGAAAACATCTTTTTATTGACAAAAAGTCTAAACAAATCTAGCTTACACTTACTGAAATCTGTAAGTCAATATTTATACAGAGAGGATGAATAGAGTTTCAATTGTTATTTGCAATGTTTGTTAATAATAGCATTGTAATAATTTAGTTACACATACCTGCTTTCTGTAAATGTAATTATTGTACTGTCTAAACTATATATATTACAGAGTATCTGACGGCTGTAAAGTATCTACAATATATTATCTTCTCAGGGAGGAAGAAGAAGTCTAGCCATTCACTTACAACAGCACAACCCAGAAGTTAGCGAGCTGTTTTCATTGTGATTTTTGGAGCGCAAAAACATGGCCATGAAGTTGAGGAACACTTGAAGTGATTTTAAACCACATGGAACTTTGGCGCCATGTTAAATATTTTGACAGAACTTTTGATAAGCAAACCTGTTGTAAAGTGACCATGTCAGACATACAAAGTGTTTTATGATACATTGATAATTATTAAAATGCAAAATATAATAGGAATTAGGAAATGTGTATAATCTTAATATGGAATGGTGGGCAGAAAAATATGCCCATGCCCAATCCTCAGTATAGTAATGCCTCCTGTCTTTTCTTCTTTACAGATGGCAGGGTGACCTCTTAGATGACGGAGTACTTCAGGCTGTCACGGTCGAATAGGTCGAATAAGTTCTCAGAGCACTTTCACACCTTCCTTGTTTGGTGCAGCCCAACTGAACCTCATCTTTCATTTGGTTTGTGTGGTCCAGTGTGAACGCTCCACCTGTACTCACACACACACTACACAAGTGGCTAAACTTGTAGGTCTCGGCCCACTTCCAAGTTAACCCTGTTCCAGGTCACTGCAGGTGGGGACACTTGCTATGATCTGCACCAATGGAAGAGATTTAACATCAGAGCGTGATTTGCTCTTCTGGCAGCATGTCAGCTCCGTACGGTCCACGTGATCTTCTTGATTTAACATTTACTCTTATAAATGCCCATATGGTTCTTGCAGTGAAACCTGCCATAATTCAGATTTTGAATTGCAGACTACATTTTTAGCCAAGCATCACCAACCTGATTGGTTAAATTGACAAACCATTCAATGTCCACTGTAATGAACAATAAGATTTATAAATAAATTTGATATTTAACTTCTTATTTCACAATCCATCCTTAAAGAGTAAAATGAACCGATAACACAATGAAAAATAGTGTTCTAAATCAGATAAAATTAGTTCAAATGAGCCCTTTCTCTGCCTCCTTGGCCGGAGTGCTGCTATGCCGCGTGCTAATTTTTTCTTCCAATGAAGTGGGTGGGGCTAAACTGCTGTTTGATTGGCTGGTAAACATCTGTTCTTATGAACAACAGGTCTCAGTTGGTGTTAGGTGCAACAAAACTTTAAAAAAAAAAAGGGAAAACATATGAAGTCCATTGCACTGAACGCAGGGTCTGAAAGGGTTAAGTATGGAGAGTAACAGCAGCATGATTTATTATGGCTCTAATGTCCTATTATCATTTCTGGAACAAGACTCTTAATCAGCTCAGTGTAGGTGAAGAGACTCGAGTGTCTCTCAGTCCACCAGTCTTTAATAGAAGCTCATTCATTAGTTTGACACTGACGTCTATTACAATCATCATCAGCACAGAACACTAAAGGAGAACAGGTTCCGTTAGCTAGAACCAAGCTCTAAGCACAGTGAGTGCTGTATCCTGATTGGTGGGCTCACTTCATGCTTCTCTCGTTTGGACATGTTACGTTTTTATGCACACATGAGCCCATAGGAAGGACAGATTTGGCCGTAATGTAGCGGAGTAAACAGTCCGATATTAGACTTCAGAATTTAAGCTACAGAGAACAGGGGGGATAAACCGTGTTTCCCGTTGCTGTTGATTTGCAGTTTCTAGAAATGACTGACATTACGCATTTGTTGTCTCCGCTTGATATTTGGGAAATGAACTCAGCGCTATATGACTGGTCAAACCACCACTATCGGTTTCAACAGGTCCAGTCAGTTTCGGCCATGTATGTGACACGTATTACACCTAGTCGGACCAAGACAGTCGAGCCATGCTGTATTATATGACCATAGCTCGTAGTCTTAGACTAATATCAGCCTATTGATGTGCATGGAAAGGTAGTTACTGAATAATGTTCCTGCCCACAGCATCAGAATCAGTAGCTACAGTCAAATTCAACCATGTAGAACTTCTAGTACTGCCATTATTAACTTCTGGCAATAAGCCATATTAACAAGCTGTGTTCCCTTTTCTGATAGTCTCTCATGCTGTTTTCACTCATCTAATGGAGATGATGAAGACCTAAAACATACTTACTAACAACGAAAATCACTGAAATGAACAGTCTGTAGTCCTTTAGTGACCATAGGTACAGTTGATACTGCTGGGGGTTTAATGCTCAGGTGTACAGATTTCGATTGTAGATAGTAATTTATAACAGGAAGGGCATTAGGCCACTGTAAGGCCACTGTGGTCAGGCAAATCACTGTGAATTAACGTGCATAATCTTTTATATGACAGCAGCAATAAAATGTTGCTTTTTAACTGTCAATTTCAGAGTGAACTGTCTGTTGAATTATATATGACATATAATAAATGTAAATATAAATACAGCTCTGGAAAAGTTTGAGAGAGCACCTCAGAATGATCAGTTCCTCCAGTTTCTGGGTTCTGGACCAAAATGAGCAGTTCTGTTTTATTCTATACCCTACTGGAAACACGTGTCCCAAATTCCAGATCAAATATTGTATTTAGATCTGTTTATTTAGAAAATCGCTAATGACCCTCCAGAAGCCTGTTTTTAGAACCATGCTCGCTGTGCATTTCACCCCAGCCACCGCTCGCCAGTCTCTCTGTAGGTCACTTGAGGTCATCTTACGGTGGTTAAGGGACATTGGAATGAGGTGGCGCTCATCACGGTCAGTAGAGAGTGGTTTTGGCCCTCTGCCAGTCTGTAGCTGTGTTGTCCTGTGTGTTTGCTGCTTGACCTTGTTCTTATGAACTAGACGCTCACTGTATCTGCCAGTAAAGCTAGAACCCAACCTTCTGTTCCTCACTAAGAACCTGCTGTACGTGTGGAGATGCTGATTTAAGGAGAAACTGGAGTGGGCTCTTATTTATTTCCAGAGCTGTATATGTATATAGATATATATAATCAAACATGTAGAGTGATCTTGGATTTGGTTCATCATCAAGGCAGGAGGGTGGCGTAGTGGGTATCGCTGTCTCCTCACAGCAAGAAGGGCCTGGCCTGGATTCCCGGCTGGGGCTTTCTTTGATTCCTTTCTGTGTACATGTTCTCCCCGTGTCTGTGCGGGTTTCCTCCTCTGGGTGCTCCGGTTTTCTCCCACAGTCCAAACACATGCAGTCAGGTGAACTGGAGATGCTAAATTGCCCCGCCAGGTGTGAATATGTGTGTGAACACTAACACACTAACACACCACCACCACGTCAGCGTCACTGCAGTGCTGAGAATGACCCACCACCCACATAATACCTGCTCTGTGGTGGTCCTGTGGGGGTCCTGACCATTGAAGAACAGGGTAATACAGTATACAGAGAAACAGATGGACTACAGTCTGGAACTGTACAACTACAGAGTGTCCTATATGGTCAGTGGAGCTGCTAGAGTGGACAGAGAGTGGAGATAGAAGGAGATGGTTTCAATGTTCTGGCTGATCGGTGTATATCGTGTGCTGACTGAGTGGGAAAAAACGAGGAACATTTTTTTCTTTTGTTGCACAAAAACAGTACATTTAATTCAAGTGTTCCCCAGCACAAATACATAAGAAAGGAGTCATTCTATTCCCCTCTATCTCTCCCCCCCCCTCTCCTCCCGTCTCTCTCTCTCTCTCTCCATGTACTCTGTCTGCATGTGTCCGGAGTGGTGCTACGGGACAAAATTCTCTCCCCGAGAACTACGTCACCCAGTAGCACAACAGCAGCACAGCCACAGAGTGGGGGAGAAAGAGAGAGAGAGACACGGAGGAGGGAGTGAAAGAGAGCAGACTGTTTTGACTGACCAAATGAATGACAGAAGGTAGGACATGGCTGCAGTCAATAAATATTGAGGCAACAACAATCATATATATATATATATATGTATGTATGTATATAAAACCCAGTAACATTGCAGTCGGATCAAACTAAAGCCAGAGTACATGGGAGAGTCGGGAAGCAAGGAATGTTGGGTAATGTAGTTTTTGCTGCCAAAGAGAAAGAAGCGAGTTACGTTATGTATCAGTGCACAGAACCCTCCGAATGAACGTGTGTCCAGTATAACAGAATGACTTGCTCCTTCGAGACGCTCATACTACAGTAATGTCTAGGCTAAAACAACATGAATTTCTCCGTTTTATTCTTTTTTTTTTCTTTTCTTTTGTTTTTCTACTTTTACATCTTCATCAAGTACAAAGTTAAAATGCATTTGTTAATATATTCATAAAAGAGTAAAATAATAGTGCTTTTTTTTTTTTTTTTCTTCTTCTTCTTTCTTTCGTTTTTAATCCATTACTACGACAACATAAAAACAGTCATTGTCAAGACCGGTCGATACTTAATTCCCAACGATATATTTCACGTTATTATTATTTTATTTATTTCATTAATTAATTTTTTTTTTCTTTCATTTAAGAATAAATTGTATAGCACCTTTTTGAAAAACGCCTTCACTCGCACTCCCGATTCGCTTCTCCTAAAATAACCTTGTATAAAGGAACTCCTCCTTTAAAGCTGTCGAACTGGTTATTGGTTGGCTCTCAAAAGTCGTCACCTGTCGATCACCCCCTCTCATTCGAGACAGATTCATAAATACGTAATTAAAGAAAGAGATCGAGAGGAAAACAAAAAAGAAAAAATCTGAATAATAACTCTCGGGGCGTGGCATGGAATTGACACGCCCCCCCTCCCCCCCTCATCCACATCACCTCCTTACAGCTTATTGGAATCAAGCTCCGCCTATGCTTAGTCTGCTTCCTAGTCAAAAAACAAGCTACGCTAACGCTATCGGCCTATGATCACACCGAATTACCCTAAAGAAATTTTTCAGAAACGCACAAAAACGTAATCGAATGCTAAAAAAACCAACAAAAACGACAAAAAGAAAAGATAACTATGTACAGTTCATTTACCGCTAAACTCGTAGCTCGACCGAGTTGCGCTTGCGTGGTAGGACTTGAGTAGTTTGGCCACACGGGAACCGGGTGAGGCTGAGTTTCTATTGGACGAGCTCAGCATATCACGAAGACTCTGCGATCGCATCCTTAGGCACGTCTTCTCAAAGCTTAGCCTGGTTTAGCATAGCTTAGCTTCTGGACACAAATCAAGATCAGCCACGGACTGTCTACGAAAACACCTCCTACAGTACAACGACAGGACACTTAGTACACGTTAAGCCAGGCGTACACTGTGCGATTGTAGCCCGATTTGGTTGGAGCCGACGTAATTTTCCGGGATTCCTTCGGCGTCGTTTGCCATGTGCAGTGTGGGAGGGGAAGCGATGTCCGGTTAACTGCCCGAATGAGCTTCGAGCAGTCGGACAATCTGATGAATTTCTGACATTTTGGTCGCTTGTGTCACAGTTTGAGCAGATCTTACGAGTCGCACATACAAACAGTCACAGCTACGGCTCCTACACAGCTGCACACACATGACCCGAGGCTAAAGAGTCGGTATTAGCAGTACCAGCGTCTGTATGTGCAGACTGTACTACACTGATGTTTATATGGACTCTGTAGTCTGTCTGGTTCTCAGTTTCAGTGCAGTGTAGTAACGTTAGCAAAGCTGTTGTAGCACTTTTGGTTTGTCAGCGGCTGAATCCCAAATGCCTCCCAAATGCCTCCCTTCTTCTTCCTATGTAGCACACTGCACAAGGTCTGGCTTCTACATCCAAACATCAGTCCAGCATGGAATTGTGTACACATGACTGAATCCCAAATGGCTGTGTATTAGACATATGATGCACGGCTGGACGCAGGAGCCACTTAATCACAAGTGCTGCACTATGTAGGGAGTCGTTTGAGATTCCGCCAGTGTTGTTGCTCAGTACCCGGACGTGCAGCGTGCTGTTTTGAATGGACAGCTTTATTGGAAATTGTCTGTGGACAGAGCTGAGCTGTCTGTATGGGCTGCGTTTCACGTGCAGTGTGAGCACCCATGTCGCGTTATGTCAGTTGGACGGAGCGTTTTCGTACAGTGTGAGTATATAAATCGCAGGTTCGCTCCGTACACGGTGGGCGATTCAAACGTGCAGCGTGAGCTGTCGGCAAACAACACGATTTCTAAAATCCCACAGTGTATGCCTGGCTTTAGTCCAAGATTGGGCTGGAAAACGGCCCAGGAGCTTCTGTATTTAGTCTGGGATTAAGTCAGGCCTAGCCTGTGGGTTTGCGCGGTTAAATTGAACAATGATCTCGTTCTCCATATATACGCCTGGGGAAAGGAAAATAAAATGCCAAAACTATAAAGAAAAAAAATGAAAAAAAAACTCAGCTTTTAAGAACGCTTCCGTAAGCACCAGAAATGTCCCGTTATCCTCAGATCTGGAAGAGGAAGGCTGGGACACGTTACAGTAATCTAGATTGTAATCTGGAAGGTGTGTGTACACTATTGTCAGCACCTACACACCGCGAGAGGCCACGGCCACCGGAGTAAGTTTTAAGTTTTAAGGAATTCTGGGAGCACCATGTGACCGGCTTGTATGACATCACGCAGGGAGGCCACTATCCCAGAATCCCCGGAGCACGGAATACGCCAGAACTCGCTCTCTGAACGAGTGAGCTGGATTAGCACGCCCAGAATTTGCAGATCGGTTCTAAACCTAAGTGATATCAGTAAAGCCAGTGGTGACAGCTGTGGGTCTGTGGGCGGGGGCTGATGCCAGCCCGCTCCTTAACTCACAGTTCTTCCAAGAACATAAAATGTAAAACTGTGCAATAAAAAGATGAAAAACAGTAAATAAAGAAAGATATAAAGGCGGGTTGGGGGGGGGGGGGGGGTTGGGGAGCACCCTGGAGAAAGATTTTCCATAGTTTTCCGTAGACAGACAAGGAAAGCAAAACGCAGGATTTCTCCACACACTCACACACAAACTCTTCAGTACAGTAAAAACGGCGGTAACTGACGAGACCGTGTAGTTTCACACTTTACAGTAGAAATGAATTCAGCTGGTGCTTGCTAACATCACCACAGTGATTTGTGGAAGGATTTCAGATTTTCTACTTTTCCGTTTTTCACCGCTGCTGCTGCCGCTGCCGCCCCCTGTAGGTGTGGAGGAGGAGGGGGAACGGGGCAAATTGCTCTGAGACCGGAGCTCTCTGAGTTTGAGTTTGTAGAACAGAGCGTTCTCTGCTCCGAATCACTCTCAGAAGCTTTAGCGCGGTTTTGCATCACAGCCTGTAACACAGAAAATTCCGACATGGACAGAAGCATGTTTCACCGTTCCAGTTTTCCCTGTGTAGGTGTGCATGTGTATATGTGTAGTAGCCCAAAGCATTCAGGTTATAACCCTCCTGTAACTCTCTCTCTTTTTGTTTCTTTCTTTCTTTTTTTTTTTTTTGGTTCGTGTGTTACATTACCCTCACTGCCTGTCAAAAGTTTGGGGACACCTAGCTTGCTGGTTTTCTCAACACGAATTTTGTTTGTTGGGTTGCTATAACCCGGAAAAAAATGAAGTACCGTCTGTTGTGAACATGCCAGCTCACCTCCAACAGTGGTGTCACAACAGCACAACAATCTCCAGAGCTGGATTTCCCATTACACTACATTAGCGAGCAAACGCTCTTATCCAAAGCGACATACAATTTAACCATTTCCTGCACATGTAGGCAAAGGTGGCATTAGGAGTCTTGCCCAAGGACTCCTATTGGTATAGTGTAGGGTGCTTGCCCAGGTAGGGGATTAAACCCCAGTCTACAGCACAGGAGGCTGGGATGTTACCCACTACGCTGTACCAACAGTTTAAAGGCCAGGAATCCCGACTCCTGACGATGTATCTCGAAGGTGGCCGGTTCCTGCAACTGTTTTGGAATGGGCTGTTAGAAGTTTCCGCTAGCGGGTGAATCCAGATAGCTAGAGCTACTGTTAGGAATATCATGTCTAGCAGTCAGGGTTCTGAATGGCAGCAAGAAAGAGGGATTCCCAATGGTACCTGCGTGATGCATGCTGGGTACTGTAGTCTGGGAACAGTGAAGGAAACTAATGATACCAAACTATGAATTCAGTCAAAGCGATTAGGCTGGATATATTAGCATATTAGATGCTAGTCTTAGCCGGAATACCACTACATGGGAATCTTTCAAGATGACAGATGTCATTAGCAAACGTTATTTGCAAGTGATCAGATTGGTTCGGTGTGTCCAGACATCGTCAACCTATCTGCATGGGTTGCTGAGGTAATGACGTAGTTGGTGACATGGATGTCAAACACTCAGTAGAAATTCTCTGACATAAGCAGGAATCTTTGGGGCTCTGAATCCCCGCATTTCCTTCGCTCTGGATTTGACATCTTCATAGTTTGTTGCAGTGCAAGTGATGCAAAAGCCGCTTTGATTTCTGATTTGAGCATCCCGAGCATCCAGACTGAGACACGTCTGTGATTGGAATCACATTCCAAATGTGGATTTCATGTGCATGTTTTGAGGTCCAGACTACCAAACATCAGTCTGGACACAGTCTGGATGTGCCAAAAATGGGATTTGGGCTGGTGGTCTGAACAAGGCCTTAGTTACAGCGCTATCTTCAGAGTGAAACCACTCAGAGGCCACTCAGTTCATCCCCTTGCTTGTTAAAATCAGCTTGGGGTCAAAAGAGTTCGATAATTATGATTATTTATTTATAATTATTTAAAAACTTTGACGTAGCTAACCCGCCCAAAGCTTTAGCACATAGCTGTTTCGTGCTAAACCTTTGCAGGTACTTTCCCTCATTTCATCGTGGTGAGTTAAGAAAAGCTGGCCGGTCCCCAGACTCCTGACGGGCAGTGTCAGTCTATGTGTTATCACTCTCTCTGTGTAAGCGCCCCCGTAGATTCCCAGCAGTAAGGCCTCTTAAGTGTGGCTGTGCGTTGGTATTGCTGAGAGGGAGGAAAGAGACAGACAAAGAGGCTGAAAGAGAGAAAGACAGAGATAAAGAGAGTATGTAGACAGAGAGAAAGCGAAAGGCCGAATAAGGAAGAGAGAGAGAGAGAGAGAGAGAGAGAGAGAGAGAGCACCGTAGTTGTATGAGTTGAACAGCAGGTGAGTTGTATAGTAGAGTAGTATAGTACCGCAGTTGAGCAGTTCAAACTGTAAACAGTGTATCAGTTGATTTGTGTGTGTGTGTATGTGTATTCAAGCACAAGGCTTCCCTCTCACAGCTCTATGTGTATATATGTGTGTGTGTGTGTGTGTGTGTGTGTGTTGTGTTCCATGATTGCACATCTTGGTTATGGGGGTAATTATGGAAGTCCATGCAGGTAGAGAAGAAAATAAATAAGAGTATTTTTTAATAGCAGCAGTCTGTCCAAATTTTGACTTATAAAGTATTTATTTTCTGAAAGTAATAACTAAGTATATGAAAATAATTACTTATTTTCTTAAAATACTAGCCATGTCAAAACAGTGACTTATTTTTCCCAAAATATTGACTGGTATCTTATTATAATGATTTATTATCCCAAAATAATTATTGTCTTTCAAAATCTTTTTGAAAAAAGATTTTTTTTCATCATTTTTCAATTTTTTTTTTCATCATGGTTCCACATTTTGAGAAAATCTAGTGAGATATTAAGAAGTTAAACTTTTTACGTAATGCTCATAGAAACACCATGGAATCATGTAGAGTCAATACTTCTGGAAATTTTGGAAAAGTCATTATTTTGAAAAATTAAGTCAAAGTGTCGGGAATATTTGTCTTTTTTTTCAGAAGGTAATCCAATATTTCAAGAAAATGAAACATTAAGTTGATGTTTTGAAAGAAAATGATTACGTCAATGTTTAAAGAACAATTATAATATTTTGTGAAATATTCAAAGAAATTGAGTCATCATTTTGAGATATGAAGTCAATATTTAGAAAAAAATTAAGTCATTATTTTGATATATTAAGTCAATTAAGTCTATATTCTGAGACCTCCTAACCCCTAACTGTGGTTTGTCCACATGGTGTCACGTACTACAGCATGTTTGGCAGAAGTTTAATTTTGTTTAGTTCTTTGATCCTCTAATGTATGCTGCCGGCTTCAGCCAAACGTTCTTGAAGTCATTATTTCAAGTTAGCAAGTCAATATTTTGACATACTGCTGCCAGAAACAAACAGGGAAGGAAAGAATGAAAACAGAAAAGGTGATCTTATTTTATCCTGGAGGGAACGGGCTTCCATGAACAGAGAATACGGCTGACTTAAAAATTCAATGCCATGACCTTTTCTCCTACCTACCTACTCAAAGAGACTGTCATCTCTCTCTCTCTCTCTCTCTCTCGCTCATGCACACAGTCTGTTTTGTTACTTCTGAGTGAGAGAAGCCTTGCTATCACAGATAAAATGTGTCGATCGTTCCAACAGAACAAGAAATGTTTAAAACAAACAAACAAAAAAAAAAAATGTAGCCGCAAGCGGCAATCACTGGGGTCCAAGCACCATGTTTGCAACTAGTTCCCAATTTGCGACTACTATTAAAGCCCCCCACCATAAATCAGATATTACTGTACATGTAATGAAGTTGGGTTTATTAAATCAAACTTCATTAATCAGAGCAGGAGATATCGAGATTCTACGTCAGGCACTAGATAGTATTGTAGCACCCCCCCACAAGGCTGATCCAGGGAATCATGAACCAAGGCTAATTACCACATGAACCAAAGTGGGTCAGTCCCTGATGGAGTAAGAGGAACCGAGCCATGTGTTGGCTCATTTCAGTTGATTGTGATTGTGGAGAAAATCCCAGGACTAGTTTGAAAAAGCCATTTTGGATTTTGTTCGTAAGATTGATGTCAAATTTCACTGGGTGGTAGATCGAATTTCATGATCATTTGCTTCGGCCAAGCCTGTCAAATGTCTGCTGAAGTCTGATTGGCAGGAAATCGCCCAAAGATGCAGCACATTTCTGCTTCATGGCCAAGAAATAGGCATTTGCATGTTATGCTGCTTCCTGTACTTATGATCTCCTCCATATTCCATTCCATTTAATAATAATACTTTTTAAAAAATGCCAGCAGTTTCAGGAACAGCTGCAGCACCTACGGTGCTTGGACCCCTAATAACAGATAATATGGCAATAAAACCAAACACAAAAACTCATAAAAAAAAATTAAGTACTGTGCAAAAGTTTTAGGCCAGCCAAAGACGTTTAATACGATTTATCTGTGTGTTGTTTGTAAAAACACCGTATACCAAAAATAAATACCAATAAACCTTAGTACAGTAAAAATTTATAAAGACTTCAAAGTCAGTTACACCATCAGCACACCTGATCGATTAGCCCATCTGGACGATGGATGGCACCCATAAACGCTGGGCTACCTCCAAGAAGGGTCGGAAACGACTTGGCTAACCAAATTACAATTATTTTAACGTTACCTGCATTTATATTTTGATTTTTTTCTTAGCAAATAAATGCTTACTACTCAAGATCAAAGTTTATAATCTACCTTTCTCAGGCGGCCTAAGACTTTTGCAAAGTTCTGTATGTCTTCAATAAATAGCTGACATGTGAGACTATGTAGTCGGATGAAACACCATCTTTTTTTGATGAATAGCACCAGTAGGTCATCAGGCAACTACCAAAAACACTAGTAAGGGGTGGAGCTTGGTCGGTATGCAGATGAGGGAGCGGAGGGAGCCATGGTGGCACCATTATAGGTGGGCAAAGGTTAAAGGCAGGCGAAGTATTCCTTCAGCGGGGCGAATAGATGTTTAATGACGGGGACGCTCCATGACCTTCCCAGAAGCCTTTGCCTGGCCAGACGACTCATGTTGGACACATCTGTGTAATGGACAGGAAAACCAAACACCCTGAAAAGAAGAGAGAGAATATGAGGGTAATACACAAAAAGAAGTATGCACATCACATCCCACCTCCACCCCCCTAACCCCCACCCAACTGTCCACCTGCACATCCATCCATCTATCATCCCTCCACCAGTCTACCCATTCATCCACACCTTCAACCATTTATCCTTCCACTCATTCAAACGTCCATCTATTAATCTACTGACCCATCCATCCCACCACCCAACTCTCCACCTACACATCCATCCATCTATCATCCCTCCACCAGTCTACCCATTCATCCACACCTTCAACCATTTATCCTTCCACTCATTCAAACATTCATCCATCTATTAATCTACTGACCCATCCATCCCGCCACCCAACTGTATATCCACACTCCTCTTTATCTATAATCCCTCCACCCATCCTTCCTCCCAACCATTCATCCATCATCTATTAATCTATTGACCCATCCATCCCGCCACCCAACTGTCCACCTACACATCCATTCATCTATCCAGCCCTCCACCAATCTACCATTCATCTTTTCCTCCACAAAACTGTCCATCCACACATCGATTCATCTATCCACCCCTTCACCAATGGATCCATTTATCCATCCATTCATCTATCCATCCACTCATATATCCATTTATTCATCCATCCATCCATTCATCCATCGCAGTGGTCTCCTCCTGGATAGCTAATTTCCTGCAGGGTCTAGTTCCAATCATGATTTGCTACACCTGCTCGAGCTAATCAACCTCTTCCTGACCTTGTTCCTGATTGGCTGGATCAGACAAGTTAAAGTTAAGTAAGGGGCGGAGCATCTTAGAGGATACAAGTTGGAGCTAAACTCTGCAGGTAAAAAGCTCCCGGCTGGAGGTCACTAATCTATCCATACACCCATCCATCCATCCATCCATTCACCCTTCTGTTACCTCTCCATCTCAGTGCACCAGAGGATGTCCTCCTTGTTGTTCATGTAGACGGGGAAGTGCTGGTCCTTGCCCTGCTTGATGGAGTTGGAGCGAGTGGTGATGGTTCTCAACTTATCAAACTGAAACACAGACCCAGCCTCTAATTGAGCCACGCCCCCCTCAGCCACCCCACACCCAATCATAAAGCTCACGGAGACATTAGTAAGCACCCCTGAACTACTCCAGAACCTCGCAAAAGGCCAGAGAGGAACACTCTAATGCTGGAGAACCACAGCACCACACAGCTTAGGGTTTCACGACCTTAGTCAGCCTCTAAACAGGGGCCTATTTAGTGGTTCTAGGGCTCTAGCAGGAAAGGGGCCCCCTAGATGCCCCATTGTCCACCTACATTATTATTATTTAGAATTAATACATTAATGTCTTTATTAGGTATAGTAAATTTACTATTACTACTATTATTGGTAATAGTAATAATAATACATAATACATAATACATAATAATAATAATACATAATACACTTTTTAAATTAATTAATTAATTAATTTATTTATTTTTTGTTTGTTTGTTATATATACATAAATTAGTTGAGGCTCTGGGCTCCTCAGTAGAGTTTTGATGAACATGTGATATAATCTTAAATCTAGTTGACATATCTAATATTGCTCATTTTGAGGACGTTGTGAGAATATTCTAAGGTCATTTCACTATTTCTAGACATGGTGAACTTATATTATTAATATTTCAGCTTCTTTTAAGAAGTATATATGCCATATCTGCCAATACAGTGGGATTATTGTGTACAGAGTAACATAGAAGTGAAGTATGAAGGTTACTTCAGGTTATGTAGCCAAATTGAAATGACTGAAAATAACTGCAACCACAAATAACAGCTTGTTTATGATGTATATATTTTGGAATAGGCCGTTTAGCATCAACATATACAGAAAATATAACCTGTACTGTCCTGGGGCCCTTGGGTCTTGGGGGGGGCCCTCCCTATGTGTCTGTCTGCCTTTGCATAGCGCCCTGCTGATACAGCTACTGCACAGTTAACTTCAGACAGTAAAGGAAGACCCTGAACTGTGTGGTGCTTATTACATATAGGACTGAAGTTAAACTGTGGTTCATCTGTGGAACCTTTTCTGGTTGACGGACCTTGAAGGAGTAATTCAGTGAAATGTCCCACAGATTTTCCTGCACCCCAAATGTATTCAATCAGCCAGAACGTCTGTGCATTTGCATGGCTTCAAACTGCTTCAGCTGTTGTTTGGCTCTGCCCCGTACTGTCGTTTATGGCTGTTGTTGGCAGCATGTCGTACAGTGTAAGAAACCAGAGAGTCTGTTTGAGGTCATTTACAGCCCAGTGCAATAGCAAAAACAAGGAACTCTGGCCACCAGACAAGTCTTGGCAGATCAAATGCATATGGGGTGGGTGGAAATCGGGCATGCTCACAAATCTGTTCATTGCTATCAGAACAAAACCTTGCATCTCATTAGCGGTAACGGTTTTAATTTTCATTGGGTTGAAGTGTTATTCCAGGAAATGTAATAATATTGGACCATTTCTGTCTGACAATTCCTCATGGAATTTCCATACTAATGAAAAGGCAGCTGTGAAAAATACAAAATGAGATATGGGGTCTTGTTCTGAAAGGGTCATTTTTGATGAGATATGCTGTACGTTGAAAATCTTTTGAATAACATTATTGAAAAACCGAATAGACTATAATTGAAATAGGCCACATTATAACATGCACATGCAGTACTGTGCAAAACCTTTTAGGCACATAGGAAAATTATAATCAGTCTGGGAAGTAAGCCTTTATCTGCTCCGAACAAACACAAATATCATAATAAATACTAATATAATTAGTGATTTGTATGTATGTCAATTTCTTCAATTACCTATGCCCACTGACATACAAGTCATGGGATAGTCATGGGATAGCAGTATGTAACTTGACTGTGAAGAGGTGTTACCTCAGGGGACGGCTTGGGAACACCCACACCTGTATAAGCTGTGTGGAGACATGAATTATCAGATTTCAAACGAGGCATGACAGTGGAACGCCCTGACTGAGCTCATGCCAGGCAAACATGCAGGCCGCACCATTCGTCGGAACTCTCCAGAATGCTCCTCGAACCAATTCTGGACAACTTGGGCCGGATGGCACGTGCATTATCCTGCTGGAATATCCCATCACTGTGGGGATACACGAAGGTCTAAAATGGTCACTAAGCAGTGAAATGTAGTGGGCACTGGTCAACAGCATGGTTAGGCGGTCCAGTGGCCTGCAGAGTGCCTTGTTGACATTCGGGGTTCGTGTCTTCCCGGGGTCTGCTCCAGACACGAATCCTACCATCAGCCTGAAACAACTAGTACCGTGACTCATTGGACCCACGCCACATGTTGATAAACCTCTAGGCATCCTCACAAGCCCAGGTGTGTTGCTGTGTCACACTCGGGTCTGTCTTCTGCCTCCATGTCCTATGGAAGCTAAAGAAAGCTGCACTGCCTCGTTCAAACTTCACAATGTGTTCATTCACATTGCCATGCCATGAGCACGCTAGCCAGTGTTCAGCCTCATTGTTCAGTGTTCACAAGCTAGCACCTCATATACAGGTGTGGCCGTTCCCAAGCCGGCCTCTGAGGTAACACCACTTCATAACCACTCTACGTTCTGATAGCCCATGACTTTTGGTATGTTAGTGTACTTGAAGTCATAGACCATTAACTGGTTCTGGTTCATCAGTACCTCGGTACCACTTTAGAATAAGGCTTATAAATTATTTATAAATGGTTTAAAAATAGGCTATTATTTGTTATTTGTTAGGTTATAACCACTTTACAAAGTATTAATAAGCAGTTATAACACATTAATAAATATGAGATCCTCTATAAGATGTATATGAATATGTACTGAAGCTGACCGGGTTTATGTGGACTGATGGAAAAGATAAAGTAAAATCAGTAAACATCAGAATCTGAGCTTCAACAGTGTAAACGTATGGTCACTGTCAGACTAACAGCAGGTCACTGTTGCCCGTCTTATTTATGTGTTGTAACTGCTTATTAATGATTGGGTTTAAGGTGTTTATGACATAGTTAATAACCATTAGTAAACTCTTTATAAACCATTCATAAACTCTTTATAAAGGTAGCCTTATTCCTAAGTGGTACCAATACGTCTTCTGTCACTTCCATAACTGCAGTATGACTACAATTAAAAGCAAGTGTCCAGTTAAACCAAGTGTGCCGTTGATGGAATTTAACCAATCCATGTGATGGCTGGAAGCATCCAGGAGAAATCTGGAACTTAGTTCTTCGAACTAGCTCACAGGATATCAAGTACTGGTTGTGAAAACTATGTATGACTAAAGTATGATGATATGATATAATGGCAAATTAAACATAATTAAATATAAATAAATAACTCCAAATAATGTGCATAGGTGTCAAAGGCTTTGGCACAGTGCTGCATATGCTTATGAACTCCTATCTGTAATCCAAAGCACACCTACACTGCACTGTCTGCTGCCTTCACCCAACATTAAGAGCATTTTCATGAAGCCACACACCCACCCACACACACACACATACCTTAGCTGTGCGCCCATGTTCCAGACAGTCTTGCAGGTCAAGCCTGTCGTTCGCCATGGCAGTCAGTGGCCTGAAGAAGAGAGGGACAGAGAGAAAAGCCACCGGATGTGTTTACTTCTTCAGTTAACAGGCAGAGAGAACCACTACTGATTTGGTGGGCATGTGCTAATGCATAGTGACACCACCTCCTGAGAAAGGGCAGAGGCTCCCTCCACAAAGGCAGAGGAAGGGAAAGCCTCGTTACTGGATTCAGATACACCCTGGGCCTGAGGGCACCCTGCCCTGCACCTTTTAGTGGACTCCCTGCTTTAACACCCCCCCTGTAACTCTGAAAGGGCTTGTTCATGAGCTGAGGAGGTGAATCAGACGTGCTGGGAGCAGGGAAAGCAGTGAAATGTGCAGGGCAGGGTGTCTCCAGCACCAGGGGTCCTGAGAAACACTAACATAAGCTATAGCATGTTTAGTAGCAACGTTAGCTATAGGCCTGTGCCAGGTATTAACAGTGACAGATGAAGAGCCCGCCATTCGGATTGCCAGATTGAGCAATTCTGAATTCTTCAGACCCGGAAACCAACAGTGTCTGCAGCCACTTTTACTCCAAGACCATGAGCTGATCCGAACCTCGCTTTTTTGGAATATGGAGAATTCCACCTTTTATTAAAAACTTGATGGGTGGTGATGGGAACCAGAGGTCACAAGGTCCACAATGAGTAGTTGACTGTTCGACTTTACACCTGACCACATGATTATGACAGTAGCAACACGTACCCCAGAGGATAACAGGTGAGGAGTCTGAGGGTCCTTAACCCCATAACTGAGGGTTTCCTGAAGGAATGCAATCCAGGGCATGTGATGCTCTACTGACAGGTGAAGCTTTGTTCTAATATCCCTCCATGGATCTACAGAGCTTCAAAGATCAGATACTGAATGTCATTATCTCTGGTTTCCTGAAGACCCCAGTGAAGAGTCGTGTGCGGTTGGAGAGGGATCATAAAACCCTATGGTCCTGTGAAGGTGACTCTCCGTGGGCAAGCGCCTCGACAAGGCCACCAAGGGTGCACCTGAGTCGGATACAAATGTGCAAGATACTGGGTTCCCTGCAGGCTAGTGGTGAGCTCACTGGAAAGGGAACATCAGACTCTACTGACCGGTGGAGTTTGGCTTTGTCAAGGATTGTCGGATCCCTCTTCCTGTGGTTTTATGCAAGGCGCTATGAGCGATTAGCCAACGTCGGCTCGACCTGCACCACATGACTGTCAGCTGTAACCCATAGTGTGTACCATCAGGTCACATAATCATCTGGTGTACGTGCTTTCTTTGCGGGAGCTTTTAGAGGTGGACGTCAGGTTCCTATCACCACCACTGTGATAGTTTCCCTAGAACTGAGCTTGTCACACCAGAACCACTCTGAATAGCTTTATTTACATCCATTTATCCATCTATTTGGATAGATCTATTTATTCCCCACACATTTTGGAAAAGCTGTGAAATTCCCCATCCATAATTACACAAAACTGTGTTTTGACTTGGTGGGTTTTAAGTTTTAG
Source organism: Semaprochilodus insignis (assembly GCA_034552555.1). Lineage (NCBI taxonomy): Eukaryota > Metazoa > Chordata > Actinopteri > Characiformes > Prochilodontidae > Semaprochilodus > Semaprochilodus insignis. The sequence goes on from CM067481.1 coordinate 998,620, forward strand.
AGGATATTGTTGCAGAACAGCGCCCCACCCAGCAATGACACAATAGCTGCTGCTCTCACCTGTTCATACCAGGCAGGTTGCCCCAGAAGTAGCGGGCGCGGTGGGCAGCCGACACCTCCTTGGCGTCGATCATGACTGGATTGCACTGTGGAAAGGAGACACAGTTGTGTCATTAGGGAAAGTTAGTGGCTAGGGGCAGATACTGACTTTCACGTTGGGACCACATGGGGGCGCCAATCGCTTTGGTCTTTATAGACTGGACTCTCCTTGGCTCCGTATCTCTCTCTCCTCCCTTCGTGGACAGCAGGTCTTTCCTGAATATGCCTGTTATGTACTGTATATCTGTCGGGGTGCTCCTTCCATCAACCTATAAAACCTGAACGTTTTCATGAACACTGCTTGAGCTGGTCGACCACAGGCTCGTGGACTGAACAGGATCCACCTTCCGAGGTGATTCGGAGACTCAGACTGTAGGTGAACTGGTTTCTCAGTGGGTCCATCTAGTTTTAGGCACATGCCTTTACTTAGGTTCATGTGTCATGTCAAACTGCAATACGTAGGGGCAGTGTGTCTTTGTTACAGCCAGGGCCAGGAGATGTTAAGTAGACCCTAGACAGTTGGGTTGTTTGGATTTTCTTGTCAGTGGTAACATGAAGTAATGCATTAAATCTTAATTAATTAAGTAATTAATGTTAAGTAAACATCTAAGAACTGTTATATGTTTACTTAACATTAGTTGAGCATTGTAACCATTATTAATGCATCACTTCATGTTAGTTAGTCAGCACTTGTGTTAAGTGTTACCTCTATAAGTGTAAGTCTAGTATGAAATACGTATTTTAGCTTACATGCACATCATTACATGCATTTTGACAGACACTCTTATGCAGAATGACCTACAGTCCAGGCTGTGTTACAGAAAGTAAAGGTATGTAGCTTTAGGGGTCTTGCACAAGGACTCTTGGTCCTTTTCCAGGCAGGAAATCAAATCCCAGTGTCACCTACCACACAAAGCCTTCGTCTTGAGGGGGGGTGGCTAATACAGTGTTTGTGGTGGGCTGAGGGCCAGAAGGACAAAACGATATTCAAATAAAAAGGTAGTTTGGTTTTTAATTGTGCTTTTAATAATGGGTCTAATAACAGCATAGTATCTCTGTTTACTGAAATACTTCTATAATTAGATTTTCAAGGGGAAATTATTATTTAATCATCACCTGCTATTATCAGGAATACACTGTCATGTCATTTCGGCACATATGTGACCACTGAAAAGTGATGTGACCCGCATTGCATTTCGAGTCGTCTTTTACTGTAGTGACCGCATTTCAGTGTCCACTCTGTAGGAGTGTGTATGCCCTTCATCCACTTGGTTTCTGCACATGACCACAAGGGGGCAGCACTGAGTGTTGTCTGTAGTGGGCACTCAGGAGCATTGTGAGAATGCCTGGTGGGCCGGTGGTGCTTTGGGTTAAGTAATAAGCTCAGCAAACCACTCAGACAGACTATAAATGTTACATCCAAGTGAACGTAAGTAGTAATTTAAGGGTTAAATAAGCGACACCCCCAAACCACCCCGCCACAAAAGGGGTTTCCAGGTTTGCAGTCTGTAACTCGTACAGTGGATAAAGATGTTCCACCTTAAACTGATGTAGAAATTCAGACGCCTGTTTGGGTGCTAGCGTGCTGCCCTGTTTAAGGTGGACCTGAAATCCGAATAGGAAGCTAACATGACCCTCAAGGGATTATCCCAGTCGCATCCCAGGACATACCGGAAGGAGTTATGGGTGGCCTCTGCATTGTCTCTGTGTTGTAGACAGGAGAGATAAGTTCTGCCCTAAGGGCAGCATCCCCCTTACAGAGGTCACATTCCTGGGAACAACCGTAAACCCTGCCCCAGAGCAACACCTCACCCCTGAATAGCTACATCGCTGTGTGTCCTCTGGGTTTGACAGGGCTATACATGGATAAGCATGACCGTGAGTGGATACCTGTGTTTGTATGTGTGAGTGCGTACCTCAAGGAAGCGTGAGATGTCTCTCTTATCACTAACTCCCATGGCAACAACGTTCTCGAAGAGCCAGAAGAACGGCCTGTCTTCTCCATCTTTGGGACGAGCCTCATGCAGGAGCCGGTAAAACTCAAAAAACAGTCGGCCTGTGCCCTCTGAGAAACAAACATACTTCATTAATATTAATAAATCCTGTGAGAATGAGGCTGTATATGTATGTCCTGTGAATCACATCCTCAGTGTCCACTTCATAACCAATGTGTACACCTCCGCTACGCTCATTGTCCATCTTATAAGCTCCACTGACCATATAGGACGCTCTGTAGTTGTACAGTTCCAGACTGTAGTCCATCTGTTTCTCTGTATACTGTATTACCCTGTTCTTCAATGGTCAGGACCCCCACAGGACCACCACAGAGCAGGTATTATGTGGGTGGTGGGTCATTCTCAGCACTGCAGTGACACTGACGTGGTGGTGGTGTGTTAGTGTGTGTTGTGCTGGTGTGAGTGGATCAGACATAATAGGGCTTCTGGACACCTCAGCGTCACTGCTGGACTGAGAATCGTCCACCAACCAACACTATCCAGCCAACATCGTCCTGTGGTCAGGTTCCTGTGACCACTGATGAAGGACTAGAGGATGACCAACACTGCACTGTGCAGCAGCAGATGAGCTATCGTCTCTGACTGTACATCTACAAGGTGGAGCAGCAAGGTAGGAGTGTCTGATAGAGTGGACAGTGAGTACGACTTATCAAGTGGATGCCCTTCATTTCAGAAAAGCACTGGATGAAGGCCGGAGACTTTTGGACATGTAGTGTACATCATACTCAACACCCCCACAAACCCACACGTTCTGCATACCGTAGAGTCCTTTCCTGGCTGGGTTGACGATGGACAGATCATTACAGGGGCTTCCACCAATCACAAGATCAAACGGACCCCACTCCTGAATCTGCACAGCACAACAGAACAGAAGAACGATGATGTTCAGCAGTGTGGACGACGGTGCTAGTGAGGGAGTGTGCGGAGGTCATTAGACACAGCAAGTGAGAATGTGAGTTATCTTCAGCCCGACCTTTCACTTTAACTACTGCCTCAGCTTCATTACACTCAGTGTAATCGCTTAATCTCTCTCTCGCGCACACACACACACACTGGCCAGCACTGTCAGCGTAGCACAGGGGCCCTCAGGAGACACAAACACAAACTCTGCACAACAAAGCAAAATCTGAAATATGAGCTTCTCTATCAGTGTAATCTATCTATTACTGAGAGAGAAAGAGAGAGAGAGGGAAGAGAGTGGGAGAGAGAGAGAGAGAGAGAGGAGAGAGAGTAGGAAAGAGAGAAAGTAAGACAGAAGGAGAGAGGAGAGAGTAGGAGAGAGTGAGAGATAGTGAGAGACAGTGTGAGAGAGAGGGAGAGAGAGTAAGAGATAGTGTGAGAGCGGGAGAGATAGAGAGACAGCAAGTAAGAGAGAGGGAGAGAGATCAATGAGAGAGTGAGGCAAAGGACAGAGTGAGAGAGAGATTGAGTGAGAAAGAGAGAGCAGTCTGCAGTGTGTGTGTGTGTGTGTGTGTGTGTGTGTGTGTGAGACTCACGTGTTTGCGTGTGACGTTGCGGACGTCCCCCACGTACATGATGCGTCCGTGGTGCCGCACCATTCCAACAGTGATGGAATCCTCACACACCTCTGACGCCACGTAACGCTCCACCTGGATCCCCAGTTCCTTTAGCACCAGTAAGCCTGACCAGAGGGTCAAAGGTCAAATCATGAAAAGTGTACAGGAAACACGTCCTCATCAGAGAACACGCCTCTGCACATGTTAATGCATAATAACTGCATATTTACTAAATATAATATTTTAAGGCATACGCAAAGTTATGATATCAGGTTTATCATTTTTGGGGCAAATTAGCTTCGGGCAGTACATTTGGTTGGGGGGTATATCAGGTGCGCGATGACACTCTGACCCGATTTGGGTATGAATCCATCCTTGCAGATCACGTACACCCATACATGCTGATTGTGTTCCCCGGGGCCGGATGGGATCTTCCAGCAGGACAATGCTACATGTCACACACGGCTAGCAATGTCCGACATTGGTTGCACGGGCATGACCAAGACTTCCAAGTACTACCCTGGCCCCCTAGTTCCCCAAACCCGAACCCAATTGAGCTGTGGGATGCACTGCAGTCAGCATGGCTCCAGATACCTATGACAACCTACCAGGGCCTTACAGAGCCAATTCCAGCCCGTTTGGCTGCTGTCCGTTACTCTTGATATTAGTTGGTGGTCATATTAATGTGACTCGACTGAGTATATGAATGTGATCGGTGAACTGACCTGTAGCAATGCCGTCGAACAGAGAGAGCACTCTGATTGGCTGCCTCTTCTCTGCTGCTACAGGAGTGTAGAGTTTAGGAGGTTCCTGTAAGAGACATGTTCATAAGACATTACAGTCATTAGGATAATAATACGCTGTAATTATGTATTCACAGTCGTTTATGACGTTGTCACTGTAAGCCAGGTAGCGTTGTGGCGCGGTGGGTTGTCCCTGGGTTCGATTCCCCAGCTGACTTAATGGATGTATTTATTTGATATGCTGTTCAGTGCGGACGGCTAACACAGTCTTTCAGCAATGTCCATCTTAAATCCTTGTACTGGAACTCAAACGTGTAGAGGTGTTTGGTGTTCTGGACGAGTGGGTTGTCGTGGTGATGCTTGCAGTTCTAGCCATCACTATGTACGCTCAGTTTCATGGTTGTGCAGCTTTAACCCTCAATAAAACACATCCATAGTTACATATCTACTGTGAGTGCAGTTAGGACTGTGTACTTTACTTTCCTAACCCAATTCCAGTCATTCCAGCTTCTTCTTGAGGAGTTTTCCTTGTTTTCCTTGCTTGACGCAGGACCCTTCACCCTCCTGAAACACGTTACCATCTTATCCGTGTCCACAAGATTCGTCTTCCCACATGGTTCTATAAGCTCACCGGACAAAAACTGAGCCAGCCCTTGTGTGTTTAAGGTTGTCTTAGCTTCAGGCTCCTGCAGATGGCGCTGCTGCACGAGGATGACGGGGCTATAAGTACCTGCGGGGTGTGAATGACGGGATCCATAGATTGGGAAGAGGTGCTACAGTGCAGGGAATGTCTCGTTCCATGTGTGGAAAATGGCTCCAGAGCAGATGTTAATGATTGGCTAAAAGGAGTGACTGCATTTGGGCTTGCCAAAGACCATAGTGTGAAGGAAGTAGCTGAATCTGCAGGTGTATGGAAGCGTACGGTCATACAAGTCTCCCAGCAGTGGCTAAAATCCCAGTCTACAGGGAATTCTCCTCGGAATTGTGCCAGGGAAGGCATCCACCAAATCTTTCCCCAATTCTTTGATGTAAGAGTGTCTGAACATTGATGTGGCCTACATCCAGAAACTTGTCCAGTACATGCCAAACCCAATCACAGCTGTTATTGGTGCTGGTGGAGGTGTTACATGCAGGTGACTCATTTGTAGCCTGGCGAGCTTATTTTTAGCAGCTGCAGTTAAACAATTCACCAGCTGAAAAGTCTTCGAGGGACTGTAGCCCCTCTCATCACCCCTACTTCCTGATAATGTTCTCTGAGCTGCACCTCTCTCACACATGTGAACACGGTCAGTAAGGTGTGTAGGGCGCAAGCGACTCACAAAGTCCTGGTCATGGTTGTTGGCGAAGAACAGCTGAAGGCGTGTTGTCCAGTCATCTCTGCGCCGCAGAAGCCCAAACACGTTCTTGCTGCTGCACATGTAGCAGTTCCACGGGTCCTCTCTTATAGCAGCCTGCGCAGAGCCAGTGCCCACCAGCAGATCCACACATTCCACACAGAAGCACCTGCACACGCACCAAGACAAACAAGAGACTGCACATATATACATATACAATAATACACAGATCAGCCATAACTTCAAAACCACCTCCTCGTATCTACGTCCATGTTATGAGCTCCACTGACCATATAGGACACTCTGTAGTTGTACAGGTCCAGACTGTAGTCCATCTGTTTCTCTGTATACTGTATTACCCTGTTCTTCAATGGTCAGGACCCCCACAGGACCACCACAGAGCAGGTACTATGTGGGTGGTGGATCATTCTCAGCACTGCAGTGACACTGAGGTGGTGGTGTGTTAGTGTGTGTTGTGCTGCTGGACACCTCAGTGTCTCTGCTGGACTGAGAATCGTCCACCAACCAAAACTATCCAGCCAACAGCGTCCTGTGGGCAGCGTCCTGTGACCGCTGATGAAGGACTAGAGGATGACCAACACTGCACTGTACAGCAGCAGATGAGATATCGTCCCTGACTGTACATCTACAAAGTGGACCAGCGAGGTAGGAGTGTCTACCTTGTCTAGCCTTGCCTTTAGCAGGCCACCAGTGGTCCTGCTATCCTCCTGCTATCAGCTATGTAATTGTAGGATGCCAGCATCATGAATTATTGAACATGTTTATCTGCAGCAAAGCTGGTCTGTTATTACTGTAAACAATGACTCTCAACTTCTGAACGCTGACACCAAACTTTCGAACAGTATTGCTGGTGTAAATGCACAAACATGCTGACGCTCAGCAGTCCGGAGGAGTGTCAAGCGGTAATCCGTCACTGTCCAAAGTAGTGTTTTTACCGGAGAGGCCAAAAACATCCTTAACTTTCAATGCAAGTCTATGGAAAGAAGTTTGGGAGCTTTTCTATTGATCCACACATCATGAAACCACACACGTGCAGTGACGATGTTCAGATAAAACATATACGTACCTGCAGCAGTTGTTGTTCCCACACATAAGCACCTCTCTTCCCCCACAGCAGATGGTGCAGTAGGACTGATATCCATCATCGTCGTACTGATACGCACACTCCAGGAAGCAGTTCTGCACACAGTACAAACACATCCTGAGTCACCCTCAGTACAAACAGAGGCAGTTCAGGAAAAGACTGGCCACTGTGCATTTCATTATATACAAATATGGGTATTATGGGAAAGTATGGATCCAAACATATACAGTACATCAGCGAAAGTTATAATAAGCACTATTTGAACATACTCAGGTATAGTGACATATTTCGTCATAGTCGAATATAGTACTCAAGTACAGTGAAATATTATTACATACTTAAGAATAGTACTCAAGAACTCTTGTATGATTTAATATGTAAGCATACTCAAGTACAGTACTCATCTACTCAAGTATAGTGAAGTATGTCATCATACTCAGGTATAGTATTCAAATACTTAATTATAGTGAAATATTTCAGCATATTCCAGTATAGTACTCAGGTAATCATGTATGATGAAATATGTCATCATAACCAGATATGGTATTCAAGTACTTAAGTATAGTGACAAATGTAATCATACTCAAGTATTGTACTCAGGTACTCAAGTCTAGTGAAATATTTATTCATCAGGTATACTGAAATATTTCATCATAATTAAGTGTAGTACCCATGTACTCAAGTCTAGTGAAATATTTCATCATACCCAAGTATGGTACTCAAGTACTTAATTATAGTGAAATATTTTGTTAAACTCAAGTATTTAGTATTTGATTTTTCATCATGCTCAAATACCATGTCTGCTTCAAAAAGCAGGTAACGCTGAAATGTTCCCAGTTACTTCGGTGTGAATGGAACAAATACTTTAAGAAGATATTTAAAGGAAGTCTAAATAAATGAAGTATTCAATTTCAATAATAACTAATTACTGGAGTTTTTTTCCATGGCCAAATGTGTCTAGACTTTCATTTTGTAAAGTAGAAGAAAGTATTCAGTGGTGGTCTTTGCATTACGCAAGCAGCCATGTATGGCCCCAAAATAGGTACACTGTATGTGCATATGGTAAATAACTATCCAAAGAAAAAAGAAGAAAGAAAGTAACTCCAAAAACCCCCAAAACCTTCTTTACTTTCAGTGTAAGTTAATGTAAATAGGTTTTATTCAAAACTACCTTGGAGCATTTCTGTTGGTCCAATAATCATGTTTTTACACAATGTAAAACAGCAGCTGAGCTCGAATTAAACAGATAATGCTGATTAGCTTCAGTCAATTTAAGGCAGTCTCGGTGCAGGTCGTGGTTATAATGGAATATAAAACAAGCTAAATGATCTGCCAATAATGTGGTTTAAGCAAAAAAAAAAAAAACTAGAAAAAAAAGAATATTATATACTATATATATACAATACTATATATATATATTATACTATATGTTATATAGAATATACTATATAATACTGTACTCACAATCTCAAAATGAAAACAAACAGATATATCAACTAGACTAGAAAATGATTTAATTAGCCCAGTTATCATTTATGTCAGTGTAGAAGGCAGCACCACTCGGGAGCCTTGAGTGTCAAGTAAAGTCAAGTTTGAAAACAGAGCCACCAGGGGACGCCCTTCCTGTCTTTGGCCTGGAGCCCCAAAATCACTAAATCCACCCCTAAAAGGATTCATAAAATATACATACTTTAATTTTAGCAGTTCAGCTCCATTCACTCCCATGTACTGAAGGTTGTCCTGTGATTCTGGTATAACGGGATGTATAAGAAGTGGCCGGTCTCTCCTTCACATAGTGTTCTGTTATAAACGCTTCCTCATTATGAGGTCAGTTCATTGAGGAATTAAAGACTTATTTATATTTATTTATATTTAAGATATTTAAGTTAAATATGAAGAATGGTCCTCCAGTTTTCCACTCACACTCGTGCAAAGTCACTAACACTGCTAGCAAACACTAGAAGTCACCCAAACTGTTTCTGTATATACAGCTCTGGAAGAATTGAAGAGACCACCTCTAAATGATCAGCTTCTCTAGTTGTACAGTTTCTGGGTTTGTGTTGGACCAAAATGAGCAGTTCTGTTTGATTCTATACCCTACTGGAAACACGTCTCCCAAATTCCAGATCAATTATTGTATTTAGATCTGTTTATTTAGAAAATCACTAATGACCCTCCAGAAGCCTGTTTTTAGAACCATGCTCGCTGTGCATTTCACCCCAGCCACCGCTCGCCAGTCTCTCTGTAGGTCACTTGAGGTCATCTTACGGTGGTTAAGGGACATTGGAATGAGGTGGCGCTCATCACGGTCAGTAGAGAGGGGTTTTGGCCCTCTGCCAGTCTGTAGCTGTGTTGTCCTGTGTGTTTGCTGCTTGACCTTGTTCTTATGAACCAGACGCTCACTGTATCTGCCAGTAAAGCTAGAACCCAACCTTCTGTTCCTCACTAAGAACCTGCTGTACATGTGGAGATGCTGATTTAAGAAGAAACTGGAGTGGGCTCTTATTTACTTCCAGAGCTGTACATATACAAGTTCCCTCAACCTGCTCCAACCTCATTCAGGTCTTCATGAAGGCCACATCGGCTTGTTGATGTGGTGTAGGATACTGTCTGACTCTGAACTATATAAACGAGCAAACCTTCACTGTTATAGACAGGAGGTGCTGGGCTCAAACTCCGATGCCCCCTCATGTGTCCACATGTGAATGCTACAGATAACACACATCTTCAGTTCCACAACATCTACAGAATCTTTATTAACCATGTGCTGTACCTTGCAGCTCTGACACATGGCTCCAATGAAGAGTGGATGCTCGATTGACATGTTCAGACTTCCACAGGATATGCACATGTCTGCACACAACAACAACAACAACAGCAACAACAGCATCAGCATACAATGATCAGTGCATGAAGAAGGCCTCAGAAACCAGAGCTCAAATACTGCTGGTGTAAACTTTCTGTTAGCTACGCAACAGAGGTCAACAGTCAGCGAAAGGTCAGCTTTAAGGAAAGCAGCCGGCTTACCTTCAATATTCCGGCACTTCTGACGCACCTCGTACACGAGCCTCTCTGGAAAGACACAGAAGGAAGCTCTTAGCTGAGTACATATGCAGGTAGGTCACTCCAAGAGGGGGCTTTGTCTGGGATGTGTTTTCTGGCCCCTCAGTTTAAGTTTTAGGGGTGACAGTCTCTTTTCCCACTGCACAACATCCAAACATGGCTCTGGAACGCAGCGCTGTTATTGCAGAGCGCTGGTCTGTTGTGCATATGAAGCTTGTGGCATGCTGTACGTGATACGATTAATAAAAGTTCAGACTGTTCACAGTCAAGCTGGTCTGACTGCTAAAAAAACAGAAGCACAGACCCTGAACTCCATCTACTAGCTCAGAAAGTTCAACACACAAATGAGGAGGAGAGACTGAACACATCAGTCAATGAGAGATGGAGAGAGATATGTAGAGAGAGAGAGAAGAAAGAAAAGGACAGAGAGACAGAGAAAGGGGAGAGGGGGAGAAAGGGGGAAAGAGGGAGAGAAGGGGAGATAGGGTGAGAGAGGGAGCAAGAGATAGAGAAAGGGGGAGAGGGAGAGAAAGAGATGGAGCAAGGGTAAGAGAGAGA
>CM067481.1:1034008-1056418 GCA_034552555.1 Semaprochilodus insignis
GATGAAGGAACAATGTTGGTGATGGATAAAGGAATGAACGGATGAAGGAACAATGTTGATGATGGATAAAGGAATGAGCGGATGAAGGAACAATGTTGGTGATGGATAAAGGAATGAATGGATGAAGGAACAATGTTGGTGATGGATAAAGGAATGAACGGATGAAGGAACAATGTTGGTGTATGGATAAAGGAATGAACGGATGAAGGAACAATGTTGGTGTCAGGATAAAGGAATGAACGGATGAAGGAACAATGTTGGTGTATGGATAAAGGAATGAATGGATAAAGGAACAACGTTGGAGTATGGATAAAGGAATGAACAGATAGAGGAAGAATCTTGGTGTATGGATAAAGGAATGAATGGATAAAGGAACAACGTTGGAGTATGGATAAAGGAATGAAGGGGAGACAGGCAGCTACAGACAGGAGGTCCAGCTTGCTAGCTGTTGGTTATGCTGGTTAGCTTCAGCTCGCTAAGCTTCTCTGACTCTGAAACTGTTTCATAGGGGAGGAGCAAGAGAGACATCAGCCTTGTGATTGGTCAGGGAAATGCTTGTGTAAGCATTTCCCAAGATTAAGACCGCCCAGTTCACATAGAGAGGATGGAAATATGGTGGAACAAATTGGACAGGTGTTAGCCAGTAGAACGTTATTCAGAGGGTACAGTACATGTTTACTGTACCTGCAGGAACCAGATTCACCTCATTAGACAGAACCACATTTTGGTTCCTTGGACCTTTAACAATCGACTAAGCACTGAGACACTGGGAACGGAGACACACAGGCTATGTCTGCAACTAGGCCGTATTCCCTATACGGGGGAATCTGACCTTGTGGCGTGGTCTGACACCACTGTAGAGCAGAGATTCCCAATGCTTTCTGACCCACGGTCCACGGAAAAGCTTCCGAAGCCCATGAGGTTTCACCCAGCAGATCATTTAAAAGGGTCAGTTTGGCTTGATCGTATATACAACATATACTTTCTAACTCACCCAATGAGCTGATGTTGTTTGGCGGCTACCAAGCACTGGTGAAGAAATGGAGGTTGCGAAAGGAGCTCTGGTTTAGATGCCCGTTTGTTTAGCCTCTAAGTGATGCCGTGATTTGTTTGACTTTAAAGCTTTATTTAAAAGAGTGTTCAGAGCGGCGGTTACTCAGTTTCTGTTCTCGGACATCAGACCTGATTTATGTGCTGTGTTTTCTGACGACAGTAAATGGTTTCAGTCACATTATGAAACACTGTATTTCTAAATGCCACATTATTTTACTCAGGCTCGTTTGCCTCCTGCTTTCCCAGATGGCGTTACCATCTCCAAAAGCAGCTCAAAGTCAAACGTCTATAACATCCAAAAGCTCTCATAAAGTTCCATTTCCTGAATAAGGTGGTGAAACTTTTCTGGCTCCTTTAACCTTTGTATTCCCCTCGTCTCGGTTTAGGCTGGGTGATCCTGGATTTCTCAGATACCACTGAAAACCCCTTTTGGTACGGTGGGTAGGCCCGGTCGGGGCATCCAGGGTCCTTTCTACATGGAGTTTGCATGTTCTTCCCATGTCTGAGTGGGTTTCCTCCCACAGTCCAAAGACATGCCAATGTCAGGTCAATGGTGGACCCCTAAGCGTGAATTGGCGTGCCTGCTTTGCGATGGACTGATGGCCTGTCCAGGGTGCCGTCTTCCTTCCACCCAATGAGCACGGGGATAGGCTCCAGCACCCTTGTGACCTAGAAGGATAACCGGCTCCGAAAATGAATGGATGAATGAATGAGGATCAAATGTTGAACTGTGAAACTGTCAAGTGCAGCGGGGACTCCACTAGACTCCACCAGGGGTTGGCTGATATCCCTACTACAAGCAGTTGTGCTCACATGCACAGGAAGAGGCACACCACATGACTGGAAGGTGACCATTGTCCAGTCCAGGACATTCAACAGTAGTGAAGACGGAGCACCTGCACGCAAGTTCATGCCAGCGCTGATGGGTGGAGCACCACTTCCTCCTTGACGCAGAACACCGTTACCTCTTTTCCATCAACAGAGTGCCAGGGCTCATGCCAGAGCTGGTGCTAGTTCCCAGGATCTATCAAACCCGTTAAGAACTTTTTCACAGGATGTGGGTAGTCTGGAAGCAGAGGTCGGCGGGCAACAGGCAACAGCTTCCGTGGTTCTGGACCAGCGAGTTCATGAGGCTGGAACAGAACCGATTTTGGACTGAGGGCACTCCCCGCCGAGGAGAGGCACCTATGGTGTTTGTGCTGGCCGGGCCTGCGCACATGCCCAGAGACTTGGCCCGAGCTGGTGGGGAGGGCTGCGTAGTGACCTGCTACTGGCTGCTACTAGCCTCTAGAAGCTCGTAAGGCATGGCCAATGGCCACACCAAGAGGATTGTGGGAGGAATGCGTCCTACAGTAAAGGGACATGTTGGGGGGTTAGTCATTGTCTGGGTCAAGTGCGTGGCTGGTGATCACCGTGAGTTTGGTGCTGTGTATGTGCTGCTGGCGTGCACTTCCTGCAGCGGAAGCACAGTCTCTGAAGTGTCCTACACTGAGGGTCTAAGAACCCTACAATGCATTCCAATAGATGGTGTGCAGACAATGTACTCTAGTGGACAGAGAACACTGTTAACACATGCTATGAAAAGAAAGTGGAGCTGAGGGATGAGTAAATCTGTGCCATGTTAGCGTACACAGCTGTTTAGTTCCATTACGATTGATGTTCCGTTTAACAGGGCTCCTGATTTTCCGATGGAGGGTGTAATGATTAGATGCATTGATATTCCATATAATGGAGTTTTAGGTAGTGCATGGAATAGGGGGCCTTTTCGGGTCACTATATTACCCTAGCTTAGCCAAGCCTAAGATACTCTTGTGTCTTCCTCTCTCTCTCTCTCTCTCTCTCACACACGCACACACACACACACACACACACACACACACACACACACACGTGTTAGTGATTAGCTTTTCCTGTAGGTTCAGAGGGAGCTGCGTGATGTCTGCCAGGCTGTGATTAGATCCAGAGGCTGCAGAGAGAGGGGCCTGCTCTCCGCTGCTCAGCCCAGGAGGGAGAGGCTGAGCTGGGTGAGATGAGGACAGCCCAGGCCTAAAGAACCACAAAATGCAACACACTAAACTAACCCTCAGAACCCTCAGAACCCTCAGAACCCTAGATTCATTTCTACCTTCGATTTACATGATAAAGCTATTAAAGGTAATCATGCAAATATATATATCTGATTTATATAGGATCAACACTAATAACAATTTTGTATCTAATTTATTTGTGCCAATATGGCAAAAATGTAAATGAGAGTTTCACACCTTATGCTATGCGTCCACTTGCAAGTAGGACAGGATTTGGAGGGAAGGCATACGATTGGATCAAATTTGAATGGTTTGATCGGAAAGGCAAATTTGAGCCATACAAAGCTCGCCAGTCACTCGTTACAGTAGCTAATGACTTTTCGAGTTCGTGTAGACGACTGATGCATCCTGAAAAGGATAAAAGCCTAAAAAGCACACGTCTATTTTCAATGCGAATAGCGTTTCAGAGTGTTTACTGGTGCAGGCATGCTCAATTTGGTTCCTTCATTTCCATAAACTCAGCCCACATTTCCTTTCCACCAGCAGTAAGAGGAGATATCCGTCGAGGCGGAATGCAGCGAGAAGTAGACGTGCACCGCTATCTTAACCGACATAGTCAAGACATGTTACTGACGGAAAGTGTTCACCTGATACAAGTAACCCTTACATTTACATGCTTTACCTTTACATGCAGGTGAAGGAAGGTTTGGAGGTGACTGTGATCGGTAAAGAGGCGTGTCAATTCGTCTACATCTGTCGCTTTCTTAGATTGTGTTCACACTGCACAGGTGCACTGCTCTGTTTGGTTGTACAGACAGAAGGCTCTAGCACTTGACCTTGTAGACTGGAATGGCGGTACAGTGGGTAAGTGCTGTTGCCTCACAGCATAATGAGCCTGGGTTTGATTCCCTGGCCAGGCAACCAGGGTCCCATCGTTGGTCGTCTCCACCAAGACAAAAGCAGGACTCGTCACTGAAGATGACCCGCCGCCACTCCGAGTCTTGGCATTACACCACTGCAGTCTTGCGACGTTGACGTGGTGTTAAGGGCAGTCTTAATTGCACATAGTCCGGCGTGGTGCAGCCGTCTGCCAATGGTGCTGGCACTAACAGGATGACTCATGGAGGGCACCACTGCTCAAAGAATGTCCACAGTTATGGCTGTTGGGTCACTCCACGCATGTCGGACAATTTGTCGGTTCTCCCTCTCTTTTGTTTGTGCAGGCCTCCCAGATCCTTTACGTCGCTGGCGCATGCCTTCTTCTAGCCACTGCCGCGTACAGTGTGCTATGGTCGTATCTGCACGACCGGTATAGCAAACAATACAGCGATAGGTTCACCCCACTTCCCGGAGCCCTACGATGTGACCTCTCTCTTCCAACTGCTTGAGTTGCTTTTGAACTCTTCTCTGAGGCAAACTTCACTCGCAAAGGACGCTACCAACACAACAGCACGAGTCAGAACGGAAAGCACACGCAACAGGACGACCTTATATAGTCAGTCAGGTACAGCGGTAAGCCCGTCCTTGCTTACGTCACATGCGCAGCTGAGCATGGAACGTGAGTCAGTTGCATGTCTTGCAATGTCAAACCTACCCACCAATCGGTATCGGAGGAGAAACACGGGGACCGGTGCATCTCCGCTCACATCGCCTGGATTGCACAGTGGACCTCGGCCCACAAACTGGCCGCCCAGTCTAAACCTCACCTTATGACCCATGCAGTGGGTGTTAAGCTATGCTCTAGAAGTATAGGTGATACCCACTGCATGCTCAATATAGCGTATAGTGGCGTAATCAACCACAATAAAGATACACATATCTGCATATCCGCCCCCTCCCCCACCTCACACTCTAGTACCACCAGGTTCACTAATGAACAAGCACAAATACCAACATGGAACACACATTCAGCAGCTGCACGATTTCCTGCACATGTAAACGCCTGGACGCACTATGAGGTTTCACACACTCTCACGCGTGTGAACACGTACCCGCCACCATGCTCACTATCATAACACACACTCGCTCACCTTACACCCCACACAGGAAACAGGGCCTCCGAGTCTGAGCAGAGTGTGTCAATGGAACTCAAGTCACAGTAAACCGACTGACTTTCCACTGAGGCTCACTTTCCACACACACACACACACAGACACACACACACCCACACATACGCACACACACAGACACAATGAGCGCTGTTAATTCAGATCAAAGCCTCCACATGTGTCAAGAGCTAGGCCGCTTCTTACCGCTAACGCACAGAGACAATCAGCGGCCCTTTGCCTTTATACCTCCTCACTGTTCCTCAGACATGCAGGCCTTTTTCCTTCTTCTGTTTTTCCACTTGCTTTGACGTTCCTCCACCCTCTCTCCGTCTTAGTAACCCAACCATCAGCAGTTCTCTGTCTATACGCTACAGGCCTGTCATCAGTTTGTTCCAGCTCCTGGTTCTGAGCTGTACCCTGTCACGTTCCACATGTTCAGGTGTTGGGGTTTTAGCTTAGCTCCAAGACCTTATACACTTATCATCAATGAATAGCTGCACAAATAGTTGCACCCACAAGGAATCAACCGGTAGGTTTGACATTGTGAGACAATGTGACGTAAGCAAGGACGGGCTTTATCGCTGTACCTGACTGACCCAACACCCACAATTACGGACATTCAACAAGCAGTGATGTCCTCCATGAGTCATCCTGCTAGTGCAGCACCATTGGCAGACGGCTGCACAACGCAAGACTACATGCACACAGACCGTTACGATGACTGTCCTTGACACCACGTCAACGTCACCAAAGACTGCAATGGTGTCGTGCCAGACTGTCATGGAGCGACTCAGAATGGCAGCGGGTCATCTTCAGTGAAGAGTCCCGCGTTTGTCTTGGTGGAGACGACCAACGAATCTGTGTGTGGAGGCACCGTGGTCAGCACCAAGATGAACGAATTCTTGTCACGCGTCCAGAAGGCCTGGTCGGACGCCTGTTAGTCCTCTTTCGGGACATTTAAAATGTTCACTTGCCAACAATATTATGTGTGCCATTGGCTAACATCCGTGTCAAAAGACATGCCTTGCATTTCATTGGTTTAACAAGGTCATGTGACATTGTGACTTGCCTACCGGCTAACCGGTCAGCCCTCTAAATGCTAATCAGTTAGTAAGCTCCTGTCTGCCTCACGAATGTCATCCATTTCACCCAAATAGGTGAGGAAAGCATCATTTATGTGTCATACAGGTTAGGTTATGATTTTAATTCTGTTCTAGTATCGTGCCTGACCCCCAACACCGCCCACCCACCCTTAATATTGCCTTCCTTTTCGGGGTTGTGAAAGTGGCCACCCTACCTCCACCCCTACCGCACCATCTGCAGGAGCTGTGTGAGGATATTCAAGCTGCATGGGATGGATTATCACAGGACACCATTAGGAACCTCTACAACTCCATGCCGAGACGTCTGGCATGTTGCGTTATCCATACTGAGAGACACTACTTCTTGTATGTGTAGCTCAATAAACTTTTTTCCCATATCAGTCTCAATTTATCATAATTTATTGTTCCTGGTAACCTTTATCTTCCTTCCCAATAGCACTGCAATCCCACACTTCCCACACTTCCTTGTGGGTGCAGCTCTTCTTTTGATGATGAGTGTATATCCTGTTTTAATAAGTCTAGGAAGTTGAGTTTATGCTTATATGCTTCCCCTTATATGTGTGCTGTATTGCTCTTGTTCTGACGGGCAGGGGGCTAGCTTCCTTGTCAAGGGGCTGTTTGAAGGGGCTTCATGTAGCCTACTTGTAAAGAAAGGAAGCTCTTAGGCTAGGCTAGGCTACGCTAGGCTGTCTGCTGTTATAAACTGCTTCTTTCCGCTGGGTTTTCCGTAAATGCTGCATAACGGACCGAGGCCCTGACACTCATGTGTTTCTTGGAAACGCTCCCCACATTACAATATATTTTCCTCTTTAATATCACTTGAGTTGCCAGATTCCAGCCATGGCAAAACTGGACAGGCTGGGGCTTTAGAGGGGGACTGTTGGGGAGGTTTCAGCGAGCATCCAATATTTCTTAATCACATTTATATGCTTTAAAACGTTTTGATTACTGTCTTTATTAAAGCCACACACTTGAGATCACATGACCGCTTGTGATTGGTATATAATACACCAGTGGAAAGCATAGAACTCTACATGTGTGCATGTGAGAGACTGAATGAGAGAAATTTTGGGGGGTGCCGAGTCAGGGATGGAATGGCACTTTATCTACCTCAACAAATGAAATACATTTAGAGCGAGACTTAACCAGACTCAACCAGACACCAGAGCTCAAAATGCACATTTCCAGCCCAACACCAAAAACCTGGCAACCGTAAATTGAATGTATTGGTTTCTAAAGCTGCACTATGTAGGTTTTAGGAATTTGGTGACCTCTCTGGTGGAAGTGTGTAATTGCATAACGTGTGGAAGAACACGATGAGTAAAAGAGAATACAAAGAGACAAACTGGTGAAGGTGGTGTCTTCTAAAGACGGAAGGGAATTATCTTCTATTGACTTCATATCTTCATATAACAGTATAATGTGGATTTTGTATTTGAGACCTGACCGTACAGCATGCACACTATATATTAGCCTGTTTTTATTCCCCCTAGAATCAGTAATAGTCCCAACAAGTAACTCTTGTATAGGTTTAAGCTTAAGAGGATTAATAAACTGACAACATAGAACTGGCAACCGCACCAGTATAGCCTATTTAAACAAATGAGTCCGTCAAGTGTGTTAGTTCAGTGGCTTTGGCAATAGTAGTCTGCAGTAGTCTACAAGGAAGCAGTGCTTTCATATAATACTGCAGTAGTAGAGCGTAGTTAACATCAGGGCTTAAACTGGGCCTAAGACTGAGCTCCGGAACCTTCACTTCCTGTGAACAGAGCTCAGCTATGAGAAAAGTAACTAATCTCTCACACAATCTTCACAAAATCCATTTACCTACTGTACTTGACAAACTGTGCTGGCAAATAACGTCGACACAGTTAAGACCCCCCTGCACACGATGCAAGCATCTCTTCAGTGTGATTTTCATCTTTATCAGGAAACAATCAGAACATATTCCCAATAAATTCTGATGCCAGATCTGATAAAGAGGGGAAACTAAAAGCTGCCAAGAGATAAGCCGACTTAATAAAGCCATTAAGACAGAAATAGTCTCTCTCTCTCACTCACATCTCCTTTTCTGCAGCGGGCGAGCATTTCCTCCATCTGCCTCTTGGTGATGTGGTATGGTTCTCCAGCCTGGTAGGTGATTCTGGGGACGGGTCTCCTCCGGAGACTGATGTCCCAGCCCTGACGACTCCTCAGACGCCCACTATCACCCTACACGCAGCAAAAGAACCACCCAATCAAACAAAAAACACTACAGAGTAGTGCGCAGATTCATACTGGATCAAAATCCATGCGGGAATAAAATTGTGCCACACTTAATAATGTCAGACTGTAAACACTACACACACTGCAGATTCATAATTGATTAAAATCCATGCTGGATTAAAATCACTCCAAAATTATTACTGTCAGACTGTAAACACTACACACACTGCAGATTCATACTGGATTAAAATCCATGCTGGATTAAAATCACTCCAAAATTATTACTGTCAGACTGTAAACACTACACACACTGCAGATTCATATTGTGCTGGATTAAAATTACCCCATATTTTTTACTGTCAGACTGTAAACACTACACACACTGAAGATTCATACTGGATTAAAATCACTCCACAGTTATAACTGTCAAACTGTAAACATTACACACACTGCAGATTCATACCAGATTAAAATCCATGCTGGATTAAAATCACTCCAAAATTATTACTGTCAGACATAAACACTACACACACTGCAGATTCATACTGGATTAAAATCACCCCACAATTATTACTGTNTCAGACTGTAAACACAACACACACCATAGATTCATACTGGATAAAAATCACCCCACAAGTATTACTGTCAGACTGTAGACACTACAAACGTTGCAGATTCATACTGGATTAAAATCCCTCCAAAATTATTACTGTCTGACTGTAAACACGACACACACTGCAGATTTATACTGGATTAAAATCCATGCTGGATTAAAATCACTCCACAGTTACTAATGTCAGACTGTAAACACTACACACACTGCAGATTCATACTGGATTAAAATCACCCCACAAGTATTACTGTCAGACTGTAAAAACTACACACACTGCAGATTCATACTGGATTAAGATCACTCCACAGTTATTACTGTCAGACTGTAAACACTACACACGTTGCAGATTCATACTGGATTACAATCACTCCACAGTTATTACTGTCACTGTAAACACTACACACGTTGCAGATTCATACTGGATTACAATCACTCCACAGTTATTACTGTCACTGTAAACACTACACACACTGTAGATTCATTATTGATTAAAATTCATGCTGGATTAAAATCTCTTCACAGTTATTACTGTCAGATTGTAAACACTACACACACTGCAGATTCATACTGGATTAAATCAATCCACAGTTATTACAGTCAGATTGTAAACACTACACACACTGCAGATTCATACTGGATTATAATCACTCCACAGTTATTACAGTCAGACTGTAAACACTACACACACTGCACATTCATACTGGATTAAAATCACTCCACAGTTATTGCTGTCAGACTGTGAACACTACACACGCTGCAGATTCATACTGGATTATAATCACTCCATTGTTATTACTGTCAGACTGTGGACACTACACACTGCATATCCATACTGGATTAAAATTGCTCCACAGTTATTTTTGTCAGACATTACACATGCTGCAGACTCATACTGGATTAAAATCACTCCCCGGTTATTACTGTCAGACTGTAAACACTACACACTGGATTAAAAAGAAAGGTCTTGTAGGTAATCACAAAGTATAGTAAACAGAGTTTACCTCTCCTCTACTGGTATCACTGCTGCTACCGTCTTCTTCTATATCTGAGAGAGAGAAAGAGAGAGAAGGAGATTCACGTAAAGAAGATTCTGTGCAGTGACAGTTACATGTTCCCAAAGTGCATCAAATCTAACTGCAGTCAACTCCAATATTGCCTCCTTCTCTTCCACAATTTACTTTTTAAGGGAATCTGGCGTGTCTGCCCTGTGATGGACCAGCGGCCTGTCCAGAGTGTTCCCTGCCTTCTGCCCATTGAGTGCTGGGACAGGCTTCAGCACCCCCCACAACCCAAAAAGATAAGGGCTTAGAAGATGAATGAATGAATGAATGAATAAATGATTGACATACACATCATATTACTAGTTATTACTAGTTACTAGAATTCTGTTTCCTGTGTTACTCATATGTTTCTAAGAACACTACACTAGTTCCGTGTGCTGACTTTGAATCTTTTCCTTAGGTACTTTCCTCTGTATAGATTGCCTGCGCTGGTGTGTGCGCTCCGGTGTGCTGGATGCAACAGTGTGCTGTGCAACTTGAATATAAGCAGCACATGACTGATAAAGATCTCCATGCTAAAGAAGCTAGAGCCTTAAACGCACCTAATAAACAGGACCGGCTAGATTTTCGTCTTACTGGCCCAGTGTCATGATGTTACATCTAAGTAATGCTGTCATAGGGTCTTATTACTACCTGCTGGCAACTTCCATGCAGATATAACGGAACTGATGTAGGATTTTAGGTTTCTTGTGACAGTGTACTGACCACATTACCACTATGTTGTCAACTTTTTGACAAATTACACTTATCATCAAAAGAACAGCTGCACCCAGAAGGAGGTCTGGGATTGCAGTGCTGTTGGGAAGGAAGATAAAGGTCACCAGGATCAATAAATGATGATAAGTAGTGAGTAGTGTCTCTCAGTATGGCGTCGGGCCGCCATGTTTGCTAATGCAACATGCCAGACATCTCAGTTGTAGAGGTTCCTAATGGTGTACTGTGATAATCCATCCCATGCAGCTTGAATATCCTCACCCAGTTCCTCCAGATGGTGCGGTAGGGGTGGAGGTGGAGCGACACCAGGCCTTCTAGACGTGTGACGCGTGACAACAAACCATTCATCTTGGCGCTGACCACGGTGCCTCCACACACAGATTTGTAGTTCATCTCCACCAAGACAAAAACGTGAGTCTTCACTGAAGATGAGCCGCTGAGTCACTCCATGACAGTCTGGCACGACACCATTGCAGTCTTTGGTGACGTTGACGTGGTGCTAAGGGCAGTCGCTGTAACGGTCTGCGTGCATGTAGTCCTGTGTGGTGCAGCCGTCTGCCAACTGTGCTGCACTAACAGGATGACTCATGGAGAGGTATCACTGCTCGCTGAATGTCTGCAATCGGGGCTGCTGGGTCAGTCAGGTACAGTGATAAGGCCCGTCCTTGCTAACGTCACATGTGCGGCCGAGCGTGAAACTTGAGTCATTAGCATGTCTCACAATGTCAAACCTACACACCAAGTTTCATTCCTGTTGGTTGATTCCTTCTGGGTGCAGCTATTTGTGCAACTATTCTTTTGAAATTGACTACTGACTACAGAATTTTGGAGGACGACAGGGCTATAAATACCTGCGGGTGTGAGTGACGGGATCCATAGATTGGGAAGAGGTGGTACAGTGCAGGGAATGTCTCGTTCCATGTGTGGAAAATGGCTCCAAAGCAGATGTTAATGTTTGGCTAAAAGGAGTGACTGCATTTGGGCGTACCAAAGACCATAGTGTGAAATTCTCCTCAGAACTGTGCCAGGGAAGGCATCCACCAAATCTGGCCCACTGCGCAATTCTTTGATGTAAGAGTGTCTCAACATTGATGTGGCCTACATCCAGAAACTTGTCCAGCACATGCCAAATCCAGGCACAGCTGTTATTGGTGCTCGTGGAGGTACTACACACTGTTAGGTACGTTTCAGTCCAGTGGGCGCATAACGTATAAAACCTATATGTATGAATTTGTATGAAGTCATTATGAACTGCCGTTTGTTGCTTTGGCCTGTTATAAAAGTTCTAAAGAACAAGTAAACAGTGTATCCTCTGTATCTGGAATTGATCCTTGAACAGTGAAATTAAGGGTCCATGACTCACGTTTCTCTGGGTGCTCGAGTTTCCGGCGCCCACGTTTCTTCCGTGGCGTGGAGGGAGCAGAGTTTTCATTCTGACTGGCCTTGTCTGACCCGTTCTGGTGGGAGGAGTCAGGGGACGAGTCATGCCCCTGCAACGCACCCTGGGAAACGCCATTTTCATTTTCACCATTGCACTCCGTTTCCTTCACCCCGACCACGCCCTCCTTGAGAGATTCGCAGCTATCCACCTGCGGACGAGAACGGAGAGAGAGAAACATTTCACAGTGAGAATAATGTCATCACAGGAAAATGTGGGATCATCTCGTACGGACTTTTTTTAAAATCTCCTCCTTACTGCATATTCCGAATATTCCTGGCTTGCATTCATTTACCTGAAACAACAGCCATGAATCCAGCTAATGATGCTGGATAAACAGGTTGTCTATAGCACTGACCCGTACAGCTGGATATCAACTGCATAACCGTGAAAACTGGCCCCATGCTTCTTCATAATTAGCCCCAATAGCGACAATTAAAAGGCAAACAAATGTGGGCTAAGTACAGAGCCTTGAGGTACACCACAGAGAACACCATGTTATAGAAGGAATTATGTGGCCTAGTGTCAAATGTAGCAGGTAAATCCACTCTCTCTTTATCAGCATTTACTCTCAGATCATTTACTACTTTCACTAATGATGTTTTTCAGTGCCATGACCTGCCATTATCAACATTTCAAAACATTTTGACTTTATATACTGTTGAATACATACGGAAATGGTGTGCGCTATACTGATTGCTAATGAGTTTAGCTCCTGGTTGGTCTCCTGCAGTTTTACTGAAGTCCTAATCAAGTCCACCTGATTCCTCCATTGAAGAAATAAAACTGAAACTGCTCAATGACGGGAACCGCCATGATCAAAGTAGGCTTTAACTACACAAAACATTAGAGTAAAAGTAGAGCACCATTTTAGAACAAGTCCTAGATATCATTGAACATGGTATGCTATGTTGGCTGCGGTTACACTGACTTGATTGTAAAATATTGCCTTCATAGTTTTGGCCTGTAGCATTATATGTGCCAAATTTCAGTCAAATTTCCCATCATTTGGAGACGCTAATGCACTTCTGCACGTTGCCAGAGAATGCGATAAGCTTCGCAGGCCATGTATCTGATTTCTTGTCTTTGTTAGAGCACATGAGCAGTGCATGTGTCATAGAGAGAATGGGAATGTGTGGGTGTATTTTTAGAGCGGTGCTGTCCCAATTGCAGAGCTGCACATCATTAGCATTAGCCCCAGTGATAAACCTAAACCATTTTTTTTTTTTTTTGCTGACTAATTTGTGCCAAAACAAGTCAGGTCCAGATCCAGCACCTCCCAGACTGGATGCAGTACCTATTTTAGTGGATCCGGCCCCTTTGCCTACATTTTAGATGTATCGCTGGTACCAGAACAAAACCTCGTACCCCCAAAATGACAGCTTTACAGGAGAAGGAAGAAACATACTTCACTCATACTGTAAGTCAATGGAACCAAATGTTTTGCGTGTACTTTACGGACATTTCTTTTGGTCCATTTGTCATGGAAATTACTTATGATAAAATAAATACATAATTATTTTATTATTTTAGGGTTAAGAGTAATTCTTTATGGACAATTCCATACAGTGTTATTACATACAGCAGGCAGGCACGACAGGAGACCTGGAAAGATCAGCACCGACTTACTTTAAGCCTTTTCAGTCTGGACTGCCTCTTATGCTCGGACGCGTACCAGCAAGACCTAACACCACCGTGGGTGAGAGGCCGGCGCAGTCGAGGAGAGAGAGCGCCCGAGGCGGAGGCGAGGCAAAAGAGAGGGGGTTACACACTAAGCTAAAGGCCAGAGGGAACAAACCACCACTGCTTAGCTTACTGCTCACAGACATCCGCTCTCTTATGAAGAAGCCGAATGAACTCCAGGATAACATCACAACGTGACACAAGGGGCTGTTTATTACAGACTGCTTAATTACCCAGATTGCACGGTGATTCAATACATCACTTCTATAGAGAGACGCAACATGCCAGACGTCTCGGCATGGAGTTGTAGAGGTTCCTAATGGCGTCCTGTGATAATCCATCCCATGCAGCTTGAATATTCTCACACAGCTCCTGCAGATGGTGCGGTAGCGGTGGAATGACACCAGGCCTTCTGGACGTGTGACGTGTGACAACAAACTGTTCATCTTGGCGCTGACCACGGTGCCTCCACACACGGATTCGTTGGTCACATGTTAACTACCTTTATAATGTGAAACAGTTAAAAAACAAAGCTGGACAGCATGGAGATAAACCTGTGGTGTGTACATATGAGCAACCAGTAGCTTCTCTGGTCTGGCCAAAACAGCCGACTGTGGTTTCACATCCGAATTTCTCAAGTCATCGTACGTGCGTCTCGTTCACTTGCCCTGAGTCTCTGAATGACAGGTTAGGAAATATCACCATCGTTCAGGTTGTCAGCTGACCGACGGAGGTGCATACAGGCCCAGCTAGCGGGCTGCTATGATAAAAGCTCCTTCAAGGCTATTACTATGCCGAGAGTTCCCTCCGCTCCTCATTAACAATCCAGACTAACATGAGCTCAGACTCTAAGAGCTACACAGAAATGAAGTCCTGCTTATTGGAGTCAGTATTACGGGGCTTTTGTTTTACAGCATTCGTAAGACGCTTACACATGCACCTCTGTAGTCTTGCATCATTCATACGTGGAGCTGTGTGGTATTACTCTCAAGTCTCAATGCAGTGCAGAAAACCACATACATTAACCACACACATCATTCACGCTTACTTTCCTCGTCATCGCACAACCTCTCTACACCTCCCTCTCGTTTCATACCACCGTCCTGTGATCAAGAGGTTCAACTGTGGGGTTTAACAGAGGGAGTACTCCTTACACATCTCAAAAGCCCGGAGGCGTTCCGACATCAGTCAGTCAAACTTCTCTGCAAAACATCCAACCAAATGAGAAACTGTCCAACAGACTTTGGATTAAAGTTGTCTGGAATCCTGTTAAAGACGTTCCACCTTAAATAGTGCCGCAGTTACAATATGGCGCCTGTACAAGCTGCAGCATTTAAGGTGGAAAGGAACATTTAATTAAGATCAAGGCTGGCAGATAGAAAGCAACTTCAGCTGAACTTTGGCCATGTACCGCTGACAGTATTTGTTTTTAGAAACAAAAGAAGCACTTAAGTTTCCCCGTTTTCCAGCTTTCTAAAGCAGGTAGAGCTGCTGTGTTAGCACTGAGGATCCTCTGTGTTTGCTAACATTAGCAGCTGAAGCTAATCCCAGTTTAGTGAATTACCCTCCAGATGGAGATGAAGTTCCAACAGCACTATAATATACCAATAAGAGCACCAGAGTGTAAACTAGGACGGTATGAAGATGTTCTGATCCATATGTTTAGAGTTATTACTCTGTAGAGAGCATTACTACATCAGGAGACCAGCTAGGAGAAGCTAACACAATTAGCGTTTATGCTAGCGACCACAGACCATGTGGTTTTGCTCAAATTAAAGCTCAACAGAGAACAAAAACAGTTTAGTTTGATTCTCCACACGATTCTGTATAAATATAGACAGGTGTGTGTGTGTTTGAGTATGTATGCAGAGTAGAGCAGTATATCAGTTCAATACAGCCAATAAGCTAAACAGCAAGTAAGTTAGCTAGCTAGCTAATTAGCCTAGTTAGATGCTTTAGAATTACATAAAGTGACAGATCCCGGATTAAAGATGTGGAAGCTGAACAGGAACATAAATAAATTTTTAAATATCATTTAATAGCATATTACATTTCTCATGAAATTACCATTGTAAGTCCCAGCTGCTAGATTTTTAAATGGTGTAGAAACAAATAAACACATTTTATAAGACAAGTTATAAGACAATATATTACAGGACAATCTCTTATAGGTGTATATATATATATATAAATGCAAGCAGTTAGGTTTCCATACAAATTTGTTTGTCATTAATAATATGTACTTTAAAACTAGCTAACTCTCCTGGAGCTTATGCATGCCCACATGCGACCACGCAAGCAGCCTCAAACACACGCACAAAAGACGGACTCGGGGTGGCGTAAATGACTTGTCGTCTGCTAGTGTGAACATAAGGTAAAACTGTATCTGGGCGGCCAAAGTCATATACCGTCTATGTAGAGTTTAAATCCTGAATAAATGCCACTTTAAGATAAATCAGGTCAGTTGGTGGTAGATTTGAACAAATCCATGCACTAACACTGGCTGGGGCAATCAATAACGTTCTACCATGTTTTAGAGCAAAAACACACTGCCCCGATAAAGGGTTCCGTAAAGGGTTCTGTACTGTTTAGTAAACCTACAGTTTGTATGCTGTTATGGCCTGTTAAGTACTAATAGGAAAACAGACGGCGGGCCTTCAATAAGCATTACGGCACACTAATTGGGGGGCTACCAGCTTTCAGCTGTCGCTGGCCACGTTAGGATTTCTGTTCAAATGATCTCTTTAATGATACACTTTTATAACCATACCCGACCCACCCGAGCACTTTGCCCTGTACTTCAAACAGAAAATCTTAAAATATTATCTTTGCCCCCCTGGTGCGTGAATGTGCCTGGAGACTTTATCGTGGGGCTGTAAAACTCTTCCGCACTCCAGAACAGCGAGGCCGGAGTGTGTTTTACTGCCGTCTGTATGCAGCCAGTTAATGGATACTACTACTGAATAACACACACACAGACACACACACACACTAAATCACACACAACCAGAAACACACACATACACACTCTTAATGACTGGCTGGTATATCATTAGTAGGAACAGAGACCATGCAGGTTACCGGGTTGAAAGTCAAAGGACCCCTAGCATCCCCCCAAATTACCCCTTCACACATGCGCACACACAAACAACTGGTTTACAGGCAGCGCTGCTAAAATGCAACAGTACAGTTGCATGCAAAGGTTTATACACCCCTGGACGAATGACACACTGTTGATTTTCTTGTCTTGCTGATGTGAAAATAAGTGAACACATCTCCTGTACAGAGAACACAAAACACATCATCTTTTACACTGGCTACAGTTTACGTTCTGTTTGTTTCACCTAGTTTGTTAAAATTAGTAAATAAACAATGAGCACATGCACTCAGGATCATGCAATTAATAATCTGATCATAATCTGATTTCTCCAATTATCTGACTTCTTAGATCAGATTAAGCCCCAGAAGTCAGATAATGAAATCCAATAAAAGAGCTGGATTTCGGGGGCTTAATCTGATGTGCATGTATACCCCTTACTCTGATTTCTTTCAGATTATTCAGTCTGTGAACCTGAAATACTATAAGCAAGCACTGTTTAACCCCAAAACCACTTTCAAAGCTATGCTAACACTGCACACCTGACAAATGGAGGATTTAGATGACGCATGTTCATATTTTCAGGTATAGCCACAGTATGATGATGAGTACGTCACATCTTATTCTATGAGTTTATTGGTCGTCTGCAAAGCATCGGATTATTGCCTGACTTTCCTCGTTATCAGATTATTAAGTGCATGTAAACACTCTCAGCAATCAAGTATCAAATAAAGTGTTTTATTTGTACGGGACTATCTATTTCCGCTTGCCTAGCGGAGCCCAAAATCCTGCAATAAAACACCCCTATAATAATGCTAATGTGACTAGCACCCCCCAGGGCATTCTTGTTAGTGTGTAGCATGTTAGTGCTAAGCTAACTAGCAATATACATTCGCTTTTCTAAAAGTCGAAACTGTTCACATTTCAAATGTCATGAGTCAACATGTAGAAACTGGACAATCTTCCGATGGGTGTTTCAACAGTCTTCCGATGGGTGTTTCAACAGTCTTCCGATGGGTGTTTCAATGTGTTGACCATGAACTAAGAGTATTACTACAACACTTTCAGGTGAGAATAAAATAAGAAATGAACTCAAAACAGAATTAAGAACCACTGACCATTTGTGCTTGCACACAGAGGAAGTTCACAGCCACATTTAGCCCCTTCATGCAGTGAAACACCCTCATACACACTAGGGGGTGGAGCAGTGGTCAGCCCTATCAACACCATCCAGAGAGCAGTTGGGGGCTAATTGCCTTGCTCAAGGGCACTTCAGCCACGTTCTGTTGATTCAGGGGATCGAACCGGTGACCCTCAGGCCGTAAGGCTGGGTCCCTAACAGGTATTTGTATGCCTCCTAGAACTCATAAGCCCTTCTCCGAGGGCCTAGAAGGCTCCAGTAAGGCTTTCAAAGTGGATGATCTTTATGTAAACCCGATTAGCACTATGCTAATGGTCGGTAGTAATGAGAAAATGCATGCTGTTAGCATTAAAAGGAAACCGCATACATCTGGAAAATGAAGCGGCTAACATCTGTCAATGTGCTGTTACAACAGGATGCTATTCTAAGTTTGTCCATTCAGTATGAAGCCTCTACACAGCGAAGCTTTCAAGAGGCTTGAAATAAAGAAATAAGAGTAATAAAAAACAGAGTTACATAGTTTTCCTAATGACGCCGATGATATGAAATATCTCCTCATTTGAACTGCCTTTGGTGAAACTCTTAGGCAAGCACTGCGGCTCCCAGGGGCCTTTGTGGTTTCCTCTGTAAATGCTAAAATGCGGCATTTCTAGTGTGCAATGTGTATTTTGGACAGAGCAGCCCAAAACTGCCTGGAGTGTTCACCACGAACCCTAGACAAACTTTCACCAGATACAGCAGAGGTCGGTAGTGACTAGTTCCTTCAACTCAGCTCCGTGTACCCAAGTAAACTTAGTGATAGATAGACGTGCAGAAGAACAGATTCTAACCCACACGGAAATATCACATATGACATACAGCTCTGGAAAAATTTAAAAGACCACCTCAAAATGATCAGTTCCTCTAGTTGTACAGTTTCTGGGTTTGTGTTGGACCAAAATGAGCAGTTCTGTTTTATTCTCTACACTACTGGAAACACGTGTCCCAAATTCCAGATCAGATATTGTATTTTAGATCTGTTTATTTAGAAAATCACTAATGACGCCTCCAGAAGCCTGTTTTTAGAACCATGCTCGCTGTGCATTTCACCCCAGCCACCGCTCGTCAGTCTTTCTGTAGGTCACTTGAGGTCATCTTACGGTGGTTAAGGGACACTGGAATGAGGTGGTGCTCATCACGGTCAGTAGAGAGTGGTTTTGGCCCTCTGCCAGTCTGTAGCTGCGTTGTCCTGTGTGTTGGCTGCTTGACCTTGTTCTTATGAACCAGACGCTCACTGTATCTGCCAGTAAAGCTAGAACCCAACCTTCTGTTCCTCACTGAGAACCTGCTGTACATGTGGAGATGCTGATTTAAGAAGAAACTGGAGTGGGCTCTTATTTATTTCCAGAGCTGTATATGCCCCTATATCAATGGGTTTTCCATATATGTTACCTTATACGTCATCTGGATATATGTATATATACGTTCATAATAAATATGAAAATCATAATAATAAAATGTGTCTATGTACATTTATAGATTCATTTTCATATAGTATTATATGTTGCATCCATATGTGTTAACCATATATAATTCATGTATACATGCAATTATTAAAACAACATATTTACACATTCGGTGAGATTATATGTGTTTTCCTTATTCATTTCAAACATATATGTCTATGTTTTATATGTAGTTGTGTAATTCCACAAATATAGACGGCCTTTGGGTCAGAAATCCTGTATATGTATATAACATATATGTACATATGCATAAAAAGCTGACACTGGAGATTTTTATACATACATGATAAATTTACAAATAAATGTAGTGTGTTTCATTTCATTTATTATCCATCGGTTATGTTATGTTTCATACATATATTTCTAGACCATATGGATGAGTAAGGTAAATATGCAAGAGCAACTGAACAACTTATATAAGGTATAATAAACACCTGCATAAAAAATACACAGAGGATTTAATACTGTATATGGCCACATACAAATATGTACATATATGTCTTTCCTAATATGGGCATATATTTCATATATGAAAGTCTCATATGTGATATTTATGTGTGTGATATTTGCTCATGGGAAAATTCTATGTTGTGTGGACAGAGCGAAAGTCTTCATAGGAAGCTCTGTTCACTATGTTGCCATCTTTGCAGAATTCAGTAGTGGACTCCGGACCACCAGTGGGATGTGAAGCACCCTCTAGTGGTCCGTGGGCCTGTACTCAGGTGGAGGCGGTAGCTTGCACTGGGCTGGAAACATCATATATATCTATATTAGTGTTAAATTAAGTACATTAATATACATTTTTGTATATTAATTTGCACATGCACAAATCAGAACGTCACGGTAGCGGCAGGCTAATTACACATCTGCTGTTTGAGACAACGTAGTCGCTGGCTCGCCAGTGTTCTGTCTGATCGGGAACGGCGTGCTTGTATACAGCTCTTTAACCCGACTCATGGTTTTACCGTCAGACACCATTTCAGGTACACTATTTCAGGGTAGACCCCTGGGCACAAATTCAACGTTGGTCTGACCTGCACTCGTCTGTTTGTCTCTTTTTTCCCATCCCTCGTTTCTTCCATTGAATCCCATTCATTTTTGGCCCTACCCAAACCCCATGGTTTCCTTTGATCTACAGCCACCAAACTGCATGTACTCACTCAGGGCAGATCCCCACACTCTAATCCACAGCCAGACTGACCCTCCTGGCACTGCTCTATGTGTCGTGTATTCATCCCTCGTTCCTCCCATAGAGTCACATTCATTTTGAACAACCCGCAACAACTACTCAGTAAACAGCTTTTACACCAACACCTTAGAGACCACGATGGATACCACTGCAACTGCCTAGCAACCACTTGGGATACCTTAGCAACCGCCTAGCAGCATCACATAGACAAGTCTGTGCCACCTATATAAAGACCTGGAGGTGACTTGAGCGAATAGAAAGAGGACTTCAGCTGGGCTATTTGGGTGACTATAGAGTTTCAGTGTTTTGTTAGCAGAATTAGCTTTAAACGCCAAATACGCAACATTTCTGGACACCAAGCATGTCTTGGCTGCTCTGGGCTAAGTGGAAAACTGGGTATATGTATACTTTTGATTATACTGTAATCATTATGTCACTGCAGTGACAGCTCTTTTACTGTGGAGTGGGTTTAGGCCGCTCTACACATCTGCTGCATACATCCTGTTAGATGGTCTAGCCAAGGCTGGAAGGAAGACTTTGGAGGGGTGAAGCCTTCTGACCCAAAACAGAAAGAAAGAATGACTTCTTCTCTCTCGTTTTCTTTTCCCTCATTTACATGTAACGCCACATTTCATTATGCGTAATGACTCAGTTTAGCGGTAGTAGACTGTGCGTAATGTTTTCCAAAATTAAGTGCCGTATGACAGGAAAACGGTCACAGCATCATTTCCACCGTCATTATCATCACTTCGACCTGTTCACAGTGAAAAGATCACCTGTTCGTACATGTGCATGCGGCAGTGGTGGACGAAGTACACAAACCATGTAGTAGAGTTAAAGCAGAGATCCCCAGGGTAAACTCCTCCTCCAGTGTCAGTAGAAGCTCCTCCCTTTAGACCTCCACTGGAGTAACAGTACTAAAGTATTTCCCTTCAAATGTACTTAAGTATGGAGAGTAACAGGAGCATGATTTATTATGGCTCTAATGTCCTATTATCATTTCTGGAACAAGGCTCTTAATCAGCTCAGTGTAGGTGAAGAGACTCTAGTGTCTCTCAGTCCACCAGTCTTTAATAGAAGCTCATTAATTAGTCTGACACTGACGTCTATTACAATCATCATCAGCACAGAACACTGAAGGAGAACAGGTTCCATTAGCTAGAACCAAGCTCTGTCCAACAGGTCAATACAAGCTCAAAACAAAGTGACCGCTGTGCCCTGATCGGTGGACTCGCTTCACACTTCTTTCGTTCGCACATGTTACGTTTTTATGCACACATGGGACAGTGTTTGGAAGAAGGACAGAGTTTGCCGTAATGTAGTAGGGAATAAAAAGGCCATAATGTAAAAGATATTAGAGTTAGAAATGTAGTGTGGTTAAAGATACACCAACACACTACTTACAGTACACTAACACATTACACTTACTGAGTTACTGTACACCAACACACTACTTACAGTACACTAACGCACTACACTAACCGAGTTACTGTACACCAACACACTACTTACAGTACACTAACACATTACACT
>CM067481.1:1061315-1089107 GCA_034552555.1 Semaprochilodus insignis
ACACTAACACATTACACTTACTGAGTTACTGTACACCAACACGCTACTTACAGCACACTAACACATTACACTTACCGAGTTACAGTACAGCAACACGCTACTTACAGTACACTAACACATTACACTTACCGAGTTACAGTACACCAACACACTACTTACAGTACACTAACACATTACACTTACCAAGTTACTGTACCCCAACACACTACTTACAGTACACTAACACATTACACTTACTGAGTTACTGTACCCCAACACACTACTTACAGCAAACTAACGCATAACGCTTACTGAGTTACTGTACACCAGCACACTACTTACAGTACACTAACACATTACACTTACCGAGTTACTGTACACCAACACACTACTTACAGCACACTAACACATTGCACTCATTCCCTTACTGTCAAACACTGCTACTGCATAACTATGAAAACTGACCTCGTGCTTCTTCATAATCTGACGCAATAGCAACATATACAAGGCAAACAGAAGTGGGCCAGGTAGAGAGCCTTGAGGTACGCCATAGAGAATACCTCATTTAAGAGGAATTCTATGCTTTAATGTCGAGTGTAGCAGGTAAATCCAATCCCTCTTCATCAGCGTTTACTTTCACATCATTTACTACATTAACTAACAATGTTTTAGTGCCATGAGTTGATATCAAGCCAGGAACTTCTTAAGAATGAAATGACCTGTTTTCACTTCTGTGATCACTCAAATCAAATCCAAAACGAATAGCCAGAAGATGGTCTGCAGGTCCTTCGAAGCATCTCAGTAAAAATACACCAAAAATGACAGTAGTACAGCAACCAATTACATTTACTACCGTCCACCACCGGCATGCATGATTTCAACCAGGTTTCATTTGCTCTTGCTGGATAAAACAAATGCGTTGATTCAACCAAACACCCACAGAGAAACGCTGGTCAGAAACAGCTGCCAAGGCTTACTTTTGGCTCTTTAATATCATGACCTGGGTTAGCAAACAATATATTGTATGGCCCTGTTATGTTCATACCAGGAATGACGTTCTGAAACCGTCCTAGTATTAAGATTGCAAAGCGTCCGCAGACTATTGGTTGCGTTTTGACCAAAGACCACCGAAAGCACAGAATTAGAGCTCCTCAGGTTCTCTGGGTGGTCAGACCCTGTGAGGTGACAGACTCAGCAGGAAGAACTCCACTTCAGACCCAATCTTGGTGACAAGCAATAATGTGGGTGGAATCATGCACCCCTGTAATGATGAAACAGCACCATAGTCACATGGAACGAGATCAGTGATAACAACCCTCACGATCAGCATTCAGTGCAGAAATGCTAGTGGCAGTAGTGACAGCTTGCTGAGCCAGCTAGTTCAGTCACTAGACTTGTGGCAAGACGGATTATGGCCCGGACTACCAAGTGACTGCTTAGTTTACCCAGATTAGCCAGGTACACTTGAGGTGTAAGCTTGCTGTAATTATGTCACTCAAAGCAATGGAGTACTAAAACTAGGCATCTGCTGTATCAGTAAAGAGTCTGAAATTCATATTCATAATGTGCCAACTGACATCATAGACTTTGGAAAAGGAGTTTTCCCAAGTTTTGATACTCAATGCACCATAATTAACATAAGTTCTTATGGCAACATGTATTGACCTTTACGCAGCGAAGCTGACTGCGGCCTGTGAACGACCACTATAAGACACATTAGCACCTAAGACGGCTCGGTAGGTGCTAAAGCCCTGTTCACACCAAGTCTGGCATATCAAGTTTTGAGAAGGAACACAAGCAGGTTAAAGCCTTATACCAAAGAACCTCAAAACTGAGCCGAGTTTAATTTTCTGCATGGTAGAGTGGCTTAAGAAATCAGGGTGACCAATCAGAGCTCTGTTGTCTTGGTTGCCTCTCGAACAAGAGTGCATCAAGATGCCGCTGTGGCTGATGGCAAGGTAGAAATGCTTGTACGGCAAGCCGTAAATACAGTATATGAAATAAAAATGGCGAGTAGCTGAAGGGGTGACCGCATTACTGCAACTCTGTAAAGCTGGTTTTAGGTTTATCGAGGTGGATGCTAGTCATGATGAACTGCAAACTATGAGCTTCCCTTACTAACGGGAAAAGGAAAGCTCATAGTAGTAGGTTTACATAATGGAGGACCAAAGTAGGTGAGCAGTGTTGAGCTGGTACCACCATACAGCTGGAAAAGCGGCACCAGTGTTACCAGTGTTGCACTGAGTGGGTCCTATACCTGCAGTCGAAATGCAGGTAGCTGGCACCAAAAGTGAGCAGCGCTGAGTTGAGCCGGACCATGCGGTGGGAAAGTGGCTATTCTGGCAGAGCAGGGTTCGATTCCGTGGGCAGGTACCCTTATTTACTACACTACCATATAATAACAAGAGGAGCAGCCCAACATATAAGCAGAGCCTCAAACTCCCCCACTTCAGAACTGGTCATCGGACGGCTTCGGCTCCTGTATGAGGTGCCAAAAAATTGCTAGGATTTGGTGTGATGGTTCCAGTATGTTTATAGTCGCATAGTTTTTTATCTTGGCCTAAATAGACACTTGCGGTAAACTGAATATTGCTTAAGGGAAATGTTTGGACTTGTCTGGACCATGTTTGGTGTTCTATTTGTGCACAGCTGAACGTACTAGGTAGAACATTTTACGTCAATGCATAAACCAAGTTTACGGAGTTAACGACAAGTATTAACACGCTGCTTGGTATAGTGTAGTGGTGACACTGGTGCCGCTTTTCTAGCTGTATGGTGGTACCAGCTCAACACTGCTCACCTACTTTGGTCCTCCATTACGTAAACCTGCTACCTAGCACTTCTCTGGTACTACCTCCTTCAAGGTGTAGCAGGTAACACCTCAGCCTCTTACACTGTAGCCTTGGGTTCAGTCCCCTGAATGTACAAGCACCCTACACTATTCCAATAAGAGCCCTTGGGCAAGACTCCGAACCCTACCCTCGCCTGCCTGTGTTAAATAAGAGTGTCTACCAAATGCAATAAATGTAAATGGCTCCAAGCAAACTGGGCCGATACCAAAAACCGACGATAAATATACTGCTGCTGATTGGCTGGAGAGAATCGTCACTATCACTCTAAACATGTATGCTAATGCTAGCTACCAGGTTAGCGTACTCTTCTTGCATTGCCTTTAGGGTGGCCACTTTCATAACTCCAAAAAGCAGAACCTCCCACCCCCAAAAGGAGGACGTCATAAAGGGGGGTGGGGGATCTGGGCTTTTTCCCAAGCTCTCCTGTCTGTTTGCCAACAGGCTTTTGTCGCTCTGCCTCTTCTGAATAAAATGTATCTCCTTCACATCACGGCAGATTCATGCGGCACTGCTAAGAAGACCAGCTACACCGAGTGGGTCCTACACCTGCAGTGGAAATGCAGGAAGCTGGCATCAAAAGTGAGCAGCGTTGTGTTGAGCCGGACCATGCGGGGCAAAAGTGGCTATTGTGGCAGAGCAGGGTTCGATTCCCTGGGCAGGTACCCTTATTTACTCCACTACCATATAATAACAGTCCGTCTGCAGGACTCCTAATGCTGCTGTTGCCTAACTCCAAAACATGAGGAGACTGCGAGTCACCCTGCTGTAAAGATTGCCTAAAATGATCTACCTCCTGAAGGAAAGTAACACACTTTCCCTTTAAAAACAAGGGCCAATTTGATGGACGACGTGCATTTTCCTGCCGTGTCTGCACCTCCACACGTAGATCTCCAGCGGACCACTGAAGCTACATACACAGTTTTCTGATTCACATCCACTCAGTCGCTAATGGGCTGCTAACGTCAAGCCATGAGGCTCGACTGTCTGAGATGCCGGAGCATCACGCTAGCCCTCATAGGTGAGGGCTAACTTCCTGTTAGCCAGGTGCTAGCATCTCCACCGGACCCCCGACTGCGAGAAGTGTAAATCTAAAATGAAAGAAACAGTGAAGTTGATTTACCATGTTCAGAAGCTCTGCGCACACGTCTGGCCAACGCAGCGTATCTGTTTCTGTATCTCCGCAGTTTTCTCTGAACCTCTCTCTCTCTCTCTCTCTCTCTCTGCTCTCTCTCTCTCTCTCTCTCTCTCTCTCTGTCTCTCTTCTCTTCCGGGCTCTCTCATGCTGCCACAGCTTCCTGTTTCTTGCTTTAATTCAGTGCTATCACAGATGCTGAGACACGCAGGCTACAAAGGGACCCCTCTAAAGGCCTAGTCCGACACACTTCCCATATGTTTAAGCAGTCTAACCGACTGTTTTTGAGCCGTAATGAAATTGAATGAAATCGTACGTGGGACGTACATACACTACATTGCCAAAAGTATTCACTCACCCAGCCGAATCATTGAATTCAGGTGTTCCAATCACTTCCATGGCCACAGGTGTATAAAACCAAGCACCTAGACATGAAGACGGCTTCTACACACATTAGTGAGAGAATGGGTCGCTCTCAGGAGCTCAGTGCATTCCAGCGTGGTACCGTGATAGGATGCCCCCTGTGCAACAAGTCCAGTCGTGAAATTTCCTCTACTGAATATTCCACAGTCGACTGTCAGTGGGATTATAACAAAGTGGAAGGGACTGGAAACGACAGCAGCTCAGCCACGAAGTGGTAGGCCACGTACAATGACAGAGTGGGGTCAGCGGATGCTGAGGTGCATAGTGCGCAGAGGTCACCAACTTTCTGCAGAGTCGATCACTACAGACCTCCAAACTTCATGTGTCCTTCAGATCAGTTCAAGAACAGTGTGTAGAGAGCTTCATGGAATGGGTTTTCATGGCCGAGCAGCTGCATCCAAGCCTTACATCACCAAGCGCAATGCAGAGCGTCGAACACAGTGGTGTAAAGCGCCGCCACTGGACTCTAGAGCAGTGGAGACGTGTTCTCTGGAGTGACCAATCACGCTTCTCCGTCTGGCAATCCCATGGACGAGTCTGGGTTTGGGGGTTGCCAGGAGAACGGTACTTGTCTGACTGCATTGTGCCGAGTGTAAAGTTTGGTGGAGGGGGGATTATGGTGTGGGGGTGTTGTTCAGGAGTTGGGCTCGGCCCCTTAGTTCCAGTGAAAGGAACTCTTAATGCTTCAGCAGACCAAGAGACTCTGGACCATTTCATGCTCCCAACTTTGTGGGGACAGTTTGCAGATGACCCCTTCCTGTTCCAACATGACTGCGAACCAGTGCACAAAGCAACGTCCAACATCAGTGTCTGACCTCACAAATGCGCTTCTCGATAATTGGTCAAAAATTCCCATAAACACGTTCCTTGTGGAAAGCCTTCCCAGAACAGCTGAAGCTGTTATAGCTGCAAAGGGGGGGCCGACATCATATTAAACCCTATGGATTAAGAATCCCGTGACCACTGATGTAGGACTAGAGGATGACCAACACTGCACTGTGCAGCAGCAGCACTGCTGTGTCTGATCCACTCACACCGGCACAACACACCCTAACACACCACCACCACGTCAGTGTCACTGCAGTGCTGAGAATGATCCACCACCCACATAATACCTGCTCTGTGGTGGTCCTGTAGGGGTCCTGACCATTGAAGAACATAGAAGAAACCCCAATATGGAGTTCCTATTCATGTAGACTATTGTAGGGAATATTTCACCCATGTAGACCGTAATGGGGAATTCCATAGATTCCATAGATCCAAAACGTAAAAGATCAAAACAATGTCCATTTAGAGGAATTCAGTGTGAAAAGCTCCGTTCTTACCGAGTCAGAACTGTTCACAGTGGTGGTGATGGGAACCAGACGTCCACCTCGGAAAGCTCCCTCGCAGAAACGGAATACTGTACCTGATGCCCGAGACACTTTAACACTTGCCCCATTGTTTATGGTGGGTGCATAACTTTATTACTGTGTGTGTGTGTGTGTGTATGTGTGGTGTGTGTGTGTGTGTGTGTGTGCATCACACGGTCGTACCTGGCTCATTCTGAGCATTCTGGAGATGGCCTCTACTCCATAGTACCCCTGGTGGTCCTGTGTGGAATTACAACAGTTATTCATGTGCTGTGTTTACACTCAAACAGTCAGTCCTGATCCAAATCTGCGGCTACCCTAAAATCCACTCCCTGTTTTCCAGGTTAACTGAAAGACTAAACCAGCGGGATCTGAAGTGGATTTAAAAGAGATTACATCTACACAATCGATGCCTTTCAGTTACGTACTGTCGGCCTTAATTATGTTGCAATATACATTCATCATCTAAAGAACAGCTGCCCAAATAGCTGCTAGGACGGACCTTATCGCTGTACCTGACTGACCCAACAGCCACGACTGCAGACATTCACCAAGCAGTGATGCCCCCATGAGTCATCCTGTTAGTGCAGCACCATTGGCAGACGGCTGCACCACGCAGGACTATATGCACAGAGACCGTTACGGCGACTGTCCTTAACACCACGTCACCGTCACCAAAGACTGCAATGGTGTCGTGCCAGACTGTCATGGAGTGACTCAGAATGGCAGCGGGTCATCTTCAGTGACGAGTCCCGCTTTCGTCTTGATGGAGACGACCAACCAATCCGTGAGTGGAGGCACCAACTCCATGTTGAGACGTCTGGCATGTTGGATTAGTAAACATGGCCACCTGACGCCATACTGAGAGACACTACTTCTGTATGTGTAGCTCAATAAATATTGATCATATCAGTCTAAATGTATCACCATTTACAGTTCCTGGTAACCTTTATCTTCCTTCCCAATCGCACTGCAGTCCCACACCTCCTTCTGGTGCAGCTATTTTTTTGATGATGAGTGTATGTAAATTAAGACAGTTCCTTGAGTTTAGTTTCTATCAGTGCTTGGAGTTGCTGTATATGGAAGTAGAATGTAATACATCAAAGAACCAACCATGCAAACTCACAGTCTGTAACATCATCATCAGACAGTTAGTATATTAGTCATTCAGAGTGGGTTTGGTGTGAGATGGTTGATTGTAGAGACTCTTTCTTGGGACCCAGGGGTCTGTATGTCTACTCCTTATTTCTTTTCTCAGTTGTTTTGCCTCACAATGCTCTGCATAAATCGTTCCACCATGAAATGATCAAGTACCAGGTGGCGCATTCATCACCATTTTGTGTTATGACTGTCTCTGATGTAGATGCATTACATACTTTTGACCTCTGTGTGAACACTTCTGACTCAGTAGGTTTCACAAGGACAGAGCATTTCACATCAAACCACTCGGAGTGACTTTAGTTCTATCTCTAAGTGTGTGTGTGTCTGTGTGTGTGTGTGTGTGTTTTCAGACTCACTAAACTTCTAAATCACTCACACCGAAGGAACGTATAGAGTCATCCAACCATTACACTGATTACAGTTATTGATAAGAAGGAGAAAATGTGATATGTATGCCGTTCATTTGGTATTAATTTGCACAATAGTACAAGATATTCATGACGGACTGCAGCAAGTATAAATGTACGCAGAACAAAGTCATGACCGTCTGTGGTCTGTGACCATCTCACACACACACGCATACACATACATGTCTGGGATAAAAGCAGCTGCTCTTTACCATCCGTTGTTCATATTTAGCTAGATTAGAGCAGCTAAATGTAGGTAACACACACATATAGGTGTGAACAGTATGGCCTAAAACATCATCATGACGTCATCAATACAGCACAAAAGCTACACAAGAGGTTTACAAAACACACCTCATTAGTGACTAAAAATGCACATTAAAACCTAAGTCAACCAACTAAGAACCTATAATTAAAACCCTACACACAAACACTACATTAAAATGTACACCAAGAATATACACTGA
Source organism: Semaprochilodus insignis (assembly GCA_034552555.1). Lineage (NCBI taxonomy): Eukaryota > Metazoa > Chordata > Actinopteri > Characiformes > Prochilodontidae > Semaprochilodus > Semaprochilodus insignis. Next base: position 1,069,089 of record CM067481.1, read on the forward strand.
AAAACCTAAATTAAAAACCAACATATAGGACTTACCCTAAAACCTACACTAAAATAAAAAAAACATTAAAAACCTACATTATAAACGTATACTAAAACCTTATACTAACATCAAACCTAACACTACAAACCTACACTAAAATTCTAAACTAAAAACCAACACTAAAAACCAACACTAAGCACATACCCTAAAACCTACACTAAAATCTACATTAAAAACCTACATGAAAACCCTAAAACTAGTAAAAATCTACACCAAAACACTATATTAAAATGTACAAAAAAGCCTATAATTAAAAGCATAAACCAAAAACCAACACTTAGAGCATTCACTAAAACCTACATAACACACAAAAAGCTACACTAAAAACCTAGAGTAAGAACCATACACTAAAATTGACATTAAAAACCTACACTAAAACCTAAACTACACTAAAAATACTGCATTAAACCTACAGTAAAAACCTACACCAAAATATACACCAAAGACCTAGAGTAACAATGTACGCAGAAAAATGCACCATAAAAACCTACCCTTAAAACATAGAGTAAAAACCTACACTAAAAATATACACTAATAACCTAGGGTAAAAACCTACACTAGAAATATACACTAATAACCTAGAGTAAAAACCTACACTAGAAATATACACTAATAACCTAGAGTAAAAACCTACACTAGAAATATACACTAATAACCTAGAGTAAAAATGTCCACTAGAAACCTACACTATAAATCTAAACTAATAACCAACAGTAAAAGTGTATACTAGAAGCCTACACTGCACTTAAACGTACCCTAAAAACATACATTAATAACCTACACTAATAAACTACACTAAAAATACTACATAGAAAAATAATCCTACTATAAATGATTCAGAATTACTGTAAAATAATTCAGTGTCTACTGTGAATTATTCAGTAACTGCTAAAAATAATTCAGTATTAACTCTATACTGTGAACTAGTTCAAATTTAAAATAAGTTATTCTGTACCAACTGTGAATTATTCAGTATCTACTATTAATTATTCAGTATCTACTGCAAATCATTCAGTAACTACTATGAATCATTTATAACCACTACCTACTGTAACTACTGCAGGTTGTAGTTAGCTGGGCATTAGGTGGACCCCCTAAATTCAGGATACACACAGAGCTCCCGATAAAACTGAACAGTAGTAAGTCCTTTGGCGTTGTTCACACCGGGCACTAGTATACATTTCTTCACCTGCTCTTCTATTTTACACCACGAACATTTACATTTTCAAACCTTCCACTCTGTATCATTAAATATACATGACATATGCACACGCTTCCACACACCTGCAGATTCAGCTACTTCCTTCACACTATGGTCTTTGGCACACCCAAATACAGTCACTCCTTTTAGCCAATCTGCTTTGGAGCCATTTTCCACACATGGAACGAGACATTCCCTGCACTGTAGCACCTCTTCCCAATCTATGGATCCCGTCACTCACACCCCGCAGGGATTTATAGCTCCGTCATCCTCATGCAGCGCCATCTGCAGGAGCCTGAAGATACTACCACCTTAAACATACAAAGCTGCTGCCACAAGGCGAGCAAATTTTTTGTCCAGTGAGCTTAGTAAGCGACTCACTGCCAAATCTGTTACGGCAGTAGTAGAGGGTGATATATCAGTTGAAATTCTTCATAATAGACATAACTGAGTGCACATATAACTCAACATACATACAGTGCACACACAATAGTACCCCTCTTTTAGTCAACGGCTGAACCCTTCAGTAATGTCCCACTGTGCAGTATCAGACTCTCCTCAGACCCATGGAAGGAACTGCTGATCTTTCGGGATAAAGATAGCCTTTAGCATAGCAGCCCGCTAGTCAAGCCAGTGCTGTACCTAGCACCTCCAGATTCAAGCAGAAGACCCGGCATATGCAGAACCCCCTATGTTCTACAAGAGTTTAATGCTCACAGACATAAACATGTCTCATGCATGTATGACACAGAGGGCATGAGAAATTCAGATATGCAACGACACGTAGCATCACTGCGTGCTTATGCATGTGCACCACAGGTTTATCTGTATGCTCTCAGTTCTTCTCACTACACTCACTGTCCATGTTATCAGCTCCACTGACCATATAGGAGCACTTTGTAGTTGTACAGTTCCAGACTGTAGTCCATCTGTTTCTCTGTGTACTGTATTACCCTGTTCTTCAATGGTCAGGACCCCCACAGGACCACCACAGAGCAGGTATTATGTGGGTGGTGGATCATTCTCAGAACTGCAGTGACACTGACGTGGTGGTGGTGTGTTAGTGTGTGTTGTGCTGGTGTGAGTGGATCAGACACAGCAGTGCTGCTGGAGTGTTTAAACACTGTGTCCACTCACTGTCCACTCTATTAGACACTCCTACCTTGCTGGTCCACCTTGTAGATGTACAGTCAGAGACGATAGCTCATCTGCTGCTGCACAGTGCAGTGTTGCTCATCCTCTAGTTCTAGTTACACCAGCACAACACACACTAACACACCCCCACCACATCAGTGTCACTGCAGTGCTGAGAATGATCCACCACTCACATCATACCTGCTCTGTGGTGGTCCTGTGGGGGTCCTGACCATTGAAGAACAGGGTAATAAAATATACAGCGAAACAGATGGACTACAGTCTGGAACTGTAGAACTACAGAGTGTCCTATATGGTCAGTGGAGCTGATAAGACGGACAGTGAGTGTAGATACATATACACGTTCTCTTCAGTGTGCGTGCATGTTGGTGAACTCACAGCAGGAGGTTTGCGCTTGCGGGACGGACGCCCCACTCTGCGTGCCGGAGCGTCCATTGGGGCCTCTTCCTGTTTGAGCCCACACACTTCCTGTTCCTGCTCTGAACTCTGCACAGACACACACACACAGACACAGATACACACACATCTTAACACAGTACACACACTTGTAATTTAACCCTTGTCATAACACATGCTTTCTCGAGCACTCCAGGATGACACTGTTAGCACAGACCATAAAGCCCTCTTTGTTCACACGGGTGGGTGGCACTCCAGTGTAGAGGGGAGCACTTGTATTGTTCTGTGATATGGATTTGGCTTTACCGCCAAATAAGCCCAACACCAACAAATCACAAACATTTACCAAGCTCAACAACAGTACGCTGTAGACCAGGGATGTGTACCAGTACTCCGCTAACCGTCCAAGATGCCCCTGAATACTGGAATCACTACTCGGGTGCTCATTTCTTTCCATCGTGGGCACACGGAGAGAGAATACACACGCTTAACATTTTAACAATGTGGCGTCGAGTGCCGTAACAGGGGGAAGTCATAGACCACATGCCTGGCTCTGGTGCAGCCCTTTGTCTACACTGGCTAGCAATGCTAGCTGACGTTACCAACCAAACATGGAACATTTGAGGAACAATGAGGAAGACAATGTTCCTTAAATGCTAGTTTGTTGTTGCGGATGAGGCTGAGGTACCATTCAGGAAACGTTCTCGTGACTAAAACTGGAACACTCATTCATATGGCAGGAACATTTCAATGCAACATTCCGACTACTGAAATGTTAGGGAAACCCTGTGAACATATTTCCAAGACAACGTTACTAGAACATTAAATTGTTGCTGGAAACGAGGTCACGGTGACGTTCAGGGGCGTTCTTTTAAGTTGAAAAAAAATTGGTTCTGGAAAACTGGATGGATTTACGTCGTGGGAACATTCCAAAGCAACGTTCCCACAAACATGGAAAAATGGAACACTGAAAGAACGTAATATTGCACATTGTAAGAAGGTTCCAAGACAACTTTACTACCACATTAAATTGTTGTTGTAAATGAGTTTAAGGTGACGTTCAGGGACGTTCTTTTAGGATCCTAAAAATGTTCTGAATACAGGATGGATTCCCGTCAAGGAACATTTCAATGCAGCATTCCCTCAACCAAAATGAAACACTGAGCGAGCATCATTTTGCACATTCCCAGAATGTTCCAAGACAACATATTTTCCACAACATGTTGCACTGATGTTCCAAGAAAATGAACCTGTTGCTGCGAATGAGGTTCAGCTGACGTTCAGGGAATGTTCTCGGCACTTGAGAAAAAATGGGAAGCTTAGGAAAACTGCATACATTCACATTGACACATTTAACAACAGCAGGTCATGTGAGCGGAGGTGTTTAAACTTGACTATAAACCTGAGTTCATATCATCTACCTGAACACAAACACACACTCACACACACACACACACACACACACAAACACACACACACACCATTCAGAATTCTCTGCGATCCCACCAGACCTGCTACATTTGATGCAAAACACAGATACATCCAGGAAGCGAGAAAGGGAGAAGTGAAAGAGAGCGTGCAAGAGAGAGAGAAGAAAATGAGAGCGAGAGAAAGACAGAGAGAGACAAAGAGAGAGAGGAGAATGAGAGAGAGAGAAAGACAGAAACCAGAGAGAGAGTAGAGAGAGACAGAATAACAGAGAAAGAGAAAGAAACGAAGAAGGACAGAGAGAGAGGGAAGAGAACAGAAAGAGGGAGAAAAAAGCCATTAAGACAGAGGGAGTGAGACAGAGAAAAAGAGAGAGAGAGAAAGAGAGAGAGAGAGAGAGACTATGAGAGCAAGACTGAGAGAGTAGAGAGAGATAGAGATAGAAAGACAGAGAGAGGGAGAGTAGAGAGAGAGAGTGGAGAGAGAGAGAGAAAGAGAGAGAGAGATAGAGAGAGAGTACAGAGAGAGAGAGAGAGAGAAAGAGAGAGAGAGAGTACAGAGAGAGAGAGAGAGAGAGAGTAGAGAGAGAGAGAGAGAGAGAGAGAGTACAGAGAGAGAGAGAGAGAGAGTACAGAGAGAGAGAGAGAGAGTAGAGAGAGAGAGAGAGAGAGAGAGAGAGAGTAGAGAGAGAGAGATATGTTCTCCAGTCTGCATCTGTTCTGTTTCGGTCCAGGTCAGGTCTCTTCTCAGGTGTATCCTGTGTGTTCCTTTCTCTGTAGGAACTCTCTGTGTCTTGTGTTCTGCTTGTTGTTGTTGTTGTTGGTGGTGGTGGTGTTGTTGTTAGTGTTGTTGTTGGTGTTGTTGTTGTTATTGTTGTTGTTGGTGTTGGTGTTGGTGGTGGTGGTGGTGTTGTTAGTGTTGTTGGTGGTGGTGGTGTTGTTGTTGTTGGTGGTGTTGTTGTTGTTGTTGTTGTTGTTGGTGGTGGTGGTGTTCTGTTAAGGCTGGTTAGTCTTGTTCTGCGTTATCTGCTGGTTCTTTGTTTAGTGTTTGAGTGTGGGCTGTGTTTGTTGAGTGTGTGTTGAGTGCTCTAGTCAGTGTGTGTTCCCGTTTGCTAGTTTAGTTTTCCTCTGTGCTCATTTCCAGTCGCTCCAGATGATTTATGGGTACCTTACAAACTGACTGAGCTGTTAAAAGCATAATCAAACCTCGGGCGACTCCTGGGTGTTACACATGACTAGATACTCCTCTTTTTCTTAAGTTAGAGGTTTTATTTGTTTGTTGTTTGTTTGTTTATATGGTGTTTTTACACAAAGAACATAATTAAACCAGCTTTATAGAAATCTGGGTCAAAGGCAATGGTGACAAGAAAAGCTCCCTAAGAAGGAGAGAGGAGGGAACCTTCAGAGGAACCAAGACTCTAAACGAGAACCCATCTTTCTATGGTCCACACCAGACATCAACCAAGGGACAATCAGACCAGCAACACCCTGGAATGAAGCATGCCCATCCTTCTGGCCACCCAAGCTTACGAAAGTCAGGTATCATCAGTAAAGCACCAGCGATGCACTATGGGACATAGGATAGTTACCAGGCAGTTATGAGAGTCTGATGACATGTTCGTTTAATATTAGCATATCTTGCTGTGATTGGCTAATTTAGCCAGTCAGCAGGTGAGTACATTTCAATCAATCAGTCAATCAACTGTTATTTTCACTCAGAAGTACATTGAGAGTGACCCTAATTTTTAGTACAGCTGAGCATTTACATCTTACAGGGACTGAAAAAGAAAATAAAATGGATTTTAATCTGGTTAAACTAAGATGAAAAAGACAGCATGATCAATCAAATAAGATAAAAGAATCAAGGTATTAAAAATAAGCAGGATTTTCTTTAAGAAGGCAAAAATAAATAACAATTTTTTTAAACCAGTCATAATAAAAAGGGTGATAATAACTAATGAAGAAAATAAAATGAAAAAAAATGAGACAAAATATAACAATAATAAAAAGTAAGCATAACAAATATATAAAATAAAAACAACAAAACGCTAAAATGAATTATATGATAAATAAAATGATAAACTCAGTGAAATCAGTTCCAGGCTGTTTGAAGGTGGCTACAAACTAAAAGATTATAATGACTGAGTGACACCAGCGAGCCGGGTTTTAGAGACTCCTGTAGTGAATTCCAGCTCGCCTGGTGTACTGTAGCCAAAAGCAGCTTTTCCCAGTTCAGTAAAACTATCAATAATCATGTTTATCATACTGACGCTAATTTCTTTTTAGTAGCACTATGAGGCCTGAAGAACGGCAATTCCTTCCAATGTACACAAGTTCTATTGACGAACGACAGTGAAACACACTTGACTTGATTTCTCTTTAACTGTCTGTGCACAGAGGCACAACACTAATAAGTGACCTGCTGCCCTCTTCAGGTCAATCTCTTTGGACGTAATTTTGAAAGTGGCGTAGTCACATCGACAACAGACATTTCTGTAGATGATTCTGTTTATTGTCGACCTTATTGATAATGTTGCAAAATACAAGGAAGATAAAGGTTACCAGGAACAACAAATGATGCTACATTCAGACTGATATGATCAATATTTACTGAGCTACACATACAGAAGTAGTGTCTCTCAGTATGGCGCTAACACAACATGCCAGACGTCTCGGCATTGAGCTGTAGAGGTTCCTAATGGTGTCCTGTGATAATCCATCCCATGCAGCTTGAATATCCTCACACAGTTCCTGCAGATGGTGCGGTAGGGGTGGAGGTGGAGTGACACCAGACTTTCTGGACGTGTGACGTGTGACAACAAACTGTTCATCTTGGTGCTGACCACGGAGCCTCCACACACGGATTCGTTGGTCGTCTCCACCAAGACAAAAGCGGGACTCGTCACTGAAGATGACCCAGTGACACTCCATGACAGTCTGGCACGACACCATTGCAGTCTTAGGTGACGGTGACGTGGTGTTAAGGACAGTCGTCATAACGGTCTGCGTGCAGCCGTCTGCCAATGGTGCTGCACTAACAGGATGAGCATGGAGGACATCACTTGCTCGCTGAATGTCTGCGGTCGTGGCTGTCGGGTCAGTCAGGTACAGCGATAAAGCCCGTCTATGCTTACGTCACATGCACGGCCGAGCGTGTAACCTGAATCATTCGTATGTCTCACAATGTCAAACCTACACACCAAGTTTCATTCCTGTTGGTTGATTCCTTCTGGGTGCAGCTGTTTGTGCAGCTATTCTTTTGAGGACGAGTGTATTTATAATCAATAGGAACTAAAACATAGGCTGAGCTTTATACTTGGCTTTAAAATAGACCAGGGCCTTGAACTACACACACACACACACACACACACACACACACACACATTCCACTGTGTATTCACTAATGCATAGCCTTCATTAGTGAGAGAGGTAAAGATGTTATTTTGGGCGTTAGGGACAGTTCTCTTTGGAGGGCATCAAGAAACCAAACACCGTGCATACACACACAGGATGTGTGTGTGCATCCTTTTATCTGCACACCCTCGCTGGGGACCAGTGGCTGAAAGAGGGAGACAGTGGTTGCTAAGGGGAAAATACTGCTTAGCAACCATCTCCGGGAGAGCATGATGCTGCTCTGCTGAGTAAAGAGTCTGGCCTGAGCCGTTCGTGACGTCAGTTCCGTGGCAACCCTCCTAGCAACCGTACGGTCATGTGAGGTCGCTCTTTCTCCCGAAGGTGACAAACTAGCGGGATCCGTTTCATCATCCACTGCTTCACGGGAGCACAAACAACAGGCAGCCGGGTGGTGTGCATACACCGGCCTATCTCTGCTCTGAGTGCACATGCATATGACCGAAGGGACCGATTAGAGTCTATACGAACTCCAGTCTAGCATTCTGACCTCAGGTGACCTCAGGTGCTCCTCAAGCTTTGTGAGTGACAAGTAACCTCAGTAGGTTCAGCCATAGAGGACGTAAAGCAGTCAAACACACTGTGCTGCTTCAGATTCGGAGAACCTTGTATTTGTGTTTCATGGGGTCACTAGTAGGTGGTGCAGTGGGTAGCGCTGTCACCTCACAGCAAGAAGGCCCTGGGGTTTCCTCCAGGTGCTCCGGCTTCCTCCCACAGTCCAGGGACATGCAGTCAGGTGAATTGGAGACGCTGTATTGCCCCCCTAGGGGTGAATGTGTCTGCCCTGTGCTGGACTGGCACACTGTCCAGGGTGCTTCCTGCCTTTTGCCCAGTGAGCGCTGGGATAGACTCTAGCACCCCCTGCAGCCCAGTAGGATAAGCAGCTTAGAAGATGAGTGAATGGATGAATGAATGTATGGATGAATAAATGAGGTCATTGGTGTATAGTATATATAATATGTGTAGTCAGAAGCATGCCAATGCTTTCATCACACAGAGCAGAGCCCCCTTCCCACTGATCCAGTCTAGCACCAAGCATTGCTTATTGATATTTCCAGTGGTGGACAAAGTACTGGTAACCGCTGGTAACAACAGGTGATAGGAACCGAAGAACAGCCTGTAGTGAGGCACCTTTAGGTTCCTGGAAACCTTCAGCGGCCAGGCTCAACCCTGACACGAAGCTTATGCTACATGTCCAAACGTCAGCTGTAAAACTAATTGCTGTTTAGAATCGTCTAGCAGCAGCTGCCTCTGTGGTGTGACACGAGAATAAACCATTCTGGCTATGCGTCGGCCGAGAAGTATCGCCTACTTGGTATTGTGTACCTTGGGCTCAAACGGCTGGTCATCCAGGGCCATGAATCCCATGATTTTCCCCGGAATTGTTATAGTTATTTCATGGCTGAAATAGGACAGCAGAAGCTACTGGCCTGAGGCCCAGTTCTCTTACTTTAGCTTAGCCTCTTAGCCTTTGCTAGCTTCTTTATATACACTCATCATCAAAAGGATAGCTGCATAAATAGCTGCACCCAGAAGGAATCAACCCACAGGAATGAAACTTGGTAGGTAGGTTTGACATTGTGAGACATGCTAATGATTCAAGTTACACGCTCGGCCATGCATGTGAGGTAAGCGAGGACGGGCCTTATCTCTGTACCTGACTGACCCAACAGCCACAATTGCGGACATTCAACAAGCCGTGATGCCTTCATGAGTCTTCTGTTAGTGCAGCACCATTGGCAGACGGCTGCACCATGCAGGACTACATGCACACAGACCGTTACTAGGACTGTCCTTAACACCACGTCAACGTCACCAAAGACTGCAATGGTGTCGTGCCAGACTGTCATGGAGTGACTCAGAATGGCAGCAGGTCAACTTCATTGGCGAGTCCGGCTTTTGTCTTGGTGAAGATGACCAACCACCGTTTGTGGAGGCACCGTGGTCACAAACGGTTTGTTGTCACACTTCACATGTCCAGAAGGCCTGGTGTCGCTCCACCTCCACCCCTACCGCACCATCTGCAGGAACTGTGTGAGAATATTCAAGCTGCAAGGGATGGATTATCACAGGACACCATTAGGAACCTCTACACCTCTATGCCAAGACGTCTGGCATGTTGGACTAGCGAACATGGTCACCCAACACTTTCAAGGAGCTGTTAGTCTGCTTGTACACGACATGAGAACGCTTAAAAAGAAAACATGCACACAATCAAAGGAAAACGAGTGAACGAATTGTTAACTGTGTGGACGGATTAATGAAAACATTGGCTCTAATTGGCTCTAATCTCTAGTCTCCCCTCCGGGGTTCCGTAACTTCCCATATAGGAGAATCGCCAAAACTGCTCGTGAGCATGGGGCGCAGCTCTCCCTCTCTCTCTCTCTCTGCATCTCTTCTGCTCCGAGAGACGGAACAGCACGTTCAGTCCTGATGGCAGCTCACAGTGAATGAGCTGCGCATGTGCAAACAGCGTGACTGCCTGGTCTTTACATATGGTTATTCATCTGTTTGGCTGTTAAATAGTAAGCAGTGGAAGTTTAAGCCCTTTTTCATCTTCTTCATTGTCTGTGTACATATTTGTGGCACTCAAGCATAGCTTTCAATTTTACAAAATTAATATGGAATTGATATGTTTGAAATATGGACATTAGTTTTAGTTGTAGATATGCACATAGCTCTTTTGGTTTATCCTCTACAGACAGGAGGAGAGAAGCAAGAAGCTGTAAAGGGCTGATACCATCTGACACTAGGCCCCTGGAAATGTATATGTGTATATGTGTGTTGTAGACATGGTGACCCCTGGTTTCGATTACGACCACTGTAAAGAACATCTGAACCATCTCACACCAAACCTCCACGCTCAGTCACTCTGTTTACACTCTGGTTAAGATGAACAATGCAGAATTTTGGGAAAACCATTGGAATTAGCCTCCAGAATAATCCAACATATTGGAAAACAATACCCTGGACTCATGTTCAGGCTTCCCTCCGACGCTCATATTAGGTAAGCTAACTTTGGGAAAGGTGAACGTTTCCTGCCCCGGTTTGTGAGGGACCTTCATGAGTTTAGACGGACGACCACGCGCTGCAGTTTGTCATAATTTCCATTTTGGTTCAGCACAAACAAGGAACATGCAGTTGTTTACAATTCAACATCACATTTAAAGAACCTACAACGTGGAAGAAGAAAAATATCCCCAGCTGTTTGAAATAAAACATTTCATGTAGTGGGTAAACGTTGAGGGACTAGAGGATGACCAACACTGCACTGTGCAGCAGCAGATGAGCTATCGTCTCTGACTGTACATCTACAAGGTGGACCAGCAAGGTAGGAGTGTCTAATAGAGTGGACAGTGAGTGGACACAGTGTTTAAACACTCCAGCAGCACTGCTGTGTCTGATCCACTCACACCAGCACCACACACACTAACACACCACCACCGCAGTGCTGAGAATGATCCACCACCCACATAATACCTGCTCTCTGGTGGTCCTGTGGTGGTCCTGACCATTGAAGAACAGTGTAATACAGTATACAGAGAAACAGATGGACTACAGTCTGGAACTGTACAGAGTGTCCTATACGGTCAGTGGAGCTGATAACATGGACAATGGACTCTTTTGGTATATAAGCACATACAAAAAGTAAACCCAGGGAAAAGAAATGCAGGCTATAGGCTCTTTAAGATTAATCATAACCTACAGGTAAAGTGTCATCAGGGAATGCTTCCTGCACACAATCAGGATGAACTCTGTGTGTGTGTTTGCTCTGGTTTACTGACTGCTGGACTGGATTTTATTGGTTGTTAAACATTAACAGAAAATAAGAGTCTGACAAAGACAAGGACACTATGGCACACACACACACACACACACACACACACACACACACACACACGAGCAACTACAGTTATTAGGCTGTGTTTGTATACTTCTTGTCCAGAGAAGAGATCTTTTTTCTGTAAAAGAGTAAAGCTACCGTTTCTGTGGTTTGTGACTACATTGATATACAGCAGGTATAACACAATTGTGTATAGTAGTATTGCACTGACTATACTATGTTATGTAGTATAGTAGTGTAGCACCGAGTACTGTATGTAGTATGTTGTTTACTATAGTATCATAGTACTGTATATAGCATGTTGTATAGTGTAGTAGCATTGTACTACATTATAGGTTACATAGTATAGTAGTGTAGTACTGTATATATGTTGTTTAGTGTAGTAGTATAGTGCTGTATATAGTATGTTGTATTGTATAGTACTATTTTACTGTATATAGTGTGTTGTTACTACAATACTGTAGTACTGTATATAATATTTTGTATAATATAGTATAGTATTATAGTATTGTATATAGTATGTTGTATATTATAGTGTAAGAGTATAGCACTGTATGTAGTATATTATATAGTATAGTATAGCAGTATAGTACTGCATGTAGTGTGTTGTATAATATAGTAGTATAGTACTATACATAGCGTTATACAGCATAGTAGTATAGTACTGAATATAGTATGTTGTATAGTACAGCAATATAGAACTGTAGACAGAATGTTGTATAGTATAGTAATGTGGTACTGTATATAGTATGTTGTGTAGTATAGTAGTATAGAACTGTATTCAGAATGCTGTATAGTATAGGAGTATAGTACTGTAACTAGCAGGCTTTGGGTCAGTGAGTATGTTAGTATAGTAACGTACAGCAGTATGGCGGGGGAATAGCAGGCTTTGGGTCAGTGAGTACGTTAGTATAGTAATGTACAGCAGTATGGCGGGGGAATAGCAGGGTTTGGCTCAGTGAGTATGTTGGTATAGTAACGTACAGGAGTATGGGGAGGGAATAGCAGGCTTTGGGTCAGTGAGTATGTTAGTATAGTAACGTACAGGAGTATGGCGCGGGAATAGCAGCACTGGGTGAGTGAGGTTTTTGTCTTGTTAGCCGGCTGTCGTCTCTGGACTATTTCTGTCATCGTGGGTTATTTTGGGCAGCTCCTGTTGCCAAGCAACCAGACTGTGCAGAGAGAGGGAGGAGGAAGTTCCCCAGTGGAACGGGCCACCATTCCGGCCTTCACCACCACCCTCTCTGTCTCTCTCTTTCTCACTCTCGCCCTCCTGTGTGTTTAGTGTCCTCTCATCTCTTTGTAGCCTCTATTCTTTCTCTCTCTCTCGTGTTTTTCTCCCTCTGAAAATGTCTCTGAGAGCATATTTACACACCCACACACACTCACGCACCAGCAGTGTAGCAGTATTGCTTCAGCAGGAGCATAACAAGAGAATAACACTCACGTTCAGGACAGCAGTGATTGTAACAGTGGGGCTGCGCCTGAAACGATGCCGAGCTGGCATGGATTGTGCTCATAAGTCATTTCAGTTCAGTTCTGGAGCATCACGTGGTCTCCAGAATGAATGGTAGCAGCTACACATTAGCCAGAACACTTTTGTTTTCATTAGAGGAACCAGAAATCACTGTTGCTGTCAGACAAGAGGCTTCTGAACAACAGCAGTTTTAGCTGTTCTATCAGTCCCTTAATAAGTTATAATAGTTATTTGATAATCTACAGCAGTTATTAAATAACAATTTGTAGTAATAAATAATTAGATACTAAATAATTTATAGTAGTTACTAAATAAATCATACTAGATGCTGCTAATTCATAGTAGATAGATGCTAAATAATTTACAGTAGATGCTAAAAAGAATCATAGTAGATACTGAATAATTCAAAGTAGATACTGAATAATTTATAATAGATATTGAATAATTCATACTAGTTGCTAAATAAATCATACTACTGAATAATGCATAGTAGATACTGAATAATTCATAGTAGATGCTGAATAATTCACAGTAGATACTGAATAATGCATAGTAGATACTGAATAATTCATAGTAGATGCTGAATAATTCACAGTAGATACTGAATAATTCATAGTAGATACTGAATAATTCATAGTAGATACTGAATAATTCATAGTAGATGCTGAATAATTTATAGTAGATACTGAATAATTCATAGTAGATACTGAATAATTTATAGTAGATACTGAATAATTCATAGTAGATACTGAATAATTCATAGTAGATACTGAATAATTCATAGTAGATACTGAATAATTCATAGTAGATACTGAATAATTCATAGTAGATATTGAATAATTCATAGTAGATACTGAATAATTTATAGTAGATACTGAATAATTCATGGTAGACACTGAGTAATTCTTAGTAGATATAGTAAAATTCAAAGTATACACTGAATAATTCATAGCAGATATTGAATAATTCATACTAGTTATTGAATAATTAGTAGTAGTTACTAAAAATTCATAGTAGATACTGAATAATTTATAGTGGTTACTGAAAAATTAATAATACATACTGAATAATTAATAGCAATACTGAATAATTCATAGTAGTTACTGTACAGATCATAGTAGATGATGAATAATCCATACTAGTTATAAAATAATTCATAGTAGATACTGAAAAATTCATAGTGGATACTGAATAATTAATACCAGATATTAAATGCAAAGGGGTAATAAAGTAAGTAAATGGAAATTAAGTGGATAGTGAATAGTTCCTAGTAGATGCTGAATAATTTACAATAAATATTGAATCATATCTAGTAGATGTTACATAATTCATAACCATTACTAGATAATGAATAGTGGGCATTAGATAATTCATGGTATGAACTGAATGATTTATAGTAGTTACTGACTGATAAATCATTTGACTTATTGACTATATTAATGAGTGAATAAAAAGCCTACTGGTTAATATATAGTTTATAGCTGTTTATTTATATGTAACGAAACAAATAGTGCACCGATAAATATCAATATTTCAACTGAATATAAATATTAGTTTTGTAAAACCAGAAATGGGCAGTGATATGAAGCAAGAGCAGATTAAAGACAAATCAGACCTTCATTTTAATAAATTTGCTGAACTGAATTTAAACTGCCTGTTACCATGTGACGTGCATTAGTGACTGCCGAATACGCAACACTGTTGTTACCTGACTTTATCTTCTTCTTCTTCTTTTTCTCCTTCTTGATAAAAATTTTTTGTCCACTAACTAGTCCTGCAGTTTTCCAGATATCGGCACCGTTCCAACTCCGGAATGTTCAGTCTGAATGGGAATTCTGTTAAATTCCAATTATTTTCCCCTTAAGAATAAATAGAATGGAAATGTTCACACCCATCTACTGTACTTCTGCTTGACCATCAGATATCATTTTGCATACACTATGTCAAGACAGACCCCCAAGCACAAATTCAATGTTGGTCTGAGCCGCACTCGTCTGTTTATCTTCCTCACCACTCTTTCCAGCCATAGAGTCCCATTCATCTTAAGAGTCCCATTCCCCCCCATTCAAACCCTATTGGTTCCTTCAACCTGCAGCCAACAAACTGCAAGTACTCACTTGGGGCAGATTGCCAAACTCTAATCCACAGTCATGCTGACCCGCACTCTTCTAGTTGTCATTTATTCATCCCTCCTTCCTCCCATAGACTCCCATTCATTTTTAGTGACACTTTAGCAAGTGGCTAGCAACAAGCTTAAGATGAGCAGTCACCCCGTCGTTTCTTCAGGAAATATGCTTTTCTAGTTTTTAGGCTGAAATCTGAATTTTTTTCCAGCATGGCTTCCGGGAAACACATAAAGCGCTTCTACTTTCTCAGGATGTTTTGACCTTTTTCCCGAACTGGTCTTTTCTATTGAATTTCTCTTGTTTGTTTTGTTAGACCGAAGCAGCTAAGAGCAGCGAAGCCAAGCTCTCTGGCCGCGTGAATGATGAAAACGGCAGCGCTGTCCTGTGGAATTATGGGTCGCTCAGGCTGCATTACACCGCAGACATCAGTGCGGCGAAAATACGACTCATGCACCCCAAACGGTACGAGGAGTCTCCAGCAAGCCAAAGACAACACAGCTCACTCCCTCTAAAGCAAACATCTTTAACACCACCAATCCAGGCCAAGACTCGTTTCTGACCGTGCACCAGGGCTTTCTCGCATGGTCTAAGGAAAAAGACTTTCGAAAAACCATTTGCTTTGATTTATGAAAGCGGATTTGGCTCCGCTGATGTGGCGAGTGAGTGAAAGGAGTCGTGTTTTGTACATGCTGCTATCCGAGTGCAAGTGGGTTGACCGTAGTAAGGTGAGAGCGCGCTCACTCACTGTGTGTACACAGGTGTAAATACGTTCGCGTGTGTGCTGAGATTGAGCTCGGGTTACAATAGATCTTATCGGTGCCAAATAAAACAGTGGCTGACAACTGCCATAAATACTACACCACAGGCCAATAACTAACACTGCCAGGGTTCAGTGGGGCCAGCACCGCAATAAAAACAGGGTTCCAATCAAAAATACACAGCGGCAACACACTAAAATGTGTGTCATGTATTAGAATTAGGATTAAGAACCATTTGTGTTTCCACCCAGAGGCTTTTCACCCATCCACATAGGCACACTCTAGTGAACACACACTAGGAGGCAGTGAGCATACCTATCCACAGAGCCGGGATGGAGACATATGGGTTACAGTGGTGCGTTGGATGTTAGGGAACCAGCCTTGTGACTGGAAGGTCCCCAGTTCAATCCCGAAGCAGCAGGACTCAACGGAAGTGCCCCTAAGCATGGCACCTGGAAGGTTGCTGGCTCAATCCTGAACCAACAGGACACAACTGAAGTGTCCTAGAGCAAGACACCTGCATATGACTTACAGTCGTGGGCTGGAGGTTAGGGAACTAGCCTTGTACCTGGAAGGTTGGTCAATCCTGAACCAACAGGACACAACTGAAGTGTCCTAGAGCGAGACACCTGCATATGACTTACAGTCATGGGCTGAAGATTAGGGAACCAGTCTTGTGACCAGAAGGTTGTTGGTTCAATCCCAAACCAACAGAACTCAAACCAACAGGACATGACTGAAGTCCCCTTTAGCAAGGCACCTAACCCCCAGCTGCTTCCCAGGCACTGTGGATAGGGCAGCCTACTGCACCTGCCTTGCTCAATGATACTTTAGTCATGTCCTGTTGGTTCAGGATCAAAGTGGCAACCCTCTGGTCACAAGGCTGGTTCCCTGACCTCCAGCCCACCACTGTAAGTCATATGCATAAGTTTGCATGCTGTGTTGACTCTTTAAGTGAAAATAAACAACAAAATGTCAATGGGTGCACAAACTTTAGCATATACGATCGTATCTGTAGGTACCCATGTATGAAACACTCAATGTTTTTTGTACCACTGCTATCGCTAACTGAGTGATGCCGGAAACTGGGAAATACCTTCTCTTCCTACTTTCAAAATTGCACTTGAAAAAAATGCAAATTCGTATTTACTGCTGTTAAACTTCATAATTCAAACTGGAAAAGTCTATTTCCTGTAGAAAATGCAGAGAGCATGGATATACAATATGGTGAGCGCAAACCCCCCTGGGAGAACACCGGACAGGTCATTTCAGAAGAGGTATCGCCCCCTAGTGGACTGGAGGGAAACAGCAAAGCCTCAACGGCAAGACTGGAGCAATCAGTGTTGAGGAACGGGTGCTCCATGGGTATGTGCTTGCTAAAGTTGTGCAAATGGGTCACAAGTTTGTCCACCAATGGATGCATAAGAAGCATAACTACGGGGAACGGCAAGCGCGTAGCCCACCAGGAGAACGCCAGACATGCAGTAAAATAGACTTAGAACATGTAAATATGAAGGACCACCAAGACACAGCAGAGGACGAACTAGTCCCATTTGTGTTTGTCAAGTTGCTGGGACACAGCAGATCACCTAGACTGGCTGTCTCCCAAAGTCTAACACCATTTCTACCCGCACCCACATGCTTCAACAAAAAGGCCATGCCCACCCGCACCAGGGTATTGCACATGGTCTTCATCAACCCCTGCCTGTACATGTCCGTGCAAACCCCGTGTTACAGACTTGCATGCAGCTGCAACAATAAACCTTTCAATGTTGCAAGATAGAAGTAAACATCCAGTGTATTTTCAGGATAAACCAAACCACGTGAACCTGCACATGGGACCAAACAATGAGCGTTGCATCACATGACGTCACCGTCAACTGATGAGCAGACAGCACCGAAAACATGAGTGTAGCGGTGTGGCCTCACTACCAACATTATTTTTATGTGTGTCAGCATCATATTAATACGTATTACTCATGTTAGTACCAAACGACTGATATTAGTACCTAATATTAAAATATTAGTACCTAATATTACCCATTACCTAATATTAGTACCCAACCACCTTGTATCATATTAATATCTAATTAGTCATTTTAGTATCAAATATTGATACCTAATTACCTAGTAACATATTAGTACCTAATATTACTACCTAATTACCTAGTACCATATTATTGCATCAACACTCATATTACTACCTAATATTAGTACCTAATTACCTGATACCATATTGGTACCCGAATACTCATATCAGTACCTAATATTAGTACCTAAATGGTTAGTACCATATTAAAACCTAATCCCTCAAATTAGTACCTAATATTAGTACCTAATTACCTAGTACCATATTAGTAACCAATTACTCCCATCAGTACCTAATATTAGTACCTACATGCTTAGTACCGTATTAAAACCTAATTACTCATATTAGTACCTAACATTAGTACCTAATTACCTAGTACCATATTAGTACCCAAGTACTCATCAGTACATAACATAGTACCTAATTACCTAGTATCATATTAGTACCCAATCACTCACATCAGTACCTAATATTAGTACCTAATTACCTAGCACCATATTAGTAACAATTACTCATATCAGTACCTAATATTAGTACCTAAATGCTTAGTACCATATTAAAACCTAATTACTCAGATAGTACATAACATTAGTAAATAATTACCTAGTACCGTATTAGTACCCAGTTACTCATATCAGTACCTAATATTAGTACATAATTACCTAGTGCCGTTTTAATACCCAGTTACTCATATCAGTACCTAATACTGATATGAGTAATTAAATTAAAGCCGGAACAGATGCTGAGACCACAACAAAAGCCCAAACGACTGTAAAGGAGGTTCAGGGTGATTTACTGAATGTTATATGGTGTATATCGTGTGTTTTTCTCTGCAGCAAACATGCAGCTCACAAGCACCCAACAACTGTCCAAGCTGCCCTGCAGCCCAGCCAGCAAGCCATTATAGCCTCTAAATGAATCCTGCCCACAAATTATTCAGCAGCTCACGCGAGACCCCTGGATGAACCCACCTCCCAAAGACCCCTAGTACAGAGCACAGGCTAAACTTTGACACAACTCTCAAACTCTCAAACACGTCCAACGTACGTTTTTACAACCGGATCCCATGTGATCCCACCTCCCCTCCACACACGTTTGACCCTTTCTAGATCAATTATTAAAGCGCTGGTCACTGATTTATTAACCAGCGCCTTAACTATTAACTAGCGGCCAGTTGATACCAACAGCATAGCCGCAGAAGGAGCCGGATCCCAGAGGAAAGCCCGAAGAATTCCGGAGATGTAAGTACAGGCGCTATACAGTTTGTGAGCTGATAATGAGAACGCAGAGCTAGACACTGAACAGCCTCCGCGTGAGGGAGGAATAAATACACACACCTTTTCACCTTCACTCCACATGCACTCAGTCATCCAGTCATCCAGCAGGAGGCTAATGCAGCTCTCAAGCAGTGCATGCTTACAGCCCACCAGCCTACATCAGCACCAAACTAACAGAGAACCGTGTACCTGTTTTTTGATGCTGTATGATGCTCTACTGTAATTTTACAAACATGGATTAAACCAGATCACAGCTAAAAGCAGTAGCAGCCATCCTGAAGCCTGAATACGGTCATACTCTTTCAGTGATAACAACAGGAGCACATTTAATTCAGGAACGCATACAGGCGGGCGATAGAACAAGAATCTGATATTGTGATACTTCAAGAAATCTTAACGAAATATGAGAAATCACATTATTTCAAAAGTCAGTATATAATATCGCAAAATTATTAATACAATGATTTATAGTCAGAATTTGTACATACCATGTGGCTCTACACTGTAAAAGGTGAAATAATACGTTTCTGGGTGTGAAACACAGATTCTTGTTCTGTTCACTTTAGGCCTGTACCCGACTCAGAATTCTGTCAGTCGAATCGGATTCGCCCGTCCTGGCCGACGATTCGACTATTCGTTCGTGTTTTTCTCCATATACATTATCTAGTAATCAGTAAATCAATCTGCATACGTTTCAGATCTGATGTCCTCATTTAGAAAGTCAGCAGAGTCACAGGATCATATTACTGAACTAAAAGAGACGTGGCATATGACGAACGATCTGAATTGGAGCCTGATTTAATTACAGAATATAGC
>CM067481.1:1099837-1126390 GCA_034552555.1 Semaprochilodus insignis
AGACCCGCCCTTTCCATCAGGACCCGCAGTTTGTAAAAGTGTTTCGGTACTGGTAAAAGTGTTTCACGTCTTGTAACTTTGATTTTATTTTTGTAATTTGTTTTCTGAAATGTATTTTTGTATTGTATTTTTTTGCCCTTGTAAATTTGTTTTTACTTTTGTAATTTGGTTTTCTTGAATGTAATTTTTTTTCGGTAGCAAATTTGTTTTCATTTTTGTAAATTTGTTTTCTGAAATGTATTTTTTTTTTTTGCCCTTGTAAATTTGTTTTTACTTTTGTAATTTGGTTTTCTTGAATTTTTTATTTTTTTTTCGTTTGTAAATTTGTTTTAATTTTTGTATTTTTTTTTCCTAAAATGTTCATTTGTATTGCATTTCTCGGCCCCCGTAGTATTGAGATGTAAACATCCGAGTGCTTTGGAGTGAAACGGTTGGTAGTAGAGACTCCTCTAAATACCATTCAGAATTACATGGAATGTTTATGATGGTCAAATAGCCATAAACCTGCAAAGAAACAACGCGACTTCAGGG
Source organism: Semaprochilodus insignis (assembly GCA_034552555.1). Lineage (NCBI taxonomy): Eukaryota > Metazoa > Chordata > Actinopteri > Characiformes > Prochilodontidae > Semaprochilodus > Semaprochilodus insignis. Next base: position 1,100,369 of record CM067481.1, read on the forward strand.
CCTATTTTGCCTCACTGCACCCACCCATGTACCCCTACGCCGTGAACGTACCTAAAACACGTTTTAGCCCAAAATGTTATTTCAGAACCATCATAAAACAACATCTCAGACATCAGGCAGCGTGTTCACAACCTTTCATTTCATGTAATAGCTTCCCGTGAGGCAGCTTTATAAGACGGACGTCTGGTTCCCAACACCACCACAACCACCACCACCACCACCACCATGGCCACCAATTCTGACTCATTAAGTTTCTCTTTAACTAAGCGTTCCACACCAAGCCACTCTGAAAGACTTTGTTGACATCTCTACACAGGTTGTGTGCGCACTGGATGAAGATCCGGTGTTGGTACACGGTCTGTGATCTATAAATAGGAAATAAACAAAGTGGCTCGGCCAGAGTACAACCAGCAACGGGGGCGGCGGTAAGGGGAAGCGCTACATGCTGTACTCCATGCATTGTCAAGAAGGAGAAGACCTGTAGAACCAAGACTAAGAAAGACGTTCTAAGATCAGATGAAGAACTGTGTTAAGGTGGAACGGGAAAACTCAAACAAGCAGCCAGTAACAAACAAGCTTCAGCTTCATGGAGGAGTTGAAAGGCGTGTAAAGGCATAGCGAGGTCTCGCTGGTTCTGCTGGACAGGTGGAGGGCATAAACCCACTTTAGCTGTTTCACAGAACCAAAGGGTCAGCATCACAGCAGCTATTACAGCGACAGTTTACTTTAAATGAGCTATGTTCTGATAGGCTGCCAAATATTAATTAAAAAAAAGCAGCCTTAAAAAGTTAATTGTGAGTGGGCGGGGCTAAAACCGCTGCCTACATTTAAGGGTAACTTTGTAAATGTATATAATGAAGCCTTTTAACTTTATATTTCATAGATTTACATGCTGGACATTTTATATCTTATTCCTTTTTGAAGTTGTGCTAATGTTCCTCTACAGGGCACACATGCAAACATCACTTTTCCTGCAATTACTGTACATTTGCTGACCGAAACTTAAAAAATAAGCAAAATATAAAATAAAATATTTAATATAAAATATACTATAACTTTGCACAAGCCATATTCGGTGTTTCATTTTCCTCCAGTGCATTAGATTTACCAAATAAACAGTATTTGTGGACTGAAATGTGTTCCATAAACTATTGGAATTTGACCAGGAGCCCCTAACCTCTTCCACACAACCTACCTTTTACTATTTAACTAATGAGTGCAAAAACATTATAACTGAATCTCTGTGGTTAAAATGTGCAGACAACATCTCTACGCTAAACACACACACACACACACACACACACACACACACACACACACACATTGTCCAAACACTCCAGCAGCCTGTACCCCATAGCAACCTCTGTTCTGGAGCTCCACTGTTCCCATCTCCATTAGCCATCACATGCTAACTACAAGCACCGCCATAGCCATTAGAACCCGAACGCTAAGTGCTAATTCCTCCCAGGAACTACATCAGCTTAACCAGCAGAATGAGAAACGCCACAGGGCCACGTTAACCTAAACTCACAACAGCCAACAGGAAACGTCCCACACTAAACATAAAACCCCTCCACTTATCGTGATCAGCTCCACTGACCATACAGGCCACTCTGTAGTTGTACAGTTCCAGACTGTAGTCCATCTGTTTCTCTGTATACTGTATTACCCTGTTCTTCAATGGTCAGGACCCCCACAGGACCACCACAGAGCAGGTATGATGTGGGTGGTGGATCATTCTCAGCACTGCCAACCAAACACTATTTAGCCAGCAGGGTCCTGTGGGCAGCGTCCTGTGGACAGAGACCTGGGGACAGAGACCTGGGGACAGAGACCTGGGGACAGAGACCTGGGGACAGAGACCTGGGGACAGAGACCTGTGCCCACTGATGAAGGACTAGAGGATGACCAACACTGCACTGTGCAGCAGCAGATGAGCTATCGTCTCTGACTGGACATCTACAAGGTGGACCAGCAAGGTAGGAGTGTCTAATAGAGTGGACAGTGAGTGGACACAGTGTTTAAACACTCCAGCAGCACTGCTGTGTCCGATCCACTCACACTAACACACCACCACCACGTCAGTGTCATTGCAGTGCTGAGAATGATCCACCACCCACATAATCCCTGCTCTGTGGTGGTCCTGTGGGGGTCCTGACCATTGAAGAACAGGGTGGACTACAGTCTGGAACTGTACAACTACAGAGTGTCCTATATGGTCAGTGGAGCTGATAAGATGGACAGTGAGGGTAGATACAAGGAGGTGTAACTAATGAAGTGTCTAGGGTGTGTATACTGTACTGCTATTTATTATGCAAGGGAATTTCTTACCTCTTTAGTGCCCGGAGTTCAACTAGTGCAAAGGGGTCGGGGTGGGGGTCTGAAACAAACACACACACACACACACACACACACACAGACACACAAAGGTGTAAGGAAGGGACAGTAACTGATGCTGAGAACAAAGCTAGAACATATAGCACCACAGCACAGTCTGCTGGAAAATGCCAGCAGAGCTCATAATGGAACACTACCAGCAGTGGCAAAAATCCCAGTCTACAGGAAATTCTCCTCGGAATTGTGCCAGGTAGGCTATCCACCAAATCTGGCCCAATTCCATGCCAAATCCAGTCACAGCTGTAATTAGCGCTGGTGGAGGTATTACATGCTATTGGGTACATTTCACAGGGGACTCATTTTTTGTCCTGGAAGCTTATGTATACTACTCTGGAAATAAATAAGAGCCCACTCCAGTTTCTTCTTAAATCAGCATCTCCACATGTACAGCAGGTTCTTAGTGAGGAACAGAAGGTTGGGTTCTAGCTTTACTGGCAGATACAGTGAGCGTCTGGTTCATAAGAACAAGGCCAAGCAGCAAACACACAGGACAACACAGCTACAGACTGGCAGAGGGCCAAAACCACTCTCTACTGACCGTGATGAGCGCCACCTCATTCCAATGTCACTTAACCACCGTAAGATGACCTCAAGTGACCTACAGAGAGACTGGCGAGCGGTGGCTGGGGTGAAATGCACAGCGAGCATGGTTCTAAAAACAGGCTTCTGGAGGGTCATTAGTGATTTTCTAAATAAACAGATCTAAATACAATATTTGATCTGGAATTTGGGAGACGTGTTTCCAGTAGGGTATAGAATAAAACAGAACTGCTCATTTTGGTCCAACACAAATCCAGAAACTGTATAACTAGAGGAACTGATCACTTTCAGGTGCTCTCTTCAATTTTTCCAGAGCTGTGTGTATATATGTATATATGGACACTTTAGTATCTCTTTCCTGAGAGTGGTCTCCAGAGTGAGATTTCCCCACCTAAACACAAAAGAAAACCCCTTTCTAATAAAGGCGGGAGGAACTTTTTTTGGGGGGGGGGGACTGCAACTGCTCTGGATTTTTGAAAAATGGAATGGAAAAAAGGGTGTATGTGGAAATTCATGCAAGCAAGGGGTGCTCTCCGTTTCCCTGTGCCGGCTCGTACAAGCAATGGTGGAGACACCCATTTAAATGGGGCAATGAAGAGAATGGACCATTCAAACAACAACAAATGCCTTTCAGATAAGCAGCAGGACCACAGGCTGACAGCACAGAAGCTACCGGGCTATCCGGGTTTCTGACGTCTGGCTTCTTTTCTCTGACCGAAAGGGTTAAAAAGCTTGTGTGCTAGAAATATAGAAACAATCGCTGAGGGAGGAGCTACACCAACATCAGCTGGGCTGTATGTATTAGCTTATAGATCAGTGCCTGGGGAATCAGTCAGGTATGGTTTATTCCCAATAGAGTATGATGCATCTGTGCGATGCATGCTGGGTAATGTAGTGAAAGAGACCTGATGAAACATGAACAAGACATGTAAACATCATGACTTCTGTTAAACTAATGAAGGATATACGGCTACGCTAAATAACAGGGCACATTTTTATTGCAGGATAAAATTCCCGTCCGGAATCAGCGTGGTGTTGTCTGGACAGAGCACACAAAGCTTTCGGAGTAACTTTGAGCTCAGGCTGAAATATTTACAGTAAACGGATCTCCTCTCTGTAACAAAGAGCTCCCTGTACAGATTCACTGTCTAACATAAACACAGCAGCCTAATCTCTCTTAACCTACTGCAAACTAACATCTCATATTACCACCAAGTGTAAGGTGTTGGTGTACTGTAAGTAGCGTGTTGGTGTACAGTAACTCGGTAAGTGTAATGCGTTAGTGTACTGTAAGTAGTGTGTTGGTGTACAGTAACTCGGTAAGCGTAACGCGTTAGTGTGCTGTAAGTAGTGTGTTGGTGTACAGTAACTCGGTAAGTGTAATGCGTTAGTGTACTGTAAGTAGTGTGTTGGTGTACAGTAACTCGGTAAGTGTAATGTGTTAGTGTACTGTAAGTAGCGTGTTGGTGTACAGTAACTCGGTAAGTGTAATGCGTTAGTGTACTGTAAGTAGTGTGTTGGTGTACAGTACTGTCACTCCAGCGGAGGTCTAAAGAGAGGAACTTCTACTGACACCGGAGGAGGATTTTACCCTGGGGATCTCTACTTTAACTCTACTACACGCTCTGTGTATTTCATCCACCACTGGAAAATACAAGCTGCTACTTTGTCTGAGGTGTTTTAACTGTATTGTGTGAACTGTTTTGTTTTTTTTTTGTAGCTGACGGATCGCACAGAAATTAATGTTGTAGGCAACACACCCCAACTTCATTGCGCAACTCCTAAAGCCAAAAATCCCAATTACAATAAAACAAACAATTAAACAAACAAACAAACAAACAAACAAACAAACAATCTATTGTGTGGGCTGTGTGTGAGTATATCAGCATGACCATTTCCAAACCTCTCGTTAAGGCGGCCCAGTACTTACGGACACCATCCAGCTCCTGCTTTGTCTAAACAATACTTCACTAAATCAAACCAGGAGCTGCCAACGCCTCATTTAAACAAGCAAGCAAGCAAGCAAACAAACAAACAAACAAGCAAACAAACAAGCAAACAATGCTGGATACTGATCTAGAGCGGTTCAGTGTTACCTGACTAGACACCGCAGAGTGAGGAGGTTGTTTTGGGTTTTCCTGTTTGGTAACTGGGGGTCTCTACCAGGGTGGGGTCGAGACAGAGTTAGAACGAGAGAGCGAGAGAGAGAGTGAAAGAGCGAGAGCGAGAGACAGAAATAGTGCGCCGTGTGATGGAAATGTATGAGATCTCCTCACTGCTATTCATGCCCCGCCCCATCAACCCCCCATGGACCCTGAACCACGCCGCTACAGCAACAGCTGAATCCGTTCTCACACCAGACGATAACTGCAGAACAATTACACAAACTGTGTGTGTGTGTGTGTATTCATGTGTGTGTGTGTGTGTGTGTGTGTGTGTGTGTATTCATATATGTGTGTGTGTGTGTGTGTGTGTGTGTGTGTGTGTGTGTGTGTGTGCATTCATATATGTGTGTGTGTGTGTGTGTGTGTGTGTGTGTGTGTTTTGCCTTCAAGGGAAAATTCCACCAATTTTCCCAAATTTCCACATTATTTAGTCAACATGAACAGAGTGACAGAGTGGAGGTTTGGTGTGAGACGGTTCAGATGTTCTTTACAGTGGTGCTGATGGGAACCAGGGGTCCCCACGTCTACAACACACATATAGACACTTCATTCACTATCTAAACCACCAGTGAACCTACACGTGTCATCTGAGTGTTATATGGAATGCTGATGATGGGAAAATCTGAAAAATCCGGTTTTCTTTGAGGAGTATTTTGCCTCACAGCGGCCTGCACGTATCCCTCCACCAGTTTAGTTCTGAGCTTAACAAAAATACATTTTAGATCAAATGCTTACCGGGAAGCTCAAACTAATATCACAGCGTATTCATAACCACCTCATAGTAACTCTGTGAGGAAGGTGGACGTCTGGTTACCTTCACCACCACTGTGAACGGTTCTGACCAAGTTTCTCTAGAACTGAGCGTTTCACACCAAACCCACTCTGAATGACCTTGTTTACTGACCGCTTAATTATTCAGATGTTTTGAAAACTGGAATTTCTTATTTGTGTGTGTGTGCGCGCGCGTGTGTGTGTATATATGAGATATTTGATGTACAGTGTATTGTTCTATAGTTTCAGTAATAACATTAAAAGCAGCATCTGTATTACCTTCATCATTTTAGATACAGTCCAATTAACTAAACCTACAGACTACAGAACGATCATTAAAATAAGGAAACAGGTTTAGTTTTTACCTTCGTTTTTTATTTCTTTTCTGCACTTTTTTCTTTTTATAGTTTTATGAAGTTTTATAGTCGTTTTCTTATTTTTGCTTTTTTCACTTTCACTCGTTCTCTTACCCACATCAGTCTCTTCTGTTTTTTTTCTTTTCCGGTTGTTTGTCTTCTTGCTTCCCGCTTACTTTCACGCCCTTTTTACTTGCAAATTAGTTTTTTTTCTTACCTACAGTTATTTGTTTTTATGTTCCTTTTTTAATTTCATGATTAGTTTTTATTTGGTACTTTTATGTCACTTTTCTTTTTGTCTTTCCATTCCGTATTTCACTGGTTGTGGTTTGTCTTACTCTCATCACTGTGTTTGTTTCTTATGTTCATGCTTACTGTTGGAAGGGATAGATTTCTTATGGCGGATTTAAAAGCAGAAAATAATCCAATCTAAGCCAGTATTCCACAGTTTCCAAATTTTTCACAGACTATAAAGTCGTACTGTATCAGCATCTTAGCGAATATGGTCTCAAAACTGCTGAACCGAAAACAAGCAAAAACTAAAACTTGGATTCTCTACTGCTCCGTAATTCCCATATTCCTGCGTATACGAGCGAACACAGCACTACCGAATGATATGCTGCTGAGTGCAGGTGTAGTTCACCTAGGGTGTGTGTGTGTGTGTGTGTGTGTGTGTATGTGTGCCTGTTTAAAAGCATCTGCGTGTGTGAGTATTTATAATGGTGTGTGTGTGTGTGTGTGTGTGTGTGTGTGTGTCCATTGCTCCAGGTATAGCAGTGCAGCAGATGCTTGTGAGTGTTAGTAGATGAGATAGCGCTGCTGCAGAGAGACTGTGATATACCACACAAACTAACCGGAGCTGCATCCTGACAGGCTGCTACACCCCACAGGAAGTCCAGGGGGCGACACCGCTTCTATCGTTTTGCTGCACCATGAAACAATTACTTGTAGCACAGAGAAGACTTTTAAAGGACGGCTGCAGGGGGAAAAATGCTCAGTCTCAACATTTAAACACTGACCTTAGCCTGCTCAGACTGCCCCCTTAACCAAACATGCACTGCACGGTGCGGTGCAACAGCTTTAGCTGGGTCAAAATAACTGACCTCAAGTTCTGGTAAATCCCCATTTCAAATCACAGCCACGATACCAATCAGAAAAACCAGCACTGTAGCGGTGCCGACACAAACCAGTATATCCAAAACACTAACTTTACCCAAGAGCGCACAAACATCCTGTACATCCTGTACGTGTAACTTAACGTGAAGATTTTATTCCAAGAGACTTTGGAGCTTTTCTATTGGTCCATTCACCTTGAAATCCGGACATGAAAAGAATTCTATGGACAGCGATGATATTTCCCCGTAATCATTTAGTCTAAGTGTCCTACAGGGGCTTACAGCTTCATTAGACAACCCAGTGGTGCTGCGCCGATACTGATACTGTCATCTCACCATCTGTGTTTAAGGTGGCAGTAACTTCAGGCTCCTGCAGATGGTGCTGCACAAGGATGATGGGGTGTGAGGGGTGTGATGGACGGAATCCATGGACTGGGAAGAGGTGGTCCAGCGCAGCGAATGCCTCGTTCCATGTGTGGAAAGTGGCTCCAAAGCAGATGTTAATGATTGGCTAAAAGGAGAGACTGCATTTGGGCATGCCGAAGACCATAGTGTGAAGGCCTGCACACAACAGTCTTCTGTTCTATCTTCACATTCTCTCTCTCTCTCTCTCTCTCTCTCTCTCTCTCTCTCTCTCTCTCTCTCTCACGGAAGCTAATATTGACATCCAGGCGTATGTAAACACATGCTGTGACAACATTTACCATGGCAAAGATGACTGACGGCTCCTCCTGCAGGTTCTCATGCATCACCAATGACGAGCCATCCTCATATTCTGCAGCTCTGATTACTGTGAATTACAGCCCTTCAGTACTGACTGTACTGCAGTCAAGCTGCTCAGCTGCTCCGACACTGTTCAGATCACACCGCATCAAAAAGCTGCCGACACTGAACACGCACACTGTGCATCTGTCCAACGTTCACGGACGCCTGACTTTCATATAAACAAATATAACCATTTTTGAGTCTGATGTGTTTCCATACTTTAAGGAAATTCACTCCGCTGGTTAAATCCGAGCTAACAGCCATTTCCGGGTCCAGGTCCATTTGCCGGCTCCTTCAGATCTAAAGTCAAAGTACAATAAGGGACACTGAAAACCTTTTCCCGATTACGTCCTAAGGTCCTATGGTAAGGCACCGTTGATAGGCTACAAACGGTCCAAATTCCTTCGATTCCATTTCGCTTGTTAAGACGTTCCGGGACCAAGTCACCACTGAGGGTCTCGGCTTTTTAGCATGCCGCAGTTCTGTGTGCCATGTTGTTCCAGGGATCTGAGTCAGTGAACTACTCAGTTAGCATTCTTGCTCTTTTCCTTATGATGGGAAAGAGAAGAGGAGATGTCTGCAGGTGATGGAGTGAGTTACAGATCATAAACGAATGAAGACAAACAAACTTTAGCACCAGTGGCTCCAATGTTTGCTAGCTAACATCTGAACGCTAAGCCTGACAGCCACAGTTCATGGGTTACTCCAACTGTACTTCTAGCTTAGCTAGTTAACATTACAGGCCACTGGCTAGAGCCAACCTCCGCTTTCCTGAATAAAGTTTAGGAATTGTAAGAATGACCTCATCAAATGCAGACATTTCCTCCTCTTATCCGCATCACTAGGAAAACTAGGTCTAAGCACGACGCAGACGACAGCAACTGTGATAGGTTTGCTTGGTAGTGTTGTTATTCCAGCTTTCCGCCTTTGCTGCCATTTTTAAGTCCAGTCGGACAAACCACAGACTGCCCCAACCTGGAACAAGGTAAAGTAAAACTGTTGTTCAACTGTTACCAGCTCCAACTCCAACATAACCCACCCAGTTCCACCTGCCATCGCTTGTAGAACGCCACGGAAGTGAACACAGTGGCAGAGAAATCCCATTGCCCCCCAGCAATCTGACATACACCAAAGTATAAACACTCACCACGGCGCAGGCCACCGGCACAGCCTACGGCATAGACTCTGAGCTGCTCCCAATTTGGGATCCGCATTTGGGCGTGCCAAAGACCATAATGTGATGGAAGTAGCTGAATCTGCAGGTGTATGGAGGAGTGTGGTCACACGGGTCTACCAGCACCGCTACACACTGCGGCAGACGCGCGGGGTCGTATGACGTTTTCAACATCTTGGCATGGCCAATAGCAGAGTAGTAGGCGTGTCTGGCGTTATGAGCCAGAAACAGCCTTTTAGAAGAGAACAGAGCTGATGGTCAGATGACCTCCACTTAGAGCAGGTGTCCTGTTAACCCGGTGTCCTGTTTGTTTCATTATCTGACTTTAAAAAGAGAAGCAATCCAAAAATAACAGATGCTAATCTGATCACCTTGCTTTAACACAATCATCTGGAGCACAATACAGGTGACAGTACTCAACAGGTAACCAGCGATCTGTGCCAAACACTCTGTTTCAGCTGTTTCAAGCCTGAGACTGACTCACTGGATCAGTGGAAACAGAACCTACTGCACTGAATGAAAAGTTGCTGCTCCTCTCTAGGGATGCACCGATCCAGTTTTTCCAGTTCCGATACCAGCACTGATACATAAACTTTGCATATCCGTCGATACCAGATATCGAGCCGTATACTTCACCATGTCGGAGCGACGTACGGCACCAGGACGGACATAAACACTACTTGACTAAGCTCACTCATACAGCTCACTCTCGGGCTCGCTCCATGTTGTTGTTCCTGTTCTTAAGTCAAGTCTACCGTGAGGTCTCGGGTTCCTGCAGATCCACCTCCGGCCACTCGGGGAAGACAAAGGGCAACCAATGAGCAATCAAACGGCAAACGCTCACACCTGCAGCTCACGCTACTTAAGCCTGAGAGTGCCGGCCCTTGGTTGCTCAGTCTGGAGTTCACGTTGTCACGTGCACATGTCTCTGGTGACTAGCCGGTAGAAGGTTTTGAGTTTTTCCTCCCGGCGGTCTTTGTTTGTTCCCCGTTTGGAAGTTTGTCCTCTGCACAGTGAGAGTCCACTCTCCTGGGGAACTGTTAACTCACCTCGTAGCGCTGGTCTGTGATCACAGCGAGCAGGACGGTTCGAACCTCGTTGAGGTGCCTCAGTTCCCTGTTACATCTACAGGCACCCCACAAACATGCTACTGGTGGCACGGCACACATCGCAAACGAATCAGAGTGGGGATCGGCCCCGTGGATCGGTCTAATTATCCAATACCCGATTCAGCCAATTTTATTAATATCAGAACCGATATCTGATCCTGATATCGGATCAGTGCATCCGTACTCCTCTCATGATGACTCTCGATGACTCTGCCATGACCTGTTCCAGGGAAGCGCTGCCGGCATGTTTGCCTGCGGCGCTCGGCGTAGCTAAATCAGTCACTTCTTTGGATCAAGTAGAAAAATGACATGTTCTGTTTTGCCCTGCTTGATGAAGGAAAGTCTGTCGTTTCTCATTCTTCTCCCCTCACTCTCTCCCTTTCCTTCCCCTCTCTCTGATGTTGGCTGCTCGGAGCAAATCCGATAACCCCCCCCTCGTTTTTCCTCCCTGCCTGTCTTCCCTTTACACCGTTTTACTCCATCCACTGCCCATATTCCACTTCCGTCCAGAATCCTGGATCTGTTCCCCCTTAGGATTTCAATGATACTTACTGATACTGATTCTGATACTAATAATGACATATCGATAGTCTTACTGATGCACAAACAACGCATATTTGTTTAAGCTCCTGGACCAGCGGTGCTGCAATCGACGTCTAGTTCTGGCCCGGATCAGTAGGATAGGGGGCTCTGCTCCACTTGGTGAAAGCGTTCGTGTGCTTCTGGGTAGGGGTGTAAGAAAATACCGAATATTGTGATATTATGTTTTGTGATACTGTATCGATTCTCAGAAACACAGTATTGATTATTAATGAGTAGTTTCACGTTAAGTTGTGTGTTGTGTTTAAAAACCCCGCCCCCCCCCCCCACTCCTGACTGCTAGAGGGCAGTGTTGTAGTCCATCTCGACTCATCCAGTCCAATGTAAACGAGTAGCGCAAGGATGCACTGCTAACGCTAGCATTGGGAAACATATGCAAATCGTCACTGTACAATGAAAAACAAGTATCTCCAAAACGGCAACTTTACAAGAAAGGTCAAAAACCTCATTTCATTTGAATGCAAGTCAATGGAACCAGACGTATTCCCAACCAATTCTGAGCCATTTCTGTTGGTCCATTTGTCACGAAATTCTCACGCGGTGTAAACGGCAGCTGCTCTGTTCAAATGATGCATAAAAGCAAAAATCAATTAAAAAAAATAAAAATAAAAATTAGATCCAGTGCACTATATCACTGGGCTTACAACATCGCAATACATCGAATCATAACCTCTATACAATGATGCACATCACATCGCCAGGTTTTGCCAATGCACAGCCTTACTTCTGACTACCATAACCACTCCCGAGCATCATTCTGGGCTCAGCACAGCAGCTGCTGCACTGACGGACCACGTTGAATTGTCCATCTGTACTGCACAGGTAGTTTACAGGTAGTTCCCTGCATGAAACTCCAGGGGGGTTATTCTGATAGCTAAAACCCCTTAATCAAACCTACTTCCAGAATTACAACCATGAAGCTGGAGTTCAGCTCCCCCTCTGCCAGATTCATGTTCTAAATTTCCGGGCTCCACCTTAAATGGTACTAACTGCGGCACCCTTTAAGGTGGAACTGAACCATGTGTTAGCTACAGGTAGGATACTTAAAACTAAGTATAAATTAAAACTAGGCTGAGTACTCAATTAAAATTCAATTGCTCAAAATAGCTCAAATTGCTAACTGCTCGGTAGGCTGAAGTCTGAAATTGGCGTGAGCCGTCCTGTCAACCATGGGTTAACTAACTTTGTGTTGCTTATGTTTGTTTACAAAGCAACGCCTAATAAATCGGTGGATTTGTCCTTTACAGAGCGTCTGCTCTGACTGTAAAACGCCGTCAGCTCTTCTCACTTCCTCCAGTCGTTCTATTTCGGGGCCTGTTGCTATAAGCAGCGGATGATGGCGGGTCTAGGCAAGCTGCTGTATATAACACTGTCTCAACTGCTTCAACTGCAGCACGGCGGGGAGCTGTGGGTGTCTGTGTGGCAGGTCAGGCATCTCTGCGTGAGATACATGAGATGAGTCTACTCCCCTCGGCCCCCAGGAGTAAGTAATCCTGGACACCCATGAGAGAGAACTCACAGCACAGCGTAAACAGAACAGAGGCTACACTCCCTCTAGAACTAGGTGTCCAGAGAACAAGGGCCTCGTCTAAACTGGCACACTGGGTTTGAACAAACAGAGCAACTAACACAGCCCCAACAGCAAGACGCTGGCAGTACCGGACACTCCGCTATGGTAGAGTCGTGGCTAATCCAGGCTCATCTCTCCAAATCCAGCTGAAATGAGTTCTGTAGATTCAGAGCGATTGAGAGGGGGTTTGGTGTGAGATGGTCCAGATGTTGTTTACAGTGGTGGTGATGGGAACCAGGTCTCCATGTCTACAACACACATATAGACACTTTATCTACTATCTGAACTTCTGAGCTTTATACACTCATCATCAAAGTAACAGCTGCACCCAGAAGGAGGTGTGGGATTGCAGTGGTGTTGGGAAGGAAGATAAAGGTCACCAGGATCAATAAATGATGATAAATTTAGACTGATATGATTAATATTTATTGAGCTACACATACAGAAGTCTGTCTCTCAGTATGGCGTCGGGCCGCCGTGTTTGCTAACCCAACATGCCAGACGTCTCGGCATGGAGCTGTAGAGGTTGCTAATGGTGTCCTGTGATAATCCATCCCATGCAGCTTGAATATCCTCACACAGTTCCTGCAGATCCAGGCCTTCTGGACGTGTGACACGTGACAACAAACCGTTCATCTTTGTGCTGACCACGGTGCCTCCACACGGATTCGTTGGTCGTCTCCACCAAGACTAAAGCGGGACTCGTCACTGAAGATGACCCGCTGCCATTCTGAGTCACTCCATGACAGTCTGGCACGACACCATTGCAGTCTTTGGTGACGGTGACGTGGTGTTAAGGACAGTCGTCGTAACGGTCTGCGTGCATGTAGTCCTGCGTGGTGCAGGATGACTCATCACTGCTCGTTGGATATTGTTGGTGATCTTAAAGGCTCTAACACTTAACCGCTCCAACTGATGAGAGTCTGAACCAGTACATACCCTGATATCCCACATGTCCTCTTGATGTACCACAGTATGATATTTCTCCATATCTCCACCTCTAATATATATTTAGTGGTGTAAAAACGTTGATCTCTTTTCCTGCACAGTGTAAAAGCTCTAGTTCCCGTTTCGGCTTAGTGAATATTCATGAGGGACCGACCAATAGAATTGCTCCAAACCTGCTTAGAAATAAACCTTGCTCTATCAGCTCCACTGCAGGTTAAGAAAGCTGCTTCATCCTCCTGTAAAGGTCCATTTTGGAGGTTTGTAAGGTGGACTGTTCATAATTCCACGCGTGCTATTTTATAGTTTGGTGTCTTCACTTTCATTCTACAGTGAAGCTTTAAGTTAACATGAGGAGAACGTTCTGTGAGGAGCCGTGTCTAAACTTTTGACTGGTAGCGTGGAATGAGACGATACTGTCATCCTTATCTTAGTCTACGGAATCTGTGGACAGGAAATCCTGACTTACTCAATCAAGGTTGACGATCTATTGGTATGCGCGTAACCAAACAACTGCTCATACGTGCACAGCTGAAACGTAAATATACAATCACAACAATGATAAAAGCATAAAGTAATACTGACAGCAAGTGGTTCAAATAGGCACTGAAGTTCAAATTCAAAACATCAGAGAGCGTCGTACATCCCCCGGCATGGTACACTTTGACAATGGTCGAGCAGCGACTACTCCTACACTGCATACTGATCCGCTGATATTTACCTTTCTAATGTTTTTACTGTTTGCAAACCAAAAACCAGCTCATGGGAATTTTAGAACTCTGTCAGTGACAGCGGTGTACGCTAGGAGGAGCAACATCTTTTTCTGGAAAGCCGAGGTAATCCGCTTTCACTTATATCCACTAGATTAATTAACAATAAAGTAAATCTCCGTTTAACATAACAGAAACGCCACCAGACTTCCCAAACGACAGGGATAAAGACTAATGAAAAGGAATAACGTAGTCCACATACACCGCTGCCTGCTTATTCTACAACACTGACCACGTATACAACCAAACACGCTGCTATTCCTTGGCCACACCCATTGATTCAGTCACAACCCTAACACTAGGTGAGCTAGCTCTTCTGAAACCCGTTTCTATTTGTTTCTATTGGGTGCAGAGTAATCACCTTCACAAACCCCGTAGAGCTCAACGTAGAGCCCAACTTCGTCGCGTTGTTCTGTCACGCTGATTGCTTCCGAGACACTGTCACACTGTGCTTCTCCGGTGTGACTGATAGAAGTTAATGCTAGCATGTTCGCATGGCGGCGCTAACTAGCGCAGGTTTCAAGGGTTAGCACGGGTTACACTTCACCGTGTCCTCACTGTGTCTCAAAACCCACTACCTCGATCACCCGGGGGCACGCGGACCACGGAGTATGAACGCGAGTACTCAAATGGTGAAATGACCCGTCACTAGTAGCAGCAACGATGAACTAGCTAAGGTTAGCTAACCCTAGCTGAGAGCTCCAAGCTGCCTCCATCTTTAAAAGGCAGCACCAGTATTCACTGGTTTTTACGCCGCTCTGGTCATGGGGCTTTTTGGGTCGAGCAGAATTGAACGCTATCTCCATCGGCCCGGTTCGTTTGCTGGCTTCCATGGATGTGGCATGCCGTGTTTGCCTGCCAATTTGTGTTTTACCTGGCAAAACACTATTTCCAGCGTGGAAATAGACGGGATCGCAGACCAAAACACAAACAGACTTTCCAGTCCGATAAGGAAACATCTGAGGAGCGCTCTTACCGGGAAGCTAGTAGCTCAACTTCAACATGTTATTTTAAACTCTGATGATATAAAATGGGCTTTTAATGATCTAGAAAAGAAAATGTATTACATAATGCTCCTTTAAGTTAGTCATGCAGACCCATCACTGTGTTGTGTTAGAATTGTCCACCAACCAAAACCATCCTGTGGGCAGCGTCCTGCGGGCACTGATGAAGGACTAGAGGATGACCAACACTGCACTGTGCAGCAGCAGATGAGCTATCGTCTCTGACTGGACATCTACAAGGTGGACCAGCAAGGTAGGAGTGTCTAATAGAGTGGACAGTGAGTGGACCCAGTGTTTAAACACTCCAGCAGCACTGCTGTGTCTGATCCACTCACACCAGCACAACACACACTAACACACCACCACCACGTCAGTGTCACTGCAGTGCTGAGAATGATCCACCACCCACATAGTACCTGCTCTGTGGCGGTCCTGTGGGGGTCCTGACCATTGAAGAACAGGGTAATACAGTCTACAGAGAAACAGATGGACTACAGTCTGGAACTGTACAACTACAGAGTGTCCTATATGGTCAGTGCAGCTGATAACATGGACAGTGAGTGGAGATACAAGGAGGTGTACCTAATGAAGTCCTCACTGCTGCATTGTAGAGCACTGCAGTCTGTCTGAATGTCTGTGCGGATCGTAGGAGCAGGATAGCGTGTTTCCGTTAGACCACGAATCCAGAAAAGTATTTCCAGACTCTGTCATCTCTGCACTAGCACAGAGCCTCCTTTTAGGGCCTCCTTTTAGGGCCTCCAGTTTCCGAAGAACTAATTCTGGTCGAGGACGGCCAGTCTCTCCTCAGGCTGGTGTCTGCATGTAGCAGGTAGGCAGAACGGCGTTCAGAGGGGTACCAACATTCCGCACATTCCTGAGGTCCAAGCCGTGTCAGATTGAGTTTGAGACAGCGAGAGAATAGGGGCGAGTTCAGGGCTGAGACCACTTCGATTCCAGAGTACAGTAGATGGTTTAGTTTACTGTCAATGTATATCCAGAAAGGCTTGGTTCTGCACTTAAGCTGAGCTTAACTTTGCTTCTCTCTAGGCATGGCTCAGCGCTGGCTTGGGACTGCTAGGTGGTGCACTGGCATACTGTATGTAACTCTATTCTTCTTGCGCTGGCCCTTGTTCAGGGGACGTTTGAACACTCTGACCTTCTTGTACTAGCCAGGATGCATTCTCTGACTGAACACTAAGTACGGTTGTAAGCCGGTTTGGATTAGAGTCTCTCCTGAATGCCGTAAATGTAAACATGTAATTTACCTTCAAATGTATATGTACAAATATATTGTCTCCAAAATGGCAACTTTACAGGAGAGGCCAAAAACCTTGTTTAACTTTAATGTAAGTCAATGGAACCAGACGTCTTTCAACAGTTTTGGGCCATTTCTGTTGGTCCATTCATCATGAGATTCTCACTCAGTGTAAACAGCAGCTGCTGTGTTCAAATGATGCATAAAAGTAAAAATGGACAAAAGTGGAGATACAGGTTTTACATTGGACAGCGACAATATGCAAATACAATGTGAACGCATAATGTTAATAAACTGTTAATTCTGATAGATTTCAATACGTCCTATACACACATATACATACGATATGAGTCAAAAGTTTAGACACGGCCATTCACAGAAGGCTTATGTTTATCTTACTTTATCTTTAGAAAGATTAAAGAAGAAGAACAACAAGAATTTAAATTGAATTACAATAGAATTCTGTATTGTGCAATTACTAATTAACTGGCAGTCTGGTGTGTTAATTGGTCTTAAGCCAGTAAAACTGAGCCTTCTTGGCCTAGAAAGACCCGGACCTCGGTTCAAAGCAAACCATCGTCATTTAAGTCACAATCGCAATATTGGTCAGAAAAATCAAAATGAGATATTTTGCCCAAAATCGTGCAGCCCTAATCAACAACTAAACCAAGAAATTAGGGATGCACTGAATGTTCGGCAACCGAAATTACTCGGCCGAAAATGGCAAAAAATATTTTCAGTGTTCGGCCGAATAAGTGAAAAGCCCAAAACATGGCTTTTTAATGACACTGTTACCTTTTTCTAGTTCCCGGATGTAGACCGGAACCAGAGTGTTATTCAGTTTCAAGCATTCGAGCCAAACAGAACTCCAGACAGAGAACGGAACAGAGCTGCTGCAGCGGGACAGACACATACACTCGCACACTCTACCTCAACCAATACAAAAACACATCCCCGACACATCAACTAACACATCCCCGGCCCAAATCTGGCCCACATTCCCCATTTTCATCTGGCCCACTTGCCAGACGGGTTGACGGCTCTTGGGTGGGCCGTTCCCAGTAGCAAAGACGGCCCAGATCTGTTTTGGGACATGTGGGCCAGATGCATGTTTTGAATATGTGGGCCACATTTGACTCACACCAGATTGCCAGTGCCGACAGTGGGCCAGCAGTGCCATATTTTTGCCAGATGTGGCCCACATCTGTTTGCCATCTGGGATTTAGTCTATTTAACTTATGCAATGGTGAAAACGTGGCAAAATTAATGAAACACTGATCGGTAATAAAGTGTTCGGTATTCGACCTTCGGCCAAACGTTTCATATTATTTGGTTTCGGCTTCTGGCAAATTTTTTAACTTTGGTGCATCCCTACAAGAAATCACTCACGGCAAAGAGAGACGTGACACTCCCACCGCCAAACACATCAACTTACACATTAAGCGCCGGACGGTTGATGTTAGCTTACTTCAGGATAAGCTGGATTTACAGCACGTCAACCTGCAGAATGACGCGCTTGCAGATTAGTTTTTTTGCTGTGGAATGAATGGTGGGATACAGAAAACCAGGGCTGATGAAAAGAGAGAACATTCCTCACATATTCATCCTTCAAGGTATGTGGTTTGAATGCAGTTCTGCTAATAGTCACTGCTCTTTAACGCACCCGCCATCTGATCACGTCTTTGCTTTTCGGAATATCGTTCCTTTGCCTTGGGGTCCTTGACTACATAACATGTGTTCAGTGACCATCCAGGCCTGGAAGAAACGCTGGACAGGTTTGTAAATGGCGCTGGTGCAAACGGGGACACACTCGAGACAGCAAAGCCCGGAGAAATCCCACAGCAATGCATGAAACGCACAAGCAGGAATGGAGTTTCATGCCTACATGACAATAATGCACAAACAAAACTAAAGCACTCGAGTTCGAACACGCTCCCCGCTCTCGCTGGCGGTGGGTCGGTAATGTTACGCACGATGCAGTAAAATTAATGTGGTACTGACGTGCTGGTTTAACAATGTAAGGGCTCCAGATTAAGGCCGTCCAGGTGAGGATAGAATCTGATTTAAGGTGCTTTCAGTATGAAGTTGTCATATCACAGAGTCGCTCACGCCGGCCGTAAAGACGGCAATGCTTATAGGAACTCCGAGCCAGCGATGTATCAGGTGTCCAGCATATAAATGGTGTCAAAAAGTGGAAATAGATAAACAATTTGACAGTGATAAAGAAAAGGTGATCATCTTATTAATATAGAGTCACCTGGCGTGTTTAAGGTGGTAGAAACCTCAGGCTCCTGCAGATGGCGCTGCTGTACGAGGATGATGGGGTTATAAGGATGAGGTGGTACAGTGCAGGGAATGTCTCGTTCCATGTGTGGTAAATGGCTCCAGAGCAGATGTTAATGATTGGCTAAAAGGAGTGACTGCATTTGGACGTGCCAAAGACCATAGTGTGAAGGAAGTAGCTGAATCTGCAGGTGTATGGAAGCGTACGGTCATACGGGTCTACCAGCAGTGGCTAAAATCCCAGTCTACAGGAAACTCTCCTCGGAATTGTGCCAGGGAAGGCATCCACCAAATCTGGCCCAACCGCGGGAGTGTCTGAACATTGATGTGGCCTACATCCAGAAACGGTTCGCATCACCACCACTGTGAGTTGGTTATAGGGATGAATCACTGATTATTCAGACGAATATTGCGTCTGTGATTTAAACGACCCAACATGACCCGACTGTCCATTTTTATTCTGGCTTGATTCATGACCCCTAAAATTAGTGGGCCAGACTGCCAGTGACGTTACAGGGCTTGGATGTTGGCTTGCTTCTGATTGGTCCAACTCCTCTACGTTTCCTACAATACCGATCTACGATGATGTTGGCTAGAACTTACAAACAAATTGCAGCTCTTTTGAAAGTTGGACTCTCCTAAATCGCGATTTCGATTTAACACCAGTTCATCTTTCAGCCCTAGTCGGCAAGTTTCTCTACAGCGGACCACCTCCAACACCGAACCTCTCGGGATAAACCTCCACGGAATCCTGCAGACCTTTTGTAGTGGTCCGTGTCTTGCAGTCTGAGAGATTACAGTTGAAAAGACCCCCCTCTCAGAGCGCAAGACCCGGCCTCTAAATGTGAAACTGTCTCGTCTTACAGTGAGTGGGAAGACCATGTCAAGGCAAACTAGGCTCAAGTCATCAAGTCATCACAGGCCAAAAATAGCACCACCCCTCCCACATACATAGATGTGCATAACAGTTTGTGTGTTGGTGTCAAGTCCTTGCATATCTCTGATCTCTGTCTCTAAGTGTGTATATGAGAGAGAGAGAGAGAGAGAGAGAGAGAGAGAGACAGAGAGAGAGAGAGAGAGATGGAGTGAGTGGATATCCCTGAAGCATGTAAGCCTTTTAAAAGAGTGGGTAAAACCTTTAGTCATGTGACCTATTTTAAACACTCGCTCTCCCTATCTCTCTCACACACTCACACACGTGGAAGTTGAAGGGGGTCATTAACTTAACTTGCAATTATTTCAGCAATTAACCAACTAATCTAACCGAGTAATCTAACCGAGTAATCTAATTGATTAATCTAACCGGCTAATCTAACCAGCTAATCTAATTGCCTAATCTAACCGGCTAATCTAACAACTCATCTAACACCTAATCTAACAACTAATCTTATCGACTAATCTAACCAACTAATCTAACTGACTAATCTTATTGATTAATCTAACTACTAATCTGCCGACTGATCTAACTGACTAATCTAACCGACAAATCTTGTCGACTAATCTAACTATGAACATGTCGACTAATCTAATCGGCTAATCCAACAACTACTCCAACAACTAATCTAATCGACTAATTCAATAAGAAACACATTTTACAAGAGGCATGAGAAGCCCAAATTTAAAGTTTTACCATTTGTTTACATTACTGTTCTCTTTATATGTATTAGCTGAAATACTAACTGAATGTACAACTGAATACAAAAAAAATGATACATGATGATTTTTATTATTTATAATTTCTTGTATTCAATTATACTTTCAGAATAACCATCATAATAAATATTATGTAAAGAAAAGGGTATAAATAAAAAAAAATAATAAGCTCACCAGACAAAATACGAGTCCCCTGTGACTGAAACGTACCTAACAGGGTGTGATACCTCCACCAGCACCAATAACAGCTGTGACTGGATGTGGCATGTACTGGATGTAGGTCACATCAGTGTTCAGGCACTCTTACATCAAAGAATTGGTCAGTTGGTCCAGATTTGGTGGATGCCTTCCCTGGCACAATTCCGAGGAGAAGTCCCTGTAAACTGGGATTTCAGCCTGCAGATTCAGCTACTTCCTGAATACTACTTCCAGCTACTCCTTCACACTATGGTCTACAGCCTGCACGCGCAACACATGCCACACAAATGATGCACGATCAGAATATTTCTGAAAGCACTCAGATTGGTGTGTCTAATGCAGAAACCATGTGATAGGTAAAATTCCAAGGCCTTGCAAACACGGCAACGTTTGGCTGAATACGTGAACACAGATTCCTGGAGGGACTGCAAGTGCTCAGGCATCACTGACTCATCTATTCCCAACGTCTTCAGTGAAAACAAAGCACTGGTCTTAAAGTCCCAGAGGGCACGTCACGCAGAGCAGTCACACAGAGTTAGATTTGAGAGAGCTAACCTGCTTATATAACACGAGAATATGAAACCACATCCGCTCTGCTAGCGGTACCTCTGCCTGCAGTGGTGTTCTGCACCTGCCCCACTCTGATTCCGTAAGATCACGTGGCCGGAGAAACAGGAACGCCGAGCTTATGTTTAGTTAATAAGAGTTTATCTCCGAAAATGACTTTATATAGGGTCGGCATAACAACAACATCTCAGTGGAACCAAACCAGCCTGCACTCCTCAGGCCTCAAGCCGTCAGCGTCTTCACAACAATGGGAACTAAATTTGAAGGACGTATCGGTTTATCCCAGATTATCCTACAAACCACGGCCGGAACGGCGGAGCGTGTGAAAGTCTCACACCATCCTGTCTTTACCCTGACAAAACTTCCTC
The DNA here is from genome assembly GCA_034552555.1 of Semaprochilodus insignis. Classification (NCBI taxonomy): domain Eukaryota; kingdom Metazoa; phylum Chordata; class Actinopteri; order Characiformes; family Prochilodontidae; genus Semaprochilodus; species Semaprochilodus insignis. The sequence goes on from CM067481.1 coordinate 1,121,974, forward strand.
AAGTAATCATTAACAGGCTGATTTACACAAGGACCCACACGCCCCCCGACCCACCCACCCACCCACATGCCTACTAGTCTGTATTCCTGCCTTTGTGAGGGAGTCCCGCATGCCGACTCCAAAGAGAACCGAAAGGTCAACTATTGCCTCTTTTTGCCTCTTTTTCCACACTCCTAAAAAAAGTATGGTTCCTCATGGGTTCTTTAGTAAAGGTAACGGTTCTATTTGGAACCACCAGTTCTACATAGAAGCATTTCAGGCTTAACTGGCTCTCTGTAGGGTGAAATGGTTCTTCAGACTGGTGGAGAACGTGCTGTATATGTGTGTTCTAAGTATAAGCGTTTTAGGGGAAAGACAATACCAAAAAGACACCGTACAGCTTGACACTGTGAGAACAGTAGAACCATTTTTTGGTGCCATATAGAACCAATTCCAAAAAGGTTCTATGTAGAACCCTATACAGCATATTGTTCAGACTGATAGAGAAGGAACAAGCAAACAACCATTTAAGCATGAAATGCTTCTATCTAGAACTCATGGTTCTAAATAGAACCTTTGCCTTTACTAAAGAACCGGCTACATGCTCCTTCAAAACAACATAGCACTATAGCTGGCGTTCCGGGCCCGAGGTCGCAATGACAGGCACGCCACTCTCCTTATTATAAGTTAGCACACCATTAAAACGAATTTGACAGGTGACAGGTGTCTCTGCCATTCCCAATCCGGACCCGGAACGCCGGCTGTAGTGCTATTTGAGTTCGGAGGTGCAGCACAAGACCTTTCATGAGTACGCAATGCATAAGGCTGTATGGCACCACGTCAGTCAACAACAGCTATGCATCTTCAACTAGCTACAAGAAGGCTGGTTCGGCATTCCCAGCACGCACATCACGGCAGGCACGGAGAACAGACGGAAGAAAATGCTGCCAAAAGAGGAGAAAAAGAGAGCATGACCGAACAAGAGGACAGACAAGAGTAAATCTGGCTTTTACTGGTTGGCAAGAGCTGAAAGAGATAAAAGGGTGCGAGACAGTCTCACGACTAACGGGAAAACAAGGAAATCCGACTGTTCATCCCTGTCAGAGTTATTTATGAAAGACTGTGATGTTGGCTGCAACCTTGTGTGTCACCCCTGAAGTTTTTTCAGAAGCCCAAGGTATCTCACACCAAAACGTTTGGTCAGTCTTTGTCCCCCTCACGACAAATAAGCCCTGAAAGTTCCTTCTGATGTTGTCTTTACTTGGTGTTGTGGCAAATTCCGACTCCCCTTTGCATACACGTGCAGGCATCAGTTATTTTATGCACAGCACCCAAGTGTAATCCGTAGCATCCATATACCCGAATGACACTCGTGCACGCAAAGGGGAGTCGGACTCCATATCCTACCGCTCGTCCACACAAGCACAGCCGTCCACGGTGGTGGGGGGGCTCAAACCGTAGGTTGTATTTACGACAGTGGTGCAAAAAGTGCATACACTCCGCAACTGTAGGGGGAGCCCAAGAGCAAGACTAAGTAACCGACTAATCTGTAGCATCTATATACCTGTATGACGCATGTGGACACAAAGGGGTGTCAGACTCTACATCCTTTAGCTCGTCCACACATGCACGTGCACAGCTGTCCACGGAGGGGGCTCAAACCGCAGGTTGTATTTACGACAGTGCAACGCACTCCGCAACTGTAGGGGGAGCCCAAGAGCAAGACTGAGTAACTGAGTGTAATCTGTGGCATCCATATAATTGTATGACAGATGTGCACAGAAAGGGGAGTCGGACATCCTTCAGCTCGTCCACACGTGCACAGCCGTCCACAATGGGAGGCTCAAAGCAGGGGTTGTATTTACGACAGTGGCGCAAAAAGTGCAACGCACTCCGCAACTGTAGGGGGAGCCCATGAGCAAGACTGAGTAACTTTGGGCAGTCTGTAGTCCATGAACTTGCATGACACGTGCGCACGCAAAGATGCTTGGGCTCTACATCCTTCAGTTCGTCCACATTGCACGTGCACAGCCGTCCACGGGGGAGGTGCGTTGAAAGCGCGGGTTGTATTTAGGACAGTGGTGCAACACGTGCAATACACTCCACAATTGTAGGGGGAGCCCAAGAGCAAGACGCACCGATTCTAGCATAAAGCTGCTGTAAAGTGAAGTTAATCATCAAGCTATTTAATTATTATTGTTATTATTTATCATATTATATAATTAATTAATCAATCAATCAATTAATTGCATACTGTCCGTTAATTAATTAATTTATTTATTAATTACTGGTAAATAAATATTGTTTATCCTACTATTACAATACTATAGACATTATTACACAGCACTACACCTGCACGCAAATCGCATTTAGGTCCCCAGAACGTCCACTGCCAGGTGCACATATGGTCATCACATGCAAAACAAACCCCAGAAGTTGAGCTACACGTCTTACTACTCTACTCAAATCAGGCTAACTAACTCTGAAACCGAAACAAAACCGTGTGTGGACACTTCAGGACCTCGCCTGTAAGTATTAATAGGAGTTATTATTAGGAGCTACTCCTGTTTCAGCTCCCTGAACTCCACATCAGACAAATGAATGGGGCTGCTGACTGTTTAGTATTGCACTGTGTGGGCCGTTGTAGCACTGAGCTACAGGACGTCTGGCAGCAAGACAAAGCCTTCTAAATATACTCAAACTCGCGCCTACGAGCCGGTGAAGGTCGTCAAAAGTTAGAGACGAAAGTCTACAGAGAGTTGCAAAAAAGCACTTTTGCTTTTGGTGAAAGGAAACGAGAAGAAGAGGCAAAAGCGAGCGGCCATGTTGTTACACAAAAAACAGCCTCTTGTTCGAATTTCGCCGATCCACCTTAAATGGTGCAGCAGTTACATTCTGGCGCCTGAGGCGCCACAATGTAACTGCTGCACCATTTAAGGTGGAACGGCGAAATTCGATTAGGAAGCAAACTTCAACCTCGTAAAAACAAAACAAAGCTAAATTAACTCTGTCTTAACCCGGCTGTCCTCAAATCAGGGAACCGGAGAGGGGGACAGAAAAAGAAGAGTGTCTTTTAAAAATGGACATTTGGTCGCTTTATTCTTGCCCAAAATTAGCTCACATGTAACGGGAAAGTGAAGGAGACTCACCGCCGCCGAAGGCTGATTTCCGTAGGTTAAGCACGTAAAGTTAGCACGTCGGCTACCAGCTCCAGCACTGGAGTCCACAAAGCGCGAGCCAGCGGCTCGGGGTTTCATCCCAAGCCGGACAGAGGCGCTCTGAGCCCGTGGAGAGAGTGCAGCTCTTAACGCCGGGACCTCCGGAGGAGCGGAGACGGACTCAACATGCTGGATCGCGCACATACACACACTGATCAGAGGGGGAAGAGACACCGACTACCAACCAACCCCCTTCTCTCTCTCTCTCTCTCTCTCTTTCTCACACACATACTACGCCTCTCTCTCTCCCTCTTTCAGTTCAATTCAGTTCAAGTCATTTACACGCCATTAAATATAAGCCATAAACAAAACCTGGTACGGGAACATTTAAAGGGGAACTCCACCAACTTTTCAAAATTTCATCATAACACAGTGGTGGCAAAGGGAACCAGGGGGCTCCATGTCTACAGCATATATAGAGAGAAACTTTATTTACTTTCTAAACCACCAGTGAACCTACACATGTCTTCTGTGTACACATAGGGAATATTAAGTCTGAAGATGACACGTTTTCTTTTAGGGACTATTTTGCGTCCCTCCATGTATCCCTCCGCCATGAATAGATTACAGTTAATGGACTGACATCCATTTGAAGCCAAAACTTTGTTCATAATACAATGGCCTGTCAGCCCAGATCCCATTTTTAACATGCTGTCCAGATTGGTTTTGGATAGTCAGGACCGCAAACATCCACACATGATCTGATTTTTGCCAATTGGACCCAAACCACATTTGGAGGTGGTGTGAAATGTGATTCCAACTGGGATTTCGGAGTGTTTTTGGCATCACTTGCAATGCCACAAATTGGGAGTGACGGAAGTGCTGGGATTTGCTATGTAGTTCCAGATGCCTGCAGGCTCATTTATACTCCTTTTACATCCAGACATGAATGTGTCCGTTTCAAACACTGAACCGTCACTTCCCACATACGTCCATGTCCTGGCAAACACAGTTACGTTATGACAATGTGGTGACAAGTTCATGTTTTGGTGCCCACAACATTGACACTCATCATCAAAAGAACAGCTGCATAAATAGCTGCACCCAGAAGGAATCAACCGACAGGAATGAAACTTGGTGGGTAGGTTTGACATTGTGAGACATGCGAATGATTCACGTTTCACGTTCGGCTGAACGTGACGTAAGCAAGGACGGGCCTTATGGCTGTACCTGACTGACCCAACAGCCCTGATTGCGGACATTCATCGAGCAGTGATGTC
>CM067481.1:1131290-1187667 GCA_034552555.1 Semaprochilodus insignis
GCACACCACTCTGTGAGGAGCTTGACCTCCTCTCTGTATGGGCCCTCATCATCTTTGGTGATGTTGCTGATTATTGTTGTGTCATTGGCAAACTTGATGATGGTGTTGGAACTGTGGGTTGTGATTCAGTCATGGGTGTACAGTGTACACAGCCTTGGAAAGAGAACACAGCCTTGGGGACATCCTGTGCTGAGTGTGAGGGAGGGTGAAAACTCGGCGCTGGTGGTGGAATTAACCTGCTGACCTTTGAGTTGGAGGACCAGTGTGCTATCCTTCACACCACCAGGGAACAACTAACAGACTACTTGGGTGATTGTAGCCTCTTTAGCGCTGAAGCTACTTGGGTGACTATTAACCTCTACTGTCTGTTAGAAACGTTAGTCTTGTAGCTCTGAAGGCAAAATCTGGACACCAAACACGTCTTAGCTGATTGACTATGTCTGGGCTAAGTGGAGATACAACAAATCGTTTAAATAACGATTTAATACATCCAAAAAATGACTTACTTCTTGAAACAATAATTTTCTCAAAACTTTGACTTACTGTAATAATTATAATGATAATATAAAAATAATGTTTTTTTTGCTTGAAAATTCTTCTGACTTACAATGTTTAAAACCTTTGACGTATGTGTCATACTATTAATTAATTATGTCAAAACTTTCTTGGAAGTCTGACTTACTGTGTCAAAATAACGACTTAGTATGTCAAATTATATCTTTAAATCATTATTGAAAGAATTACTTGTGTCTCAAAATAAAAGCCAATTTTCTCCAAAACAATGACTTATCATCAGACCACCACTAGACCAGCATAAGACCAGCTTAAACTAGAATACACCATCTTAAACCAACACCAGACCAGCACCAAACTAGCACTAGACCAGCTTGAACCAGTACCGGGCCAGCACTAGACCAGCTTAAACCACCACAGACCATCTTTTACCAGCACCAGACCATCTTAAACCAGCACTAGATCAACTTAAACCACCACAGACCAGCTTAAACCAGAACCAGACCAGCACTAGATCAGCTTAAACCACCACAGACCATCTTTAACCAGCACTGGACCATCTTAAACCAGCACCAACCCACCACTAGACCAGCACTAGACCAGCTTAAACCAGCATCAGACTAGCATTAGACCAGTTTAAAATAGCACTAGACCATCTTAAACCAGCACCAGACCAGCCCTAGACCAGCTTCAATCAGCACAGACCGTTTTAAACCAGCACTAGACCAGTTTAAACCAGCCCTAGAACATTTCAAACCAGCACAGACCATCTTAAACCGGCACCAGATCAGCACTAGACTAGTTTAAACCAGCACAGAATCTCCAGAGAACACGTCATTATTCATATAGTAAACAGTATGTGGAGACGCTCCGGCAATAGTTTGACAGAGGAGGAGGAAGAAAGAAGGAGTGGTCTTCCAGCTCCAGCAGGGGGCAGCAGAGGAGCAGCGAAAACAACAGCAGCGCCCAGGACGAACTGCGCATGCGTGCTGTAGCAGCACCGGCACACACAAATGCCCAAATCTGTATAAGGACCTCTGGATGACCTTGCGAACGAATCAAAATCCTTTTAATTGAATATGGACCTATAAAACGACCCGATACCCAGGAGCTGGCTGGGACTTCCTGAAGCGTCTGAATGAGGAAATCTGGATGCATGTTTAAAAATCCCACATCCATCAGGAAGGAAAACACTCCAGGCCCAAATGTGGTGATACGGATATGTGGACAGAGATAAAGGCTAAATTTTATATTTCATTACATTTTTTTGTAAATCCAACTGTGTGTGTCCTGCTCATAAAGAACACGCCAGAAAAACAGGATCTGGATGAATGGGGTATTGGAATGTTTATCCATGACTGGAAAAATGTGTACATTATTAATAAATCGCAGCTCTTAGCATGAAAGTCCCTGTAAACCGGGAATGATGGAACAAAATAAATTAAAATAAACCCACGACGCATAAACAAATAAACAAATAGTAAAAGCGGTGATGCTGCAGAAAGACAGAGCAGCTGGGGGGAAGGGGGTTGTCATGGAAACAGATGGATTTCTGCTCCCATTCCCACAGTGGCTGCTTCGCTTCCCTTCGAATTCCAGCAGCATCTCCATTTCATTCCCTCCCTCTTTTTCCATACTGTCTTTCTGTACATTTTTCTTTCTCTGCCTCTTTATTACTTTGTACCTACATCTCCATCCCCCTTTCCCCGCACTGCCTATTTTTCCGGTCTCCTTCCAAATCCCTTTCCCACCAGGTAGGCTGAATCGCAATTGCCTCTGTGCTCCGTGTGAAGTGCAGTACATAGGTCCTAATATTATGGCTCAATCTTCAAAGCAGTGCTTCATTTGCTGCTTGTAACTCGGAATTTCTGGCCTCGGAATACTAGGAATAATCAAAGGAAATGACACCTCTACTGGGAAATTCCACCCAGAATGCCTGGATGGTGTTTTCAGCTCAGAGCTTTCCATATAGCATCAAATCAACATGGCTGCTTCCTGCTAGCTAGGACAAAAACCGCATATGTTGAGTTTTGGACACTGGCATAGGGGTCAGCAAGTGTGACCGTGCTGGACATGACCACCTAAACCAGTTCCAGACCAGCATTAGCCAGCTAGACCAGCATTGAATGGACATGGAATTCATATTAATGAAGCACCCGTCTAATTTAAACCCAGACCTGATTTACAACAAATATACTATATACATAACGAATGCTAACGAATGCTTAGCAAGGAGGCTAAAACACTATTCTATTCCTAACAGTCTTCCTAATCCTAGCCCTGGTCCTACTCTTAGCCGTGGTTCTAATCCTAACACTGGTTCTAATCCTAGCCCTATAGCTATTCTTAGCCCTGGTTCTAATTCTAGCTCTTATCCTATTCTTAGTCCTAGTTCTGTTCCTAACACTCTTCCTAATCCTAGCCCTGGTCCATTTTCGAAAGTCCTGAAAGGGGCAATGTCATCCTTTTCTGGGACAGGACCATAGACTCAGAGTTGGAGGTGCTGATCCGCATTAATATACATAAAGTTGATGATAAAATAGTGATAAATCTGAAACAGGAAGTTACAGTGAAACAGGAAGTTACAGTGAAACAGGAAGTTACAGTGAAACAGGAAGTTACAGTGCGCTGCATGCGCCCCTCAAACATGAATAGGCCCCTTTAAACTAGCATAGGCGGCTGTGAGGGAGCTTTTACAGGCATGAACTAGGACATCTGCTTCCAGCCAACACCACTGGGAACGCTTCTGACTCCGCAGGTTTCTCTAGGATGGAGCATTCCGCACCAGAGCACTCCTGAATGATTAAATTATGCTGAAATTATGAAACATTTGGTGGAGTTCCCCTTCAGCACTAATGGTCCTAATCCTAGTCCTGGTCCTAATTCTAGCTCTGATCCTAATCCTTACCCTGATCCTAACGTTGGTCTTAATCCTAACACTGATCCTAATCCCAAACCATACTGAGTTCCCCTTAAGCACTAATGCAATAAAATAGAACTATATTCGAGTACTTAATTCTAATATACTAGTCTTAATCCTAGTACTCATCCTTAACACAACACTGGTCCTAATCCTAGTCCTGGTCCTAATCCTAACACTGATCCTAATCCCAAACCTTACTGAGTTCCTCTTCAGCACTGATGCAGTAAAACAGAACTGTATCTATTTTTAGTGGTTCCTGTAAAAATGACTTTAATTAAGTAGCTGGAGTTCCGGAACAGGAGAAGCGGCTTAGATGTGGCGCCAGACAAGCGGCTGATTGTCTTTCACTTGGCCTAAAAACTCGTTTATTTGGCTCGTTTTTCCAGGTAAAGTTTCAGGGAGATGGATATCTCTTCCTCAGGGCTGCCCTGACACACACACACACACGCACACGTCCCTCACACTGAGCTTGTCAGTCATCGAGTGTGTGTTTACAGCAACCTGACCTGCTCAGCTTTTACTGACCGCTCCCCACGCGAAGCTCATCAGTGCGAGGTTCCATGAAAGGGAAATGACCCTGTGTGGAGGTTAAAGAGAACATGCCCCCATCCACCCCGCCGATTAACCGTAACAAGAGAGAGTGTGTGTGTGTGTGTGTGCGTTAATTATTAATGATGGGATCCAAATACGTGATTCAGCTCCGCGAGACCCGACAAGAGAGAGATCGTCTTACTGCAGCCTCTGGACCGGACACACATATCGAAGTCATTTAACGTTACAGGAAACCAGAAAAGTGCAGCTCATGAAGAAAACCGTGACTGTGCATCTCAAGCCGTTCCCAGGTAAGTGGTTGCTTGATAACACTTTATTTAGACAGCCCACTATATGTTCTATAGATCCTTACATTCATCCTCCCTAACCCGCACACCCTGGTCCTAATCCTAAGCCTGGTCCTGATCCTAGCCCTAGTCCTAAAACGTACACTGGTCCTAATCCTAATGCTGGTCCTCATTCTAGCCCTGGTAATTTTCTTAGCCCTGGTTCTAATCCCAACACTGGTCCTATTCTTAGCCCTGGTCCTAACCTCAATTCTGGCCCTAATTTTGACACTGGTGCTAATCCTAGCCCTGGTCGTAACCCTAATCCTAACACTCTTCCTAATTCTAGCCCTGATCCTTTTTCAAAAGTCCCTCACACCCTTAAAATACATCCTAATCCTAGTCCTGGTTCTAATCCTAACACTCTTCCCGATCCGAGCCCTGGTCCTTTTTCAAAAGTGTCTCCCACCCCTAAAATACATCCTAATCCTAGTCCTGGTTCTAATCCTAACACTCTTCCCAATCCTAGCCCGGGTCCTTTTTCAAAAGTCTCTCCCACCCTTAAATTACGCCATCCGAAGGGAGTTTCCTTAAGCCGGAACATTCCTCGCTATGGACGCTAGTGCTGTACCACTGTAGGGGGCAAGTTGGCATGTCAACAGTAGACGTAGTGATGCTTACACTCGGTTGACGTGTCCCTTTAAGTCATTTGATTGCGTGGTTTACAGCCATCCATAAACACGATAAATTACAGCATAAAGCTAATTCAGGCTTCCAGGTGGTTGCTAATGTTTCTGGCTATTCAGAATACTTCATTTTGTCCAGTGACCTTTAGTGGACAGCAGACTTGCTGTAAAAAGACTCCCCACAGTGCTTTCTATGAAATAAAGGAGGGATTAAAGTGGATGTAGCTGCAGTAAAACGACGGCCTTGTAGCCTCTCTGGATGCGTGGTATTACAGTCATCGTTCATCAGCCTGACAGTTTACTTCATCAGCTCCTGTAGTGAATAGGCCAACGGTGTCTGCGTTACTGCCTGGCTTTCTTTCCAGAAGCCACATCATTTACAGCTGAATCAGCCAGATTAGTCATCTCCCTGGAAAAGGACCAATTACAGATCCATTACATCGGCCAAAGGGTAAAACCTGACACACATCTATCCTTCAGAAGAAGAGACTGAGGAAGAACCAGCGCTGCTGCTCCATTAAACTTAACTCCAATTACCTGAGGACAGGAAGGGTCTCACCAGGCCACTTGACTCAAGACTACCCCCCTTTACCCTCACGTAGTAATGGAAGAGGTGTGTGTTCATGTGTGCTTTAAACAGTGCTGAAGAAAACGCTAACGAGCTCATTTATGTGCAGCGGGCTGTTATTTCCTGCCCAGTGTTGGTGCTCAGGGCTTTTGATTAATCTGCATTTGTATGATCCAAACAGCCCATACACAAAACACGCAGGGGTGCTGAGGGGTTGGCTGTTTACTTCATGTTTGCAGGAGGCGGGAGGAAATGAGGGGCCTTTATCTCGTTTACTTCGAGGCTGGACACTCATCTCGTTTTTACATCTGCAGTGGATGGTCTGCAGCCTTTGAGCTGCCTCAGCCCTTGTGGTCTGGGCACTGGTCCCAGTGGCCCAGCCAGAAATTCATCACTGGGGAGTCCACTAGCAAACTGACCACAAAAGGGAGGACTGGCTGAAAAAAGGTTGGTATAAATTAAAGTATAAATAAAAACTAATACTACTAATATTAATATATTATATATATTAATATATATTAATACTGTTATCACCAGTAGCAGTAATTCATTACTAAGTAGTCTTGTCTAGGTCCTGGGTCTTGTCTCGCATTCAGTTTGTCAAGGTCTTGATCTCGTCTCTGACTTGACTACAACAAAGTCTTGATCTTATCTAGGGCTCAAGGTGTCCAGGTTTCAGTCTTGTCTTGGACTCAACTACTACAAAGTCTTGATCTTGTCTCAAACTCGACTGCTACAAGGACTTGGTCTTGTCACAAACTTGATCTGTCCTTGTCTTGGATTTGGCTACCACAAAGTCTTGGTCTTGTCTTCAAATCAGTGTGTCCTGGTCATGGTCTTTTCTAGGATTCAGTGTGCCCATGTCTTGGTCTTGTCCTGGGCTTGACTACTGCAAAGCTCAGGTCTTGTCTCAGACTCAGTGTGTTCAAATCTTCATCTTGTCTCGGACTTGACTACTATGAAATCTTGGTCTTGTCTTGGACTCAGTGTTTCCAGGTATTGGTCTTGACTACTACACAGTCTTGGTCTGGTTTTGGACTCAGTGTGTCCAGGTCTCAGCGATGTCTCAGACTTGACTACTGCAAAGTCTTGGTCATGACCCAGACTTAGTGTGTCCAGANGTCTCAGACTTGACTACTGCAAAGTCTTGGTCATGACCCAGACTTAGTGTGTCCAGATCTTCATGTTGTCTCAGACATGACTACTACGGAATCTTGGTCTTGTCTTAGACTCAAAAGTTTGCAGGTCTTGGTCTTGCCTACTACACAATCTTTGTCTGGTTTTGGAGTCTTGATTACTATAAAACTTTGGTCTTGTTTTGGACTCGATGCGTTCAGGTCTTGGTGTTGACTCTGACTCAATGTGTCAATGTCTTAGTCTTGGACTTTTGGACTTGGACTACATGCACTGATGAACAACTATTCTAATTTAGACTGGTAGTTACTTAAATCTGTCTTTGTGGGCTCATTCATGAGACAGTGATGAGTCAAAATGAAGAAATTCATGAAATGGTCAAACAAATCCACTGAGAAAGAAGATTTAACCAAGCTAACCTAACATGAGATTACGATCGCATAGCATAGTGGACAACTTTGCTCTTGTTTAGGCAGGAGAGCCATGGCTATCACAATAAGAGTCCCATGTAACACTACTGTTAAAATTGAAGTTTACGTGATTTACTTAAACACTCTGTGAATTAATAACAATAATACACTAAACTGTGTTAAAATAATCTTAAATAAATTCATACTCGGAAGGAAAACAGCTCATAGCTAATGGCCCCCAAGTACTTGAGACATTTCTGTAGGCTATATCAGATTCCAGAGTAGAAGAGCACTGATCTAGGATCATGTTCGGGGCCCTTTGTGCCCTCATGGATGTGATTACAGAACTATAGGATGCAGATCTGATAATGGACATACAAAGCCAGCTTCACGAACACGGTTTCCTCCATTTTCAACAGCGAGCTCTTCCTTTAATTCAGTAGTTCAGAGATATCGTACAGTCTTTTAGCCAATAACACACAATTTTAAACACACGCAAATATTCACAGTCCTTATGCATAACGAAACGTCATCTATCTATACAGTTGCAGTCGGGGAGGCGGGCTGTCGGCTGGAGCATATGGCTATTTTAACTTGTTGTGTGTAAGCAAAGCTGAGGTGTGTCTGCGTATCATGGGTTTATGCATATTCTGTCCATCTGTAGTCTTGTTCTAGGTTGTTCTACAGTACCAGGCTCATTGCTTTGAATTTTGAGCAGCAATTTAAAGGTCTAAGCAAAGCTACAACCTCCGTAGAACCATAGAATTAAAACAAGGAGAATAAGTCTGCGTTTCTGCAATCTTGCTTCCTCACAAAAGAGAATTCCGGTCATTTTTCCCAAGTGTATGCATAATGCTGGGATGTAAACATAGTTTTTCAGGACTTTCCGAGTTTCAGAGTGGTGGTCCACGGGTGTTTTGCTGTTTTCTGGGCGGCCCGCCGGTGGTTAAGCAAGAGCCTTACACAAAATTCCATTTTTTCCTCACTCGTTTTCCATTCACAGTTCGATCCCATAATTCTTCCTTCATGTCCTACCTTTGTTATTCTTCATAAATGAGATCACTGAAGGGGTTTTAGTGTCTGCAGCAACAATTTCAACTAATAGGCCTCGTTTTTCCTCGTTTGTAATATTTGTCTTAGCTTATTTTCCAAAATAAGAGTCTCTGTGCATGTGCAGTATCTGTTTGGGGACATAAAACACTTATACCTAAGGCCAATAATCTGGGTGGTCCGAGGGTGAACCAGCAGTGGCAAACGGTCAGCAAGGTGCTGACCTAATCAAGCCAATGGACCAGTATATACTTGCTATCTGGGTTTTTAACACATGATCAGGGTTTTCCAAGGTTTCCAAAGTTTTCCGGGACAACTGCAGCACAACATTTTGGTCAAGTAATGGAGCTAGCGTTAGCATGGTGGCACATTCCATGTTGTTGTGTCTAGCCTGCCTTGTTTCCATTAGCCCCAACAGTCAGTAGCACTTGGAAAGCAAACTGGAAGCAAGACCTAAAAAGTTCTCATTAAGTTGAATGGGAATTCTTTCCTGTAATGCACATCCAACCTGGAATTATGCTACGGATAAAATAAAACGGATTTGTGGGCAGAGCAGGGACAGGTCTATTCTCTCTATTCTACCTGTTTTAATTCTATGTATAGGGCACACCCTCCCTACTGGCCATTCTAGAGCTCTTATTCTAGAACCCTTCATTTGAGAACTTCTAGAACACTAATCCAGCCGACTGAAATCCAGACCCCCGTTCCTCCACCCTGAACCGAATCACTAAGACAAGTACACACAGTTAAACATGCAGGCAGAGCTTGGAGAACGCGAGGACGGCTTCTGCCCTCGTCCCTCTGTCTCTCTTTTGACGCTCTTTTCTTTACAGTAGATCACACGGCGGTCCGGAATTTCGTTCGGCCAATCTCAGAGCTCCGTTCCCTTTGGTTCCGGTGAAATCCTCTTCGGTGTTTATCCAGAGAAGAAGACCGTCCATCCTTACCGGGGTGCATACGGAATTATTTCCTGGAATCTTTTTAGTTTTCCAGCTAGAATCCACTGATAAGACCGATAGTGTAGTATGTTTGTTCCCGGCACATCAGTAGTAAACATATTGAGGTTGTCCAGCAGTCAAGCTTTATAAAAAGGCAGCAAAGAAAACTTGAATTAAATTAAACTGACCCCTGATGTCGGAAGAGGCAGGACTGAATCGACACTAAATTGGCCGATCCCTCTACGGCAGCCCATCGGGGTCAAGACGGAAAAATGAAAAACAGCAAGAAACAGAGATCAAAATGAACGGATTGGTCCGAGAGTGCTCCTGGTGTTTTAAAGCATAGGAGAACAGGCTGAAGGTTGAGCATGGTCCTCTCCTGATGGGAATTTTTCAGCCAATATTCCGCTATATTTTTCCAACAAAAAAAAAGTTGGGAATGGGGGATGGGGCGGGCAGGACGACTGACCCTCAGTCATCACTCATTGGTGGAGTGCATTTCCCTGGAGTCTCATTGCTGGGCTGCTGCTGCAGTGGCGGTGCTGTGGGGGTGTGGCAGGCTGTTGGACCCTGAGGATGCCAGAGAGAGGGCGGAGCTTGAGGTGGAAATGGGCCGCTGAGCTTGGTACCTACACATATGAAACAAGAAAGTGACATCATCAGCGTGAGGTACATCACATCCAGATATGATGATGGTCCACAGCCTCCATAGAAAAGCACTGACCAATAGGAACTCTGCAGCAGCATCACATGAGCCACTATGCCCGGCTAGAGGGGTATAAAGCCCCCCAGCACCGGACTGTGGAACTGTGTTGTCAGGAGTGATGGAACTCCTTTCAGTACCACTGGGATGAGTTGGAGGGATGCCAGGACATTCATAGGGAGTTACACTAGATGCTGGAACATTGCTGTGAGGAATTTGATTGCATTCATAAGAGCATTACTAAGCTTCAGGTGCTGATGCTGAATGATCAGTGCTGGATCACTCCAACTAATCCTAGAGGTCCTGGAAGTTCACTGCTGGTTTAGTTAGTAAATAAAACGACCATATGTGTGTTGTAGACATGGAGACCCCTGGCTCCCATCACCACCACTGTAAAGAACATCTGGACCATTTCACACCAAACCCACTCGGAATGACTCTCAGACTCTTCATTGTAATCATTTACCCTACGTTTATTTAACAATGGAATTCTCAATTAACTGGAATTCTTTTTTGATTCCTTCTCCCAGTGACATATAAGGCGGGACATGAAGGCCGCTGACACTGAACTGCTCTGCACAAACTAAGCGAGACTCAATGATTAACCTAATCACACACTTAGGAAAGATTTTGCCTCTCAGTGTCTAATCCCAACACGCCAGTAATCCCAGATTACAGCACGCATCACCTCCACAATAATCCTAACTCAATACAGTTAATCCGCTCTCCACATGTGTTTTAAACAGCCTTGGCCTTCCCTGCGTAGCATGAACCAGAGGTTTGTATCCAGCCTGTCCATATTTTTGCCCATATTATACCAATTCCAGCCACACCTTAACTAGGACAAAACATTAGTCCCCTGTGACTGAAACGTCCCCCAATAGTGTGTAATGCCTCCACCAGCACCAGTAACAGCTGTGACTGGGTTTGGCACGGACTGGGCAAGTTTCTGGATGTAGGCCACATCAATGTTCAGACACTCTTACATCAAAGAATTGCAAAAGTGCCAGATTTGATGGATGCCTTCCCTGGCACAATTCCGAGGAGAATTCCCTGTAGACTGGGATTTTAGCCACTGCTGGTAGACCCGTATGACCGTACGCTTCCATACACCTGCAGATTCAGCTACTTCCTTCACACTATGGTCTTTGGCACGCCCAAATGCAGTCACTAATAACTCTATGCTGTATGAACCAGATGAGCTTTCCAGTCTAAAAAACATATACATTAAAATAAGTATGATTAGTGAAGAGGCTGTGGTTAGACACTGGCCAATATACAAGCACCAGCCACTCCATTACACCTCCTTGTATCTCCACTGTCCATGTTATCAGCTCCACTGACCATATAGGACACTCTGTAGTTCTACAGTTCCAGACTGTAGTCCATCTGTTTCTCTGTATACTGTATTACCCTGTTCTTCAATGGTCAGGACCCCCACAGGACCACCACAGAGCAGGTATTATGTGGGTGGTGGATCATTCTCAGCACTGCAGTGACACTGACTTGGTGGTGTGGGTGGTGTTAGTGTGTGTTGTGAGTGGATCAGACACAGCAGTGCTGCTGGACACCTCAGTGTGACTGCTGGACTGAGAATCGTCCACCAACCAAAACTATCCAGCCAACAGCGTTAGAGGGACAGGACTAGAGGACTAGAGGATGACCAACACTGCACTGTGCAGCAGCAGATGAGCTATCGTCTCTGACTGTACATCTACAAGGTGGACCAGCAAGGTAGGAGTGTCTAATAGAGTGGACCACTCACACCAGCACAACGAGGTACAAGATACAAGAAGGTGTTCCTAATAAAGTGGCCGTTGGGTGTATTTTTGACAGCAAACAGCATGAAAAAATAAAATAGCTGTTATTAATATGACATGCCGAGTTCCAAATAACTTCAGCCAGGTAGTCGAGGGCTGATGAGAGCTGGGAAAAAAAATGATTACATAATCAGCTACTTGAATTCCTCCCTTAACTAGCCAGTCCCATACTGACCATGACCGGGATTTCCTGACCCGGTTGGCAGCTGTTTTCTCTCTGTATGAAGCGTTGTCCAATAGCACGTCTCGACTTGGCTCCGCCTCCGTGTTTGGCTTTGGGAAGTCCATTTGAAACAGGGTGGGCGGAGTCATGTCCAGCTCCAAAATCATGATGTTCTCAGCCTGCAGCGAAGGACAAAACCCATCAGTGGAGGTCACTTCATATACAGCAGGACCTTAGAAAGGTCCGGACCAGGCCATTTCATTTCACCACTTAAAATCTTAATACTACTACATAATACTACGATAGCAGTAGCTATATTGTATAACAGAAGTCATAAAAATATTTTTAGTTCCACATGAACAAAATATACATTATGAATTATATAAACTTAATTCTTGCTGTGTTGATGGGACATATTTTAATCATATGGAACTGACGTACACATTTGAATGAAGTCGGCATGGTAGGAGAGTTCAGAGCCTCTGAAAGGAGGTGCTGTATTCTTTTAGGTATAAATCTGGTGAGCACCAGATATTATCAGGTCCCCACCATACACTATCAGGTGAGCTCCAGATATTATTTGGTGTGCATCAGGTACCAGATGATATGGTGGTGCAGAACAGAACATGAACCCTTCAGCATGCCGTTACTATTAGCTCTCATGGTGTGTGTGTGTTCATCTGCTGTACTACACACACCTTACACACACACGCACACTGACATACATGGTGGGTGAAGTTACAGGAGCAGAGAACCTGGATAAATAAACGTCTGATAGCTGTTACAGTTAACAGATGATGGTACTACAAGATTGGGCCCGATTGGGTCATACTCTCGCTCCTCTAATGCTAAGCTGGTTATTAGTCAGTGATGAAGCTCATATGACTCTGGAACCTGATGAAGTTCAGTGTTCCCCGCTCTCCTCCATCCTCCATTGCCCCGAGACTCACTGACTTTCCCTCATTCCCTCTCTCGCGTCTCCTACCCCCTTCTTTTCTACTCGTTCTTCACTTTGTCTTTCTCTCATTTTTGCTTTCCAGAACAATCGTACCCTGTATCTGGAGTGGGCTCCCATCGCTATGGCAACCCTGGCGAACTGGCTGATTGGCCGCTTGTAGCCCACTGCAGAGGTGGGTCTCCTCTTCATCTGAGTGAACTTACTGAGAGAGAGAGAGAGAGAGAGAGGAGAAAAAAATAAAAAGAAAGAATGGAAAAAAGAAAGAGATATAAAAAAGGGGAGAAAGAGAGACAGAAAGAAAGAAAGAAGGAAATTAAGAAATCAACATCGCTCCGACAAAAACGAAAATCCCAGAGATAATAAAAACAGCATCACTCTGTGTGTGTGTCAGAGAGGGCGAGAGAGAGGCAGAGATAGAGACAGAGGATAAAGTGTGTAAACAGGTGTGTGTGTTGAGGAGAGAGAGAGAAAGAGAGAGAGAGAGAGAGGATAGAGTGTGTGTAAACAAGTGTGTGTGTTGAGGAGAGAGAGAGAAAGAGAGGGAGAGAGAGAGGATAGAGTGTGTGTAAACAAGTGTGTGTGTTGAGGAGAGAGAGAAAGAGAGAGAGAGAGGATAGAGTGTGTGTAAACAAGTGTGTGTTGAGGAGAGAGAGAGAAAGAGAGAGGGAGAGAGAGAGGATAGAGTGTGTGTAAAGAAGTGTGTGTGTTGAGGAGAGAGAGAGAGGATAGAGTGTGTATAAACAGGTGTGTGTGTTGAGGAGAGAGAGGATAGAGTGTGGGTAAACAAGTGTGTGTGTTGAGGAGAGAGAGAGAGAGAGAGAGAGAGAATAGAGTGTGTGTAAACAAGTGTGTGTGTTGAGGAGAGAGGATAGAGTGTGTGTAAACAAGTGTGTGTGTTGAGGAGAGAGGATAGAGTGTGTGTGTTGAGGAGAGAGAGAGAGAGAGGATAGAGTGTGTGTAAACAAGTGTGTGTGTTGAGGAGGGAGACAGAGAGCAGGAGATAGAGAGACAGACAGACAGACAGAGGATGGAGTGCGTGTAAACGTGTGTGTAGTAGGGTGAAAGAGAAAGAAAGAGAGAGAGGAGGGGGGTATGTAAGTCAGCATGTGTAAATGTTGGTGTGAGAGAGAGAGAGAGAGAGGGGAGGTGTGTGTGTGTGGGTGTGTGAATGCTCCTCTGAGTGTTGGTTGTATCATTATGTAATCATGTGACTGAGTATCAGTCTGTAAGCAGAGCTTCACTGAGTCTCCTTAACTGGGGAAAACAACAGGCCCGAGCCGGAGCCCTTCAGCTGTGACCACATCTGGCAACCCCCGGGACAAATGCAGCTGTTGTTGTTCAACACATATAACACAAGACTTCTCTGTTACAGATCAACCAGCACAACGTTCCCTCATCAACCCGCACCTGTACATGAAGCATGCAGCACATACACAAACCAGCAGCCTGCAACAATCACAAAGCTACAATCATAGTACTACAACCAAACCACAGTGCTACAATCACAGTACTGCAGTGACAGCGCTACAGTCACAGAGGTACAGTCATAGTACTACAGTCATAGTGCTATAACCACAGTGCTACAATCACAGTACTACAACCAAACCCAGGTGCTACAACCACAGTGCTACAGTCACAGTTCTACAACCACAGTGCCATAACCAGAGTGCTACAATCACGGCGCTACAGTTATGGTGCTACAACCACAGTGCTACAGTCACAGTTCTACAGTCACAGTGCTACAGTTACAAAGCTACAACCACAGGGCTACAATCACAGCACTACAGTCACAGTGCTACAACCACAGTGCTATNCAACCACAGGGCTACAATCACAGCACTACAGTCACAGTGCTACAACCACAGTGCTATAATCACAGCGCTACAGCCACAGTGCTACAATCACAGCGCTACAGTCACAGTGGTGCAGTCATAGTGCTACAGTCATAGTGCTACAACCACAGTGGTACAACATAGCAATACAGTCATAGTGGTACACAGTGATACAGTCACAGTACTACAACCACGATAGTTACAGTGCTACAGTAACAGCCCAAACAAGTATGTCAGAAGAAGACATCAGTATCAGTATGGGAAAAGAAAGTGTCTGTCTTTATCTGAGGTCATACAGAGGTCAAAAAGTCACTCACTTCTCAGCAGGGACAAGAGGCTGGAACTTCCACTGGTCCTCCTCAGTGTCGAACACCAGCCGGTTCATGATCTTATTCTTCTCCTCCGGAGGAATGAAGTTCTCTATAATCAGGTACCTGTACGCATGTACACATACGCAGATTACAGCAAACTGGATATAAAGCAGCAGATATACAAGTTCTCTCCGATAAATACATAAACAGATAAATAAATAAATAAATAAATAAATAAATAAATAACAAATAAATAAATAAATAACAGTTAAAGCTCAGAAGGCACGTGTAGGTTCACTGATGGTTTAGATAGTAATTCAAATGTCTATATGTGTGTTGTAGACATGGAGACCCAGTGGGACTGTCCTCTGTGTGTGTGTATGTGTGTGTGTGTGTGTGTGTGTGTGCACTCACTTGAACTTGAGTTCTCTCGTGAGCTCGTTCTGTGTCTGCTCCAGCTCCTGTCTGGTTCTAACGTGTTCATCATTAACATCCTGAATCTCCGCCTTCACTGCCTGCAGCTTAGCATACAGCTAAACAGAGAGAGAGAGAGAGAGAGAGACAGAGAGAAAGAGGAGTGATACACAGAGTGAGTGATGTATGGGGGGGTGGGGGGGGGTTGGAAGTGGTCTGTGGAAGCTATGACCGATCTGCTGCTCCGTTGCACGGCAACAAGCCTGGAACATTGATGGTTCCTGTACAGGATGGGGCCAATCACAGATGGTCTCCTGGGCAACCACCATTCCATCATCCCCCTCCAGCTGGTCTCACACACTTATACATTCATTCATTCATTTGCTCATTCATGTTCCTTCCTTCATTCCAAACACTTCACGTATCTAGGAATCCACACTGACATACATTTCATAAGACAAATCCATCCATCCATTCATCCATCCATCCGTTTATCTATCCATCCATCCATCCTTCCATCCATCCATTCCGCCGTTAATCTATCCATTCCACCATCCATCCATCCATCCATACATATATCCATGCCTCCATCCATCCATTCCACCATCAATCCACCCGTCCATCCATCCCACCAGGTCATTCATTTGTCCTTTCCCAGGACAGGAGCTTCATGCAGTGAGAGATGAAAGACCCAATCAGTGTTGCCATGTGAAAACCAGCTGAAGCACAGCCAATCAGAGCGCTCCGTTCACGCTGTGGGGGTTAGGAGGGAGAGAGAGGTCAGCAAGGGCGTATATGGAGGTCAGAGAAGTGAGAGGCTGTTACTGGAGTGGTGCAGGAATGAAGGGTGATGGTCAGTCAGGTAGTGTGGGGCTGGTGGGTGGAGCTCAGTTTGGACAGCTGACTGCAGGGTTCATGTTTGGACTTTACTCCCTGTGATTAGCTTTCCAATGTCCAATAGCTTTCCAGTTATGGATTTGGAACCTAATCCTGGTTGTGATGTATTTTCTTCCTGCCTCACACTTAACTGTTTCAGATCTCTAAACTAACTTGAATAAAAACCTGAGCAAACTCAGAACACAGCTTATTTAATAGTATGAAAAGTAACAGCCTCCTGAATCATTCAATTAACCAATTAACCAATTTAGTAAATAACTGTGATCAATAAACCTAGGCTTGATTACGACCAGCCCTGCTGAGGCTAAAACCTCATTTGAATAGAACCTTTCTAGCAACCTGAAACAGGCCGGAAGGTCTCAACAAGCAGCATGCTGTGCGCTTCTCACTGGTGCTATAAAATCCCAAAATCACATAAACAGTTTGTGGTCTTTGGCTCAAACAGTGCACCAAAAAAGTGTACCTTCATGGCTTTCACCATATACTGACGCTGTGATAAGAGTTATGAGCGTCTTTGGTGTAGCTTTGAGAAATGCACTGATTAGCACGTTAGCCTGAAAGCTAAATCTCAAAACAGCTTTCAGTTACGCAGCAAACGCTACCCTAATTTAGCCATACGGCTAGTACTAACGGCATGATTTCAGATATTGTTTAAACTAGCCAGTTAGCAGAGAAGCATTAGTGCTGGTGTTAGCGTTAGCATTAGCGTCAGTGGCATAGCCGGTGACGAAGGGAAGTGTAAAACGGACAAACCTTTTTGTACTGATAAAGGGAGGAGGGCATGTCCAGGTCAGGGTCAGGGTCAAGGGTGACGTCCAGGGGTCAACCAGAGTGAAGAACAGAGGAGTTAGGGACTTCAACACAAACCAACAACAGGAAAGGGGGCGTGTGTGTAGTGTGTTACGTCCACTCTGTGGCATAGCTACGACTGGGTCCGATGGGCCTAAGCCCACCACTTTTACCTGATCCTTGAGTACCAGGTACCAACACATCGGCTGATATATGCACCCAGAGGGAATCAACCAACAGGAATGAAGCTTGGTGGGTAGGTTTGACATCGTGAGACATGCTGATGTTTCAGGTTTTTACTTCCACTGGTCCCATGTGACATAAGCAAGGATGGTGCTACGCTATTTAAGGTGGCACCCCTACTTGGCGCACCCCTGTGCAACAAAGTATTCTCTGCCTGTGTACCGTGTACGTATGCTGGACTCACCTTTTTGAGTTTTTTAGTCTTGGCCTCCACCTCCTGCTGCAAAGAGGAGAAGGTTTCCCTCAGCTCCAGCGTCTCCTCGTCCTGAACCAGCATCTGCTGCTGCATCTCCCGCTCCCTGCGTGTCTTTACGCACACAAACACGCGTGAACACAGTAACAACCTTATATTCAAATACCAGAAGTCCTGATTATCAGATTCCAGAATGAACACTGATTATGAAGAGGTGTTCCCTCAGGGCACGGCTTGGGAACGCCCACCCCTGTATAAGCTGTGAGGTGTTATCTTGTGAGTGAGGCTGAACGCTGCCCAGCGTTCTCATGGCAAGGAGACGTGAATTATGAGGGTCATGATCGTGGGATGCCTTGATTGGGCTCTTGGTGGACGAATATAAAGACCACGTCATTCATCAGAACTGTCCAGAATGCTCCTCAAACCAATTCTGGACAACTTGTACCATGACTCACTGGGCCCACGCCACATGTTGCCAGTCCTCTAGGGCCCAGTTAGCAACCTCATGAGGTCCATGGTGGTGGTGTTAACAGAGGCACTCTGGTGGATCTCCTGCTCCCGTATCCCATGGAAGCTAAAGAAAGTTGCACTGACCTGTGGGATATGCGTGTGGCACCTCCTGCATTGAATACGGGTGTGGCTGTTTGCACAGGCAATTCTAGCCAGACGCTGCCGGCCACAATCATTAAGCACCCGTGGGCGGTCACTGCTCTGTCCACTGTGGGTGTGTGGCTCTCTATGACATATTCGTGGTACACACGTGACACTGTAGATCAAAGAATGTTAAATGCTCCGGAAGTGGAATGTCCCATCCATATGGCACCCACTATCATGCCACGTTCAAACTCACGTCACCTTGCCTCGAGCACACTGGCCAGTGTTCAACCTTACCCACAAGGTAACACCTCACATCTTATATAGGTGAGGTGGTTCCCAAGCAACCCCTGAGGTAACACCACTTTATAATCAGTTTACATACTGAGATCACATGACTTTTAGTATGTCAGTGTATACAGAGTACTCTTGGTCTAAAAAAAAAAAACAACAGGATAAACACGACTGCTGCAACTGAACAACAACTACAGCCTGGTTCAGGCCCCGTGCAGCCTGTTACAGATTGTGAAAGAGGTCTGTGAGTAGGCCTAATTAAAAAGCCGGTTTCTTATTGATTACTTAATGAATAATCAACTAAATCAGCAACCTCCATCCCAGCAATCTCCATCCCTTCGCCCCCACAACCCCCTCATCACTGGCCAATACTTTTACTCAACCCCCTGAGAACGTTCCCAGAACCTCGTCCACTCTGCTAGCCCTCTCTGCAGCTACTGACCTGTGCTGACATGGCGGTGATTTGAGGGTACGTGTGTGATACCTGCTCAGCGATCTCTTGTCTTTTCTGTTCCAGCACCTTCTGCTGCTCGTTGGTGTGATCCATGATGTTCTTCCCTCCAACCAGAAGCTTGCTCTCCATTGCCTAGCAACCAAAGATCAACATCAGGACCAGGGCACAGAGACATTAACTCCCCGCATCCACACATACACACACAAAGTAAACATGCTTCTACGCTCCCTGGCCACTTTATTAGAAACCCCTCCTCTGTTGGTCCTCTTCGCTGGTGTACAGTCACCCTGTTTTCACATGCTTCTGTGTTTCCTCTTCTTGGCTTCATATCGCTAAAGTGGAGCAAACTGCCCATGTTGGCGCAGGACCGCCAGTTTCACTCAACGCTGCGATCTGCAGAATGTCACCTCCCACATACACAGTCAAATCACATTATTATGACCATTTTGTGCTTTTGACGGCAGCATCGCATAGCTCATGAAGGCAGCCATGTGTCGTGAGCTGGCTTGGTGGGTGTATAAGATGTGTGATAGGCTGTCTGCACACTGCTGTCATGGTTGAAAGAGCCGTACATGCTGATTGTCTTCCCTGGGGCGGATGGGATCTTCCAGCAAGACAATGTGACATGTCACTTGGCTAGAAATGTCCGACGTTGGTAGGAAGAGCATGACCAAGACTTCTAAGTACTACACTGGCCCCCTAATTCCCTAGACTTGTACCCATCTGTGGGACCACCTTGACTGTTCTATTCACTCTATAGATCCTCCCTCACGCACCCTCCAGCAGCTGTGACTGCAGTCAGCCTGGCTCCAGATACCTTTGACAACCTACCAGGACCTTACTGAGTCATGCTCAGGCCGTTTAGCTGCTGTCCGTGCTGCACACGGCAGTTACTTAGCTGGTGGTCATAATAATGTGACTCGACTGTGTATTTCCATGTGTACGTTATGTTGGCATGAATGTCAAGCAATACAGCCACTAGAGGGCAGTCACTGTGATGGTGGAAGGAGGTCATAATAATGTAACTTCTCCCAGAGAGCTTAAAGAGCCAGTGTTGTGCACAGCGGTGGTGTGTGAGGCCATTAAAAGCTTCACGCATCACTCTATACTGAGGTTGGCTTTGCTCATTGTGATGCGTTGTCCCGTGCTGTTATTCATCACGTCATCAAACACCGTCACATAACTTTAGTTCTATGTACTGAACTCTCCTCATCAACTGTGCTATTGTAAATGGACTATATACTGACACCTATTTATTTGATTATAAGCTCCCTGGACAAAAAATGAGTCACCTTGCGTGTTTAAGGTGGTAGTAACGTCAGGCTCCTGCAGATGGCGCTGCACGAGGATGATGGGGTTACTATAAATACCTGTGGGGTGTGAGTGACGGGATCCATAGATTGGGAAGAGGTGGTACAGTGCAGTGAATGTCTTGTTCCATGTGTGGAAAATGGCTCCAGAGCAGATGTTAATGATTGGCTAAAAGGAGTGACTGCATTTGGGCATGCCAAAGACCATAGTGTGAAGGAAGTAGCTGAATCTGCAGGTGCATGGAAGTGTACGGTCATACGGGTCTACCAGCAGTGGCTAAAATCCCAGTCTACAGGGAATTCTCCTCGGAATTGTGCCAGGGAAGGCATCCACCAAATCTGGACCAACTGACCAATTCTTTCATGAGCAAGAGTGTCTGAACAGTGATGTGGCCTACATCCAGAAACTTGTCCAGTACATGCCAAATCAAACCACAGCTGTTATTGGTGCTAGTGGAGGTGTTACAGGCTATTATGTATCTTTAGAGCTTATTAATAAAAGTATGAGTTGATTTCCGTTCCACCGGCAGAACGTCCACTAGGGGGCCTGCAAAAAGCTCCTGCTACACTGCAAGGTGTATCGTAATCACAGTAGTAGCAATATAATCCCGCTGCTGGCATTTTGTCCACACTGTGCCGCCCTTATTAGTGCCAAACGTGAACGACAGCTGTAAACACAAACTGGCTGAGGGGGTTTCCAGCACGCACGTCTGGCACATGCCTACAGTGAGGGACTGTTTATATCTGACTCTGGAATAACCCATTCATTCACAATCCCCCAGCAAAATGAGTCACTGTGTGACGACAGCACACACACACACACACACACACACACACAAACACACAAACACATGAGCTGCAGAGATAAAGGGAACCACTGTTCTGCTTCATTCGCATCAGCAAAGCTATTCTTCATCTCAGGCAAGAACAGACACTGGCACTTCCCGCTCTCACAGTCAGTGACTCTCAGTGATGGATTAGGAGCGCTCATATTTCTGAAGCTGGCAGAATAGAGGACGCTTTATGTGTGCACGTGAGGGTCTTGGGGGTCCCATTTTATAAGCAAGAATGGAAAAAAAAGAATGCTGATCTGGAAAAAGTAGGATACAAGACAAAGAGAACACAAAGAGAATGTACGAATAAACCAAAGTGACTAATAACCCACCGCTAACGGGTGGATACAATCAAGCACACAGCCATTTGGTCTCCATAGACCAACACTGGCAGTAGAATGGGTCATACTGAAGAGCACAGTGACTTTAACTATGGTGCTGTTATAGGAGGACACCTTTCCCACATGTGGGCTTGTGAAATGCTGCTGTGTGTACTGCTAGAGCTGCCCCAGACAACAGTAAGCGCCATTAATGTGAAATTATGCAACACAGCATGCAAGCTTACCAGACTGGGGCATATCCTGGCATAGCACCTATCCTCTGTTGCCTCACTCACTACAGAGTTCCTATGGAAGCAACCATAGCACCAGAACTGTGCAACAGGAGTTTCATGAAATGGGTATCCATGGTTGAGCGGCTGCATACAAGCCTAGCATCACTATGTGCAATGCCTAGTATCGGCTTGAGTGGTGTAAAGCTCCGCCGCTGGACTCTGGAGCAGTGGAAACGTGTTGTCTGGAGTGATGAATCACGGCTCACTATCTGGCAGTCTGGTTTTTGGGGGATGAATCGAGGAGTGCCAGTTTGGTGGAGGACGGGGATATGGTCTGGGGGTTTTTCAAGGTTTCCCTGTACACAAAGCCAGCCCCATAAAGACATGTTTTGGAGGAGTTGGGTGTGGAGGAGCTCCAGTGGCCTGTACAGCGCCCTGACCACAACCCCACTGGACACCTTTGGGATGAACTGGCATGTTTATGGTTTTTGAATTGGATGTCAAGCAAGCTCAAGCCACATACGTACTGCCTGTATACATCTATTAGGGATGTTTTACATTATACCATATAGTACAGCAGTTATATAGCATAACTGGCATGTTAGCTTGGGCTGGTGTGTTAGCTTAGGGCTAAACTTTTAGCTTGTGGATAGAACATTAAATCAGATTTATTGAAAAAGCCCTTTATAATGGCGTTACCATCACACAAGTGGACCGCTTCACTCCCCGTCTAGGTCTACAGCACTGTGTAACCCATCACTACCAGTCAAAACAACCATTAAATACAAGATATTCATTTGTGGGAGATCTTACTAAGGAAGATATGAGATAGTCCACTTGGTAATGAAAGGAACTGAATTTCATTAACTGATTAAAAGCTGCTGAGAAAATGGGACTCCTAACAACCACCTGGAAGACCTGGTAAACCCACCAACACTATCCCCATCAGATAAACAGCGGCTTCCATCTTTCAGAAAGAGGAGAACATTAAGCTCCACTCTCAGGTCTGAGAACATCCACAGGTGTTTCTGTGCTTCAGAAGACCCCTCAATTCTATGGAGGTCTGAAAGGATGTGTAGCTGTTTAAGAAGCTCCTCACTGAGAAAAGGAGGTACACACATCCATCAGAGAAGTTGCTGGTGTTCTAAGAACAATGGACTGACCATCCCAGAGTCCAGACCTCAACACCACTGAACAGGTTTAGGAATAGCTGAAAATGCCAGACCAACTTCTCAGACTGAACTTTGTAGGTGTGGAAAAATATCCCTGAAGATTTCTTTGGAAAAACAAGTCTCATCTGTCTATCTGTAGGAGGAGGAGAGGAGCGAGTGATGAATAGACTATGAAAGGGAGAGATGGAGAGAGAGAAATGGTATTGTGATTATAGGATTGATGGTGGGATTGGAAGGTTTTGTTTACATCCCTGAGGACATCATTCTCTCTCTCTCTCTCTCTCTCTCTCTCTCTCTCTCTCACGGACAGGCTCTTCAAGACTGATTCCCATCAGCCACGCCCTGTGATGGGAATCAGGGTAATGCACATTACCATGGAGAGACGGAGAGAGAGAGAAAGAGGGGGGGGGGGTAGATAAAGACAGAAACTGAGATATTATATACATACATACATAGAGAGAGAGAGAGAGAGAGAGAGGGAGATGGGGAAAGACATAGAAACAGAGAGAGAGAGCAAGAAATATGGATAGATAAAGCCAGAAATTGAGATATACATATATACATACATAGAGCATAGAGAGAGAGAGTGAGAGAGAGAGAGAAAGAGAGAGAGACAGAAAGAGAGAGAGTGAGAGAGAGAGAGAAATAGGGATAGATAAAGACAGACTGAGATATACATATAGAGAGAGATACAAAGGGAGAGAGATAGATAGGGAGAGAGAGAGATAGAAAGAAGAACCAGTGCATGCAAACAGTCCCACAATGCACCGTATACAGCCGTACCCTAGCAGACAGGGGTTACCCATAATGCACCTCTGTAACATGCTCTCTTCAGACATGTTACTGGCATGCTGTTAAAGCCACTGGATTAAACTGATCAGACCGTCACGGCTGTTAATCTGAATGTGTGTTTGTTTACTGGGTGAACGCCGTGTGAACTACTTCAGCAGACCACCGTATACCCAGCAGCAGCAGCCGTCACAGCTGGAGGTGTTTGCTATCCGAGTGCTGCGCTCAGGAGGAGGAACGTGTGAAGCTGAAGGAGGAGGAGATCCAAGGAGGGAAACAGAGGAGTGAGCTGCCAGGGTTTAAAATAGAAAGGCCGCCTGGAGAGATTCGGCAGAGTCACAGTCGTAAACGTCACCATGCACGGAGGCCATTTCCAGCAGGACCCCCACCCCCCCTCACTCACGTCACCATGGCAACAGAGACGGAATGAGAGCAGTTCATTATGAATGCATACTAACTGCGACCTCATTGGTCGATACCCCGGGAGAGAAGCTCCGCCCAGACCCGGACAGACGCTGACTCATCAATATTTCAGAAGAGCAGCGATGCATGCTGGGAGCGGAGAGAGGAGCAACGAGTACAGGGCACAAAAGACAATCTCTCTCTCTCTCTCTCTCTCTCTCTCATCCCCACATCTCTCTGTCCATCTTTTTCTCTTTCTTCACCCTCCTTCCCTCTCTCCATCTCTCTGTTTCACCCCACCTCATTCTCTCTCCCTCCCTTTTTCTCTCTCTATCAGTGTCTCCCTTTCTCTCATTCAGTCTTCCTCACTCCATCTGTTTTCTCCATCTCTCCTTATCTCCCTCTTTGACAGTCTCTTTCTCTCTCTTCCTTTTTCTCTCTGTCTCTCTATTCTTATGCATCTTTCTCTTTATCTTCTCCACTTCTTCACTCTCTCCATCTATTTCCTCCTCTCTCTCTCTCTCTCTCAGCGCTCCACACTCAGGTTGTTTACATAGAGATTTTCCGGTTCTGTGCTGTAAGGAAGGAGGCACAGAGGGTTGAAGAGAGAACAGCACTGTGGTCTGTGGCCTCTTTCAGTCCTCTGTTCGTTTCTGTTTTTCATTTTTATTATCATCATTATGTATTAAAGGGCAATTCCACTCAATTAGCAAAAATGTGGTAATATTTTAATTTCACAATCTCTGAGATTTAAATACCGTCACTCACACGCAGACAGACATCTGGTTCCCATCATCACCACTGAGAGCAGTTCTGACTCCGTATGCTTCCCCAGAACGAAGCACTTCACACCAAACCATGCTGAATGCTTATACGTGAACCATTTAATTGGATTCCAGAAATCTGAAAGATGGGTGGACGTCCCCTCGAGCATGTATGCCCCGGGCCCTGTGGCTGTCCAATGATGCATTTCCTGTTTTGCTGTTATTGTTCTCTGATCTGCGCTGTGATTGGCTGATTGTGCAGCTGGCAGGATGAGGCAGTGATGACTCATCACCTGTCAGGAAATAAGCCCAGCCCGAGTCCATGATGGATATTTATAAAACATTACAGTAGCCTCTTCCCTCCGTCCCACTCTCCCTCCCTCCATCTCTTTTCCCCTACCTCTCCTCTCTCGTTCCCCCTCTCTCCCTTTCAGCCTTCAGTCTCTCTCTCTCTCTGTGGGAAATGGCTGTTTTTGCATGCACTGAAACACCTACAAAATACTTAATATCATAATGAATTCAAAACAAAAACAAAGTAAATCAAAACAGAAAACACAGAAGGTTTAAACGGGAATTCCAAAATTCTCAACGGAATTCCATCACGGAGAACAGAGTCATACAGTGCGGTTTAACGTAAAGTGGTTCGCTGTAGAGAGACTTTCTGACCCAGCCCTACAGTGATGGTGATGAGAATCATATAGCTTTATAGCCTTTCATATACTACCCAAACCACCTACACGTGTCTTCTGAGTTTTCCTCCATTCCTAACAACCACCTGGAACCTGGTCAGACTGCAGCTAGCATTCACAGTCAATGATGTATCCACTTCCAGAAGGACTAAAGTGAGGTTTTTCAATCCAGTCCCATTGTATATCCGAATGTGACTGGTTGATTCACTTCCCAATTACAGTGGCATGCACAGCTATGGATACCCCTGGTCACAATTCCCATTACTGTGAAGAGCTTAAGTAGAGTTAAGTAGAGTTAGGTAAAGGCTTAAATAGCTTATTAGGGCTTGTTCACAGACATTGTTGTGAAAGTCCAGGTGATGCAGGTTTCCAAGTTCAAACCTCGTCCCAACCATCAGCAGCCATGGGCTCCTCTGAGCAGCTGCCCAGCTCTCTGACCATTACAATAACTGATGCCCACCTTTCAGGAGAAGCTACAAGAAGATAGCAGAGTGCTTTCAGGGAGCCGGTTCCTCAGTTCCTGATACCATTAGGAAATGGCAGTTAACAGGAAATATAGAGGTCAGACTGAAGACCTTGAAGACCTTCCAAGAGAACTGCTATCTGGATTGCTGGAAAGGTTCAACCCTTTTCTGACTGCAGAAGACCTTCATGAAGATTTAGCAGACCCTGGAGTGGTGGTGCACCTACACAAATAAGACCTTCATGGATCCACACCATGAAATCCAGTGTCAGAATTTTGCAAAGCAACATCTAAACAAGCCTGATGCACCGACAAAGTCAAAATAGATGTTTCACGAAGAGAGCTCCCCTCCAACTGTTCAGCTGGGGGGGGATAGATCATACTTTGTGCTTGTGCTGCAGCCGGTGGTATTGAGAACATCTCACTGGTGGAGAATAGGTTCAATTAAATGGCAGCAAATTCTGGAAGCAAACATCACACTGTCTGTAAAAGAGCTGAAGATGGAAAGAGGAGAATGATTCCAATGTTCAGACACTCTTGCATCAAAGAATAGAGGCCAGATTTGGTGGAATTCCGAGGAAAATTCCCTGTAGACTGGGATTTTAGCCACTGCTGGTAGACCCGTATGACCGTACGCTTCCATACACCTGCAGATTCAGCTACTTCCTTCACACTATGGTCTTTGGTACACCCAAATGCAGTCACTCCTTTTAGCCAATCATTAACATCTGCTCTGGAGCCATTTTCCACACATGGAACGAGACATTCCCTGCACTGTACCAACTCTTGCCAATCTATGGATCCCGTCACTCACACCCCACAGGTATTTATAGCCCCTTCATCCTCGTGCAGCAGGAGCCTGAAGTTATTAAATTATATTAAATTAATTAAACAAAGCGTTTCTTTTCGTTTAGCTTCCTTCTCTGAATGTCTAAAAAGCCCTGATGGTTCCCACTACCACATGCACTACCACATACCGTCTCTCTCCAGAGAGCAGAGCCCCAGCTGTTTATGTAGCATTTCAGCGCCAATCAATGCCTTAACGACCCTCTTACTCTGACCCACACCACCCAGCCTGCCAACTACCCTCTCACTGGCTCACCACCGGCACGAGAAGAATGTGAGTGGAGGCACTGAAATCGGATTGGCCGACAGGCTTTTAAACCAGCCAATCAGACCTGTAAACACAAACGAGTGGAAGAATGTGCTCTGCTTGGCCTAGTCAGGAAATTCAGCTCATTACTGCTGATTCACACGCTACACGGCCCAGTTCAGCCAGTCGCGAGGGAGTGCAATTAGAAAGGCCGTACAGTAAGCGGTCTTTGCAGCACCGTGTTTCCCTCACCGTGTTTTCAGCGCTCTGGGTTGTTTTAGCTGACCTGTGCTGTCACTGAGGCATCGCTGCTCTGATATGGCAGCCTGACTGATCAAAGCAGGAGGAAATGAGAACAGACTGCACAATGTTATTACGCTCCCTTTATCTCTGCTCATCTTTCACACGCACGCAGGCTGCAGGGACAGTCGGCCTGCTTCAGATCAGTCAGCAGGGAATAAATACTAAAGGGTAAAGTCATTATAAAGGGTGTGCCAGCCCCCTGTTGGTGTGGTGTCAGCTGGTGTCAGCTGGTGGAGCAAAGATCTCAACCTACTAGCACATGTACAGCTCTGGACCACCTCAAACTGATCAGTTCCTCTAGTTGTACAGTTTCTGGGTTTGTGTTGGACCAAAATGAGCAGTTCTGTTTGATTCTATACCCTACTGGAAACACGTCTCCCAAATTCCAGATCAAATATTGTATTTAGATCTGTTTATTTAGAAAATCACTAATGACCCTCCAGAACCCTGTTTTTAGAACCATGCTCGCTGTGCATTTCACCCCAGCCACCGCTCGCCAGTCTCTCTGTAGGTCACTTGAGGTCATCTTACGGTGGTTAAGGGACATTGGAATGAGGTGGCGCTCATCACGGTCAGTAGAGAGTGGTTTTGGCCCTCTGCCAGTCTGTAGCCGTGTTGTCCTGTGTGTTTGCTGCTTGACCTTGTTCTTATGAACCAGACGCTCACTGTATCTGCCAGTAAAGCTAGAACCCAACCTTCTGTTCCTCACTAAGAACCTGCTGTACATGTGGAGATGCTGATTTAGGGGGGTGGGTGGGGGGGTGTTATCCAAAACATGATGGCAACCCCAAAAACAAAATCCTCAGAAGTGTGGAAGCAACTCCAAAAATGAGGTCCACTTTAGCTGGCACACGAGCACATTCTCCATGTACGTTAGTTGTGCTAGCTAGCTAGTTAGCTAATGCTAACGTTAAAAGCCGTATGACTTCATATTATGAGCAGTAACATGTTATATTTCCATATGCATGTTCTCTCAAATCGCTGATAAAGTTGGAATCATAATCCGAATAATCGGTTACTCGTTTCAATAATCGATAGGTTATTCGACTAGTAAAACAGTCATTTGTTGTAGCCTTAGTAGAATTACAAAATAGTAGTTCCAAAAATCTTTGTGTATGCTGAAAACTGGAACTGGCTTAAACTGGAATTGGCAGGTCAGACTTTGGAAAAATCGGAAATAGGAATCGGCAGAAAAAAAATGCATTGGTGCAATTTCTCTAATTAAAAAGCTGACGCGGCGTGAATGAACACAGGTATCACTGTAATTTAGCTGCTATAACTGATTATTATGATTAGTTAAATCTGCTGACAGGCATTCTCTCAGGGCAGCCACAGCAGGCCGGAATTATGAAATTATTGGAATCATGAAACCACTGAGAATGCAAATTTAACCACTTGCTGAAACTTCACTCAGTATGTTCAGTGTACCTGTGCTTTCACAATAAAAGTCCCCTATAATTCTACTGTTAAATGTGAGCTTACTTATTTTAAATCAACAATAAAATATCTATTAATTGTTTATTAGATGTGGGCAATACAATGATATCTTATTGTTATTGTGATAAATTATGTCAAAATGCATTACATTATCAAACATGTGTGCGTTTACAGTATACAACAACAACAACTACTACTAATGTTAATAATAATAGTAGTCGATTTCTTGTAAATTGCTAATAAAAAAGTTTACCAGCTTGGCCAAGCAGCATGCTCACATCGACAAGCCTAATCCACCAGCATAACTAGTTTGACCCAGCACGAATAGCCTGACCAAGGTGACCAGCCACTTTGTGGGTCTGGCCAAAAGACCAGTTTGAAATCAATAAGACTTAACAAATATAGACCCTCGGCCAGCTGAGCTAGGGGTATGTACTCATCTAGTCCAGCTGGACGTCCATTTTATTAAAAAAGCAAAACGTTAGTCTTTTTCAGGAGAATGAATAATTTAACCGCATTAATAACTTCTCACATTAAAGCATAAGCAGAGCACGGAGTAATAGCTTGGGGGGTGACGACATGTCACGTGTCCAGAGCAGTACAAAGGAGAGCTTTTAGAGACGCAACTTCGTGTTCAGCCCCAGAAACATCACAGCTTTAACAGCGCCTCGTCCCTCGGGCTGCAGGCCGCATCTTCCAGCTGACTTTCAGCGCGTCCCATATTTCATGCCAACGAACGCTCAATAACCCACTTTCAGGCTCTACTTATAGCTAACACTGCTGGTTCATGGCTAAAAGCACTGCTCCCACCCCCACCGTCCCCTCCCCCGACTCTCTCTGTTCCCCTGAATAAAGCTTTCTGCTTCACGTTCATCGTCACTTCCAGTCTCGTACCATTTTCCTCTGTACCCCATATCTAGCCGATCAACCGAGACATGTTTATATGGCCGTGTGTTGGCAGGAACCTGGTGAAGCGATATATATCATGATTCAGAAATGAGTCAGAATTCAACATTCAACACTCATCGTCGGAAAAGAGGCTGCACCCAGAAGGAATCAACCGACAGCAATGAAACTAGGGAGGTTTGACATCATGAGACATGATTCAAGTTACATGTGACGTAAGCGAGGCAGGCCTTATCGCTGTACCTGACTGACTGTAGAACCGAAGTTGGAAGCTGTTTCTTAGTAAATCTGTGCTGAGCTTGCCGGCAGGCGGGCAATAACGATTGTGTTACGAGATGACATCACCTGGAATTCCAACGAGGCAGTTTCACGCAGCTGAGAAAAGTGGTTTCTGTGGGAGAGGGTTCCTCCCTCTGGCGGGTACTCTGGGCTTCACAACCTTGCAGAACATTTCAGAACTGAAGCTGAAAGCTGGAGCTTCTTAGGAAATCTGTGCTGAGCTTGCCGGTAGGCGGGCAATAAGGACTGTGTTACGAGATGACATCACCTTGTAACAGAGGAAAAGGCTGGAATTCCAACAAGGCGTTTCAGGCTATTGAGAAAAGTGTTTTGTGGGACGGAGTTCCTCCCTCTGGCGTGTACTCTGTACTCTTCATTCCTTGCAGAACATTTCAGAACTGAGGCTGGAAGCTGGGACTTCTTAGTAAATCCAGCATCTATCGGCACATGAACTGAAGACTCGAGTTTTCTATTTTTAGGCTTCAAAGTCAGAAACGTGACCAATCACAAAGCAGTACAGATGCTGTCAACAGCAAAACAGAATGAATCTAGAAAACTGCAGTGACTGTGCAGCTTAAGCTTGTTGCTAATCGTCTGCTAAGGTGTCGCTAAAATGAATGGGAGTCTATGGGAGGAGCTAGGGATGAATAAACAACACCTAGAGGAGTGTGGGTCTGTATGGCTGTGGATTAGTCTTTGGGGATGTGCCTTGAGTGAGTCCATGCAGTTTGGTGGCTGTAGGTTCAAGGAGACAATCATGAGCTTCAAAACCAGCGAGAATCAAGGAGAGCATGTAGGAAAGGAAGATTCGCTCCATTCCGAACCAGCTTGGACTTACTAATCGCGTAACAACGGCAGGTCACCCATAAGACACTGCGCCACAACATTCCAAAGCGCTGAGCTCCAAAGGACTCAAATGGCAACACTAGCTATCTCTGTTGTTAGCTAACATTAGCATTAGCATTAGTGGTAACAGCCTCCAAACAGCTGGCTCCGGCTGACTTCCACCAGCATCCATGAGTAAGTCACATTCTGCACGGGTGATGTTTATGAAGAAGTGCGATGCCCTCGCATGTGTGGCATGCTGTCCACACGCACAGGTAAATACATACCTTGAACTTGGCGGTGAGGAGCGCAGCGGCCTCCTGCTCCTTCTTCAGGTCTTCCGTCATCCTCTCCTTCTCCTCCAGAAGTTTCATCTTCTCCTCGGCCACCAGTGTACGGTCGTCCATGATGGCCTCCTTCTCTCGCTCCAGCTTCTCCTGCTGCTCCTTCATGTACTCCTGTGCCTCCTTCTCCATGCTCTCCTCATCATGATCATCTTCAACATCTTCATTATCATCATCATCCTCATCCTCCACGTCATTCTCCACCTCGTCCCCCTCTTCGCTCTTCTTCAACCGCAGGAGTCTTCTCTTCCTAGCGGTGGGATAATGATATTTCAGTATTGTCAGTAAACGTGACACAGCTTTTTGCACAGGCCACCTTTCTATGTTTTTCTCCACTTCAGAAAATAAACAGTAATTGTGTATTAAAGAGGACTTATTAGGCTTATTTCAGCCTTTATAATTTCATAATTCCACTAGAATTATTGCTTCAGTTTTCCCAAAACACATTATTCACCCTCTGTCTGAAACACACTGTTAAAGCTCCTGTGTCTTTAAGACCCGCCTCCCGATGAGTCCAGTCTGCTCTGATTAGTCAGCTCACTAATTCTGTTCTGAATGGTCATTGCTACAAGCTCCACCCCCACACTGCTGTGGCTGTTCTTACAATGGCATCGGTTCTGCTGTATCTGTTTGATCCAGAGTCCGATCCTGAAAGTCCGGTAGAAGTCTTGTAGATCTGCCTTCACAAGCTAGACTGGAACAGGTTTTAGAGTGGTCCGGTGTTACTGGTTTAGCTTCCTGTCTGTTGTGTGAGGGCGGGTCAAGCTTGCTGGTAGGCAGGCTATAAGGACTATGTTACGAGATGACATCACTATGTAACAGAGAAAAGAGAATTCCAACTAGGTGTTCCGGGCAGCTGGGAAAAGTGCTTTCTGTGGGAGAGAGTTTTCCCTCAGGTGCCCTTAGCAGAGCATTTACATGCCCCGAAAGCTACAACCCACTATAGGAAAGAGGAAAACCGGAAAAGCATAACAGGCTCCCTGTAAAGTGTGTGGAAGGATAATCTCTGTAGAGGATGTGTAATTTATGTTCATAGTGTATAGATAATCAATGGCATTCCATTTGATTGGGGTACCCAAACTTTTGCACATAACTGATTATCCAACATTACCTCTTCCTTTCGGTCAGCATTCCCTGCCGGTCCAGCTGTGCCTTAAGCCGGGCAATCTCCTGCTGGAACTCCCTAAGGAGGGCATCTTTAGGGTCCTCATTGACCCGCGGTACATTCTTGATGTTCTTGGCCCGGCTGGCGTAGCGCAGAGTGGTCAACGTCTCTTCGTAGCAGCATGAGGCAGGCCCCAGCGTGGCCACCATGATGGTCTTTGCGTTTCCACCCAGCGAATCCCGGAGCAGCCTCGTGAGTTTGGAGTCTCGGTATGGAATGTGGGAGCTGCGGCCGTCCGCCAGCGCCGAGATGACATTGCCCAGAGCCGAGAGTGACAGGTTGATCTTGGCTGCCTCCTTCAAGCGCTCCCCTTTGACCCCGGTCTTGGTCTGCCGCTCGCTGCCCGCCAGGTCTACCAGGTTGAGCTTGCCCACGCGGATGTGGCTGCGTCCGTCCGGCCCGGGCTGCCCGCACTCCACCGTGATGGTGAAGATGGCGTGTGAGCGCGAGCTGTGCTCGTTCATGTTGGTGAAGCCCACTGAGCGCGCCCGGTTACCCGCGTTCATCACGTGCTCGATCTCTTTCACGTTTTTGGTGACGAAGGACGACAGGTCTCGGACGTACACGCCTGATTCCGGACTCTCCTTTAGCTCCAGCTTCCTGCCCTGTTCCTTGGACTGAACACAAAGACAACGGGAAAAAGAATTCCGGTCAAAACAGCCATTAAGCACAACATAACATTAAATCTACCAGTATTTAATTTATGAATACACCGAATTCTGGATGTAACGTTTAGTTGCTGGAAACGTTGGATCTGGGAAAATTCTAGAAGGTGGACAAAAGAGGTTCTTGATGTTAATATTGGTCAACATAGCCAAAGGATGTCTTACATTTCAGGACAATTTTGGACCATTTCATATGAAGAGTTCACAGGGTGTGAAGGTCAGTTTAACATTAACATCATATGGAAACAATAAATTGACCTTTCCTGGTGGTAGGAATGGGAATTCCGCTTAATGTACAACATAAAATTCCTGAACCTGTGATCGGAAATGAGTTCACTCATGAGTTACTTAGTTCTGTTAATTAAATTAACGGCTAAATGAATAAATCAGTTTGTGTTCAGATCAGAGTGTTTACATTACGTTAACCAGCACATGTTGTGTTCTGGATGCTAGTATGCTGGTCAACCAGCATGACCATGCTTGGGTGATCCAAGACCAGCCGAATCTGGTTTATTCTGGTCGAGCATAACAGTGTACAAAACCCATCCCTGTTGGGACAAAATGGAACAGGGATCTGCCGTCTCTCTATAAAGGAAGTCAATGTAACCAGACGTTTTCCAAGTAATTATAGAACATAAGAATTACACTACATGACGATATGTTGGGTTTGGTGGTGATATCAGCTTCCAGAACACAACCTAGGCTGGTTTGGCTGGTACTGGTTCTCCTATTCACTACAAGAAGATGGTTCTTTAGGGGTTCTTTAGTAAAGGAAATGGTTCTATATAGAACATGAGCCCTGTATAGAACCATTGCATACCTAAAAGTTTCTTTACACTGTAGATTTGGCTTCTCAGGCTGATGGTAAAGGTGTTACATGGTCGTATATAGAACCAAACAGGATTCTTTTATTATTAAAGCTTGTATACAACAGAAGAACCCTTTTCTATATAGAACCATAAACAACGCATTCTCAATCATGGGTTCCATGGGATGAACCCATGTTCATGGTTCCATATAGAAGATGTATGTGTGTGTGTATACATACATATATTGTCTATACGGAACCATGAACACTCAGAGAACCATGTGCATGCTTAAATGGTGCTTTACACATTCATGGAATGTGTGTTGTTAATGGTTCTATATAGAACCAAAAAGGTTACAATATCAAGCTTGTAATCTCAGAATAAACCATTTTGGTGCTATATAGCATTGTAACAACAATAGAACCCTTTTTGGTTCTATATAGAACCATTAACAACACATATTCCATGAATCTGTAAAGCACCATTTAAGCATGCAAATGGTTCTTTGAGTGTTCATGGTTCCATATAGACAATATATGTATGTATAGACACACACACACACACACACACACACACACACACACACATACATCTTCTATATGGAACCATGAACATGTGTTCATCCCATGGAACCCATGTCTGGGTTCTTCATTTAGCATGCAAAGAACCATTTAAGCAATAAAGTGTTCTATGTAGAACTCCTAAATAGAAACACTTGCCTTTGCTACACTCCTAAAAAGTGGTTCTTTCGTAAAGGCAGTGGTTCTATATGGAGCCTTGAACACGTTTACATGGTTCTTTTGTATGGTAGAAACGGTTCTTCAGATCCATGGAGAGTGTGTTGTATATGGGTCTATACATAAGCGAAAAGGGTTCTGCTATTGTTATTATATCAAGCTTGTAACCACAGAGGATGCTTATTTGGTGCTACACAGAACTGAAGAACCATTTCACCATGCTGAGAACCATTTCAGCATGAAAGTGTTCTGTATAGAACTCATGGTTCTATACGGAAACATCACCTTTACTACACTTTTTTTAAAAGATGGTTCTTAATGGTTTCTTTAGTAAAGACAACAGTTCTATATAGAACCATGAACATTCAAAGAACCATTCAAAGGTTCTCTGCATGCAAAATGGTTCTTCATATTGAAGGCTCTATATAGATCCAAAAGGGTTCTGCTATTGTTACGATATCAAGCTTGTAACCACAGAAGAACCTTATTTGGTGCTGCATAGAACCATTTAAGCATACAGTACCATTTAAGCATAGAGCTGGTTCTTTGTGGAACTCAATGGTTCTAAACAGAAACATTGTCTTTCCTATGCTCTTAAAAGGGTTCTTTAGTAAAGACAGTGGTTCTACAAAGAACCACGAACATTAAAAGAACCAATCACTTGTTTAAATGCTTCTTAACATGCTGAAATGGTTCTTCAGATTGATGACTCCATATAGAACCAAAAAGGGTTCTGCAATTGTCACAATGTCAAGCCCATAACCACAGAAGAACCCTTTTTGGTGCTATATAGAACCATCAGCTTGAAGAGTCACTTCACCATGCAAAGAACCACTCTGCCTCTACGAAAGAACCCCTGGAGAACCATCTCTTATAAGCACGTAGCTCATACGGATCCTGAGCAGCAGCACCTCAGCCAGCAGGTCCCGGATCTCCTCCTGGTAGATCTCCAGGTAGGACGCCCTGACCAGGTACTGCTGGTTCTGCGAGCGGGAGATGTGGGTGAAGATGTGCTCGAAGGAACTGGGGATGATGCCCCGGCGCTCGGCCTCCATCCACTGGCCCTGCATGGTGTAGGTCTTGCCGGTGCCGGTCTGTCCGTAGGCGAACACGGTGCCGTTGAAGCCCTGCAGCACCGAGTCGACGAGCGGTCGAACCGTCTCATCGTACAGGTCGCACTGTCGGGACCCACCGTCGTACGCCGCGTCGAACGTGAAGGTTTTGAGGGGCTCGTCGGGGGTCGTCCTGCCGGGGTTCCGCAGCGACACCCGGCCCAGCTTCACATCCACCGACACGATGCTCTCGTAGCCGCACGTCTCCTCCCTGCGGTTTAGAGGGCGGCAGCGGACCACCACCTTCACCGACTCGCCCTGCTTCGCCTTCACCGACATCCTCACGCTCTCTCCGTGGGGCCGAATCAGCGGAGGAGGAGAAGGAAAAGGAGGAGGAGGGGGACGGAAAACGACGACACGGTCGGTAACGGCGCCGTCATGGCCTGACTGAGAGAGAGAGAGAGAGAGAGAGAGAGAGAGAGAGAGAGAGAGAGAGAGAGAGAGAGAATAGAGAGAATAATAGGAGGAGTAATAAAGAGGGGGACGCTCAGCAGTCTCTCTGATTATGGTCCGTTTCGCTCTCGCGCCGCTGCAGCCCTGCCCTGCTGGAGACACACCACGCGCACAAACGGAGAGAGATGCGCGCGCCCCTCCCTCACTCGCTCTGACGCACGCGCGCACGCGCCCCCAGCGATGTTGTCCTCCTCCTGGTGAGTAACCATTTACACTGATGGGAAACAGCTTATATGATCATATGTAACTGTTTATTTATGACATATGTTATAACCGTTTATAACGCTGATATTATGATAGAATGATTTTATTATTATACTGCACATTTATTTATTTTTATAATGCTTTATCATATATATGATACTAAACATTAACACGCGTTACTATATACTGTATACATAGTACCACATACTTTATATAGCATCATATGCATATAATACTATATATAGTGTATATGACACTATATATACAGTATACATCTTTTTAAATGAATCAAAAGCAAATAAATCTATTAAAAATAAGTGTACTATGCACACTGAAAAAGATGGTTCTTTAAGGGGTTCTACATAGAAGCATGAACACTCAAATAACCCTCTGCATGATTGTAGATTATAGGGTTCTTTGCATGTAAAAGCGTTTTTCAGATTGGTGGGAAATGCTGTTGATGGTTGTTACACACACACACACACACACACACACACACACACACACCTTTTTATAAACATATACCCTCATAAATATATTTCTGTTCTTTGAGTGTTAATTTATTTTACCCTTGAAGAGTCATCTTTTACTAAATGTGCAGTCTATATGATAGCTGTATAACTTTAATTTAGCCTATTATGTTGTTATGACTATGTAATAAAACACATAATAACCTAAATATGAACTGTTATTACCAGTACTAGTAGGAGTAGTATATTATTTTTCCCAAAGAATCAAAATGAGAAAGTTAAATAATACAAAAATAAAACCATATTAATAATGGCAATAATAAGACTTTATACGTACATATATTATATATTGTTTATTATTTATTAATTAAATAATTTATGTAAATGAGATTTAAAATGCACACTAAAATACCCATAAAATCTTGTTTCCGGTGTGAATCAGCATTCTGGCCTTCACTCGCTTTGTCAGAAACTTTGTAACGTTAAATTGCTGATTCCAATATTATTGTAATTCACACTACAAACTCACTACTGTCTGTATTTCTATGCTGTGATATTTCAGCTGGCTGCTCTCACTTTCTGATCTCTGGCGCCATCTGCCGGTGCGAGGACAAACCGGCAGCCTCATATGAATCCCGATTCCATCTTCAGCCAGCAGGGGGAGCAGGACGAACACTACTGGATCATGTGTTCTTCTGTTAGAGGCCTACATGAGCCATACTG
Organism: Semaprochilodus insignis; assembly: GCA_034552555.1. Taxonomy (NCBI): domain Eukaryota; kingdom Metazoa; phylum Chordata; class Actinopteri; order Characiformes; family Prochilodontidae; genus Semaprochilodus; species Semaprochilodus insignis. The sequence continues at coordinate 1,168,496 of CM067481.1, forward strand.
CCTTATTCAGCTCGGCAGGAGCTTCTCCATTCGCCAATGGTACATTTACATTGCTGTTATCATATGGTTCAATAACACTATAATCCACTATACTTGCTTATGTGTATTATTATTAATTATAACTTAATTAGTTTCAGAGAAGATGGTGTTTATTGGTGTATTTTGTGATATTCAGTCACGCTATGCCGTGCACCACTGTGATGTTAATATTGGGAAAGGAGGTTTTGCTCCACTTCATATCATGCCTAAGAACCCCCTTACACCTGCAGTAACACATGACCACATGAGTGGCTTATTGCTTCATACATTCGCTGTGCTAGGAACTTGGTCAGTCTGATGGCCCTCTGTATTTGAAACAGATGTTTGATTATCAGTACACTGTAAATAAAGCTGTTTTAACTGAACAATGAAACCCTTTGGTCACATGGGGCTAATTATTATTCAACAAAACAATCCGCTTCCTAAGAGGTGACATAACGACCTTCATGTCCGGGTCCACTTCGGTTCTGGGTTGGCCTTATCTTTACAGGAGGCCGAGGAACATGAATGTGTTTTATGGCCTGTCATGTTATATTACCTGTTACTCAAAGAACACTACCTTATTAAGTTAGCCCCAAAAGATGGACCCGGATCTGATAAACGAAGTGATATTAATGAGTGACATTGATGAACCTGGATTTCTGCAGATTTGTGCTCCGGCATATGGACCGTTTTCCTGCATGTGGGTTACTCACAGTGTAATAACTCAGTCCTGTCTTTGTTGTTCTTCGGCGTGTGCGGTAATATTAATAATGTGTGTGTGTGAACAAGCTCCTGTAGACCTGTTTCATGTTGCGACTCTCCCTCCAGCGTTACAGGCAGCCTGTCAAGTCCGTGCTTGGCTTTGAGTGTGAGCCAGGGAATACTCCACATTCCTCACCGAAACATCTCCGTGCTCCTACTGATAAGTGAGCATCGGCATGATAAATACACTCAGCCTGGATCTTCCAAAGAATACAGTTTGCAGAGAAGCACGAACGGAATTCTCTTATTCATCCATACAATAAAGAGGGAATTCTGTGAAGGATTGAAGTGGATGAGTGTAATGCTCTTACATGCTGAGCTTACAGTTCTGTCACTGTCCTCGTTAACCCATCTACCGTCTACCTCCTGTAACGGGACGTGTAAACTGCTACAGGTGTCTGAATAAACTCACAGAGGTTTTAAAGGACTCCTATCCCGTGTGCTTCAGCTGTGAGTTTCGATTATAAAGATAATCCTCAATGGCGATTTTCCGACCTCACTTGCTGTGCCCAACCCACCCATCCTCACCCAATCCACCCAACCCACCCATCCTCAATCCCACCCAACCCACCCATCCTCAATCCACCCAGCCACCCATCCTCAAAACCAACCCACCCACCTATCCTCAGTCCCATCCAACCCACCCATCCTCAGTCCCACCCAACCCACCCATCCTCAATCCCACCCATCCTCAATCCCACCCAAACTACCATCCACCATCTATGTATCTATCTATCATCTATCTATCTATCTATTCACTCGCCCACCCACACATTCATACATCCATCTGTCTGTCTGCCTGCCTGCCTGCCTGCCTGCCTGTCTGTCTGCCTGTCTGTCTGTCTGTCTGCCAGCCTGCCTGTCTGCCTATGCCAAGTTCTTAAAAACAAAAGAGACTGTTTTGTTGCTTAGCAATCACAGCATCCTGTTACTGAACTACATCACTAGGTGGAAGAACTGCCCGCTTCCATCGTTGTTAGTAATACAGCCCATATTTATTAAACACCTATAACACAATAACTGGACATCACGGCGGTTCTGTACATGGTACTTTTGACTGTAACACATGACCTTGAGGGCTTTATTGTATGAGGTCGTCGAGTGTTTCAGAAGGAAGAGAAGAATAATGGAGCGGTAGATTCGGGTACTTCCTGTTTTACAGAGGAAAATCATACATGAAAGCTGCTCTTTATGACCAAGTGGGAACTGGGAATTCACTGCCTTCTAAGTGGGAACTGGGAATTTTCTGACTTATAAGTGGGAAAAATCCAGTACAATGTCCCTCCAAGTTGTAAATCCCACTCGGAAGGTCTGAGCTGCAGTTCGTAACGTCATCTCGGCGTGACCGGACGTAGAGTTGACCAGTTTGTTGTGCTTTTTGCATGCTTTCTTCAGCAGTATGTGAACAGCTTATGGAGCACTAACCAAACAGCTCCTGTAATAAAGGCCTATTAAAAAGCCAGTGAGCCTTTTTTAGTTTTCTGACCCCACAGAGCTGAAGCCAAAAGTTTCAGGTGGGAAGGATTCAACAAGCAGCCAGCTGAAGGCAGCTTTAGCTTCGCTCTGAGCCGGACAGTCTCTTTTTTACGGCCAGCCCTGTGACTGAAGCTGCATGTGACATCCGGCGGGTTTAATAGAACCAGATGTGCAACTTCAGTGACTCATTCAGCAATGGATCATCTTACTCGACTGCTGCCCCACCCTGATTGTGTGAGAGCTGCACAAGGCCCGTGCCCTGAGAGGAACTCCAATAAACAGATCTGCAATTTGGACAATTACCATCGCCTATACAGGGCAACACAAGAGGGTTTGAAATCTGCAGCTGCACCTCCAAAGTTCAGTCTTAGAAGTTAGTTTAGCATGCTCAGATAACCCCAAACACTTCAGCCTCTGGGCTGGCCAGTCCATTGTTCTGAGAACACCAGCAGCTTCTTTGTTGGATGGGTGTGTCTCCTTTCCTCATTGAGGAGCCTCTTGAACAGCTCCACCTCCTTTCAGACGTCCACAGCGTTGAGGTGTCTTCTCACAGTGGAAAGACGGACAGGAACACCTGTGGATGTTCCCAGATCTGAAGCCAGAGTGGAGCTTGATGTTCTCCTCTTTCTCAAAGATGAAAGTGCTGTTTATCTGATGGAGGTCAGGTTTGGTGCGGCTACCAGGTCTTCCGGGTGGTTGTTAGGAGCCCCTATTATTAAACCTGTACTCAGTGGACATTTTGACCAGGAATGAAATAAGAGAAGGCCGCCCCTTTTGTCCACAGTGCCGTAGATGCAGAGAAGCAGTGTGTTTGTGTGTTAAGGGTGGTGGTGGTGGTGGTAAAACTCACATGACCAGCCTTTATGGCAGCCCTGCACTAGCCGCTTGCGGAAGTCGATTCCCAGGAAGGCTGCAAACTGAACTTTCTTTCTATATGACTCACAAACACTCACGCAGACAGAAATGAGCCACTCATTAAACCACAGCCAGGCCCAGCCGGCCTAAGGCCCTGACTCAGCTCCCTTCAGGCTTCTGTACGTTCACCCGCACTTCCAGCGACATGCTGCCAAACTGAACGACACAGTAGGCATCCGTTCTTAATGAAGTGAAGAATCCAATTTACACTGTTTCCCACACTTAGGAGAGCAATCCTCAGGACCTTCTAGGCCTTCAGAGAAACAAAAGCCCAACCAGAAATTATCCAAACTGGAATACAGGATTGCATATAGGTGGTATATAGGTGAAGCTCTCCCATTGGTTAAGACTTCAAGAGCTGATCTAAAGGCCTTAAACAGTAGGTTAACTACTTACATCATTAATGACATGGGATCAACCAATCACATTTTCTGTAAGTCGTGCCCATATTAGTTAGCCTACAGCTGGAGTTGGTGATTTTGTCCAAACCAGGAAAACCCAATGCACTACTTTCAGCCCTAAAGCTTTTTAGGTGACTTCAGTTCCATTAACTGTCCAAGACAGCCTTGTAACAACCTGTCTTGGCCAGTCGGGTACGTGATTTGGAGCAATCAAAAATAAATAAATAAAAAAAAATTTAAAAAAAGATTAATTTGATTTTTATATGTATATTAAAGAGCCCATATTCTCCATATTTCACTTCTGAAGTTTTTTGGGGTTTATGCACCAAAACCATGTGTTTTAATTTGCAGTTATTTAAGTCATAATTCATTTTTACAGTCTCTTTTTAAGGCCTAAAAGCAAACAGGCTGTTTTGTTACTGGCCCTTTAAAAATGATATTTGAAAATGTCCAGCTTTCCAAACTGGCCCTTTATGGATACCGTTGATATAGGCTGTGGGTTTTGTAAGGTGTTTCTCGCTATGAACCCACATCTTCAACTTTTGGTTTTCATGCTTGTCAGTCTGACGAGCTGATACAGACAGACAGCTAGTTAGCTAGCTAAGGTGGAGCTAAGGCTAGATAGCTAGCTAAGTCTAGTTATATTCACTTTCGCTAAGCAGCACATAAAAACAACCTGAACATGAAGATACAGGTTCATAGCAAGAAACACCCTACAGAACCCACAGACTAAATCAAGGAGATCCACACATGCCCCGTTTGGCTTGTGGCAGTGGGTGCTAACGTTATCTAGGTTAGCTAGCTAGCTAACATAAGAGCCCACAGGCACCAAACTGTTTTTCTTCATTGGTGTGAGAATTGTAACTCAACGTATTAACCACAAACATCTCCTCTTCTTTTTCCCATTACAAGGAAAGTGCTAGAATGTTAGCTGGGTAGTTTTTCGACTCAGACTAAATGGAACACAGAACTGTAATTGTCTGTACTTGTTTTGGGGGTCTGCAGACACGTTTGGCTAGAAAACGTGGAAATGGCTAATTAGTAATCCCCTTAGTAGATCCCACTCTAGATTGTCCTCTAGCGCCCCCTTCAGAGTGTTTTAACCTTAATCCAGATAGCATGCGAATGTGGCCCACATCTGGCAAAGCTATGGCACTGCTGGCCCACTGTCGGCACTGGCAATCTGAAGTGAGCCAAAGGTGGTCCACACATGTATTTGACCCACATATTTGGTCCACTTCTGGCACAGATACGGCAGAGTTGCCCTTTTGTGGCTGAGGCGTGGCCCTAACCTGGCAGGTATGTGGCACACATCCTACAAACAGGAGCGGTCAATCCATGTGGCAGGTGGGCAAGATGAAAATGGGGCATGCGGGCCAGATTTGGGCCAGAACAATTTTACTATGTGGGAATGTTTTATTATTATTCAAAACGGACAAAACCATAATGAAATTAACGGACAGTCACGAACATGTAATTTGAACTGGGCTTTTTTTTTTCTTGTAGCAGCTTTTGATATACGAATTCTGGAGTAAGCTGGATATTTAGAAACTTTAATAATGTTTGCATACTACATCACCCCCCACACACACACCCCTCAACTTCCTCTGACCCCCCAACGACCACCCCTAAACCCCCCATGGTTTTCCAATGACATGGGCCCTTTAAGGTGAAAGAGTCTATCCCTAGAGATGATCTTTGGCTTTGGGACAGGACATTTAAGGGGGCACACCCAAACTGCACTGTTGACATCATCTGATTTGACTCAACAGCTGGATCCGGCAGTTTAAGCCAAACCATGGCAGCGTTTCCCAACTGCAAGCCCTACCACAGTTTCACACCCCGTTCAGCTCGGACTCTTAAACAGTCCACACCAAGAGAGGCACCAGAGTGAACTGATCTGCTAGCTGTATTTAGAACACGTAACCGAAAGGGCAAAAATGACATGCACCCAGTAACATTTGCCCCTTCAAAAGCCCCCCTAGCCCGGCCTGTGAACGCCCGCACGCCTTTTTATCGGTTTACCGTCTGTCCAATCAGCGACGGAAAAACGCTTTGACGGACGGCCGCTGGGACCAATCGGAAGACAGCGGGGCGGGCGGGAGGCGCGTCCTCAGACCTAGGGTGTCGCCTTTGGTGGCTCCATTCGAAGGCGACGGCGGTCGGCTTCTTTCAAAACTAGGGACGGAAAAAGCCCGGAGAAACGGCGGCGCAGATCCGACAATCCCCCCCGTCGTGTTCGAGCTCTTTGGGATTGTTAAACCCCGGTGGAGACGGCTGGGATGAGGCGGCGTGTCGAGAATTTGAAATAGCTCGGTGTTAGCCTGGAAGAAGAGAGTAAAGTCGGGTTTTTGAGGGGAGCCATTTTGTCCCGACTGTGTGGGAGAAAGAAGAGAGTTGGGGGGCGAAGAGGGGGGAAAAATAGGTCCACAAAACATCCTCCTGGAAGCAAACACCGCGAGGACGGTTAACTTTAACGGGGTAGCCACGTCCTGCTCGGGAAAAGCCGCGGTCGTCGTTAACGTATTCGCTAGCTAGCTGGCTAACTAACGGTCTGGTACAGAAAACTAGCAAAGCTAGCTTAGCTTAGCATAGCTCATTGAGTTAGCCTAGATTTGCACCCTTCGGCTAGTCGCCCGTCTTCGGTTTCGCTTGTACGTTAGTGGTAACGGTTTTTTTATAGAAGAAAACAATGGCGAAGAAGACGTATGACCTCCTCTTTAAGCTTCTCCTGATCGGAGACTCCGGTGTGGGGAAGACCTGCGTGCTGTTCCGCTTCTCAGACGACGCCTTCAACACCACTTTCATCTCCACCATAGGTGAGAAGAACCGTTTTTAACTTGCTTAGCTGTTTTCCAGCGTGCTCTGCTTCCTCCCACCTCTCACCCAAACATAGTGACAGAAACCGGTTCTGCTGTAAGCTCGCTAGCCGTCCGGCTAATTAGCTAGCCACCCTTAGCCGCACCAAGCTGAAGCTAGCTAGCTTCTCAGGCGAATGGTCCGTTCCACCTTAAATGGTGCAGCAGTTACATTCTGGCGCTTCAGGCGCCGGAATGTAACTGCTGTACCATTTAAGGTGGAACTGAGAGTTCCACCCTCTGTGGAAAAATAAGGCCCGGTCTTTGCAAGCCAGCCGGCCAAGCAAGCTAGCTAGCATCCCCAGCTTCGTGCTAGTTTGCTCCCAGCTGGTTATTATCTGCTTTGGGTTGGTGTTGCTTTCCTAGTGAGCCTCCTGGAGTAAAGTTCCCCCCTCCCTGAGCTCCACATTTGTGGGCTCATACCTTAAAATCCTAGCAATGAGGATGTTAAAGCAGCCTAAACTACCACGTACCACCTTAAAGAAGAGTTAAGGTATCTGGTCTGATGGGCTGGAAGTCAATTTGAGCTCACTGAGACGTTATTTACTCAACATACTCAAGGCCTCAACATCTATATAGGGCCGGTGGTGGTAAATGGCATCATCACAATGTTTTCCTGGGATGCACTGACATGGGGATTCCCACTTTGGAAGTTTTTCCAATGCTGCCACTGATGCGTTCCCAAAAAGAGAAGACAAGTGCATTGGGATCGGTTTAGAAATGCACTGAAATGAATGAAATGCAGACGTAATGCGCCGTGAACTCCACGTTCTGCGCTCCTGGAATGCAGTACATGTAAAAGTAGTATCTAATAACGGTCAAATCATAACATACCTGCTGCCAGAACCAGTGTGCACATGCTCCAAATGTGTCGTGGCATCGTGTGACCCCTATTGAAGGGGAACTTTGCCAATTTTTCAGATGTTGTGTGTAATTAAATGGTTGATATGTAAACAGATATTCATTCGAAGTGGTCATGTGCTCCGTTCTGGAGAAACTGACCGGCAGAATTGTTGACGGTGCTAGGAGCCAGTCATCCATCCCTACAAGCTCCCTCACAAAGTGTGTCTGGTGTCCAAGACATTGATCATTATTGTGATCTGCTTTCGGCCTAAAACATACTTTCTGTGCGTTCTTGGTGTAGTGAGGTGAAACGGGGAAGTACGGACGGCATATATTTCCAGGTCTTCCACAATTTTGCCATCGTCAATGTTTCAGGTGGTGTGTGTAGGTTCACTGGTGGGTTTGATAGTAAATTAAATGGCTACGTTTGTGTAGAAGGCATGGCAGCCCCCGGTTCCCTACACCACCACCACCCACCGTAGTCTGTCAGTGTCAGACTCTTTAGGAAGGACAAGAGCTTTGACTGACAAGCAAAACGACCAATCAGAAGCCTGCTAGTTGGCACGATGTATAGAAGGAGGGTTTCGACGTAAACAGTCCCTCTGGAAAGCCGTATAGGATGGGCTGTGTACAGGTCTGTGGCTGAGACCGCTGTTCGCTAGGCTGACCTTTTGATTGGAAGTGCGTATACCCAGAAGCCAGTCAGAATCGACACTCCGGAGATTCCAGGTCATGTGTATGTTGCAGAAGGAAAATCCAGTGTTGTTTTATCCAATATCATGGAGCTCAAAAAGAAATTGCGGTTGGTAAGTTTTGCCACAGTTAAACATTTTGCACCAAACCGCTTTGTTTACATCTCAACAATAAACATTCGACTGACTGGCCAAACGACCAACCACAAGCCTGCTGGTTGGCATGCCCTATAGAAGGAAGCGACCTTGAAAACGGGGTTACGACATAAACGGTTCCTCTGAAAACACAGAAGCATAGGATGGGCGGGGCGTCTGTGTCTGACACGTCTGTTCGCTAGACTGATCGGACCGGAGCAAAACCGTACACGGAAGTGCGTATGCCCGGAAGCCAGTCAAGTCAAGATTTATTTATATGCGCCTTTTACAACAGATGTTGTCACAAAGTATCTTTACAAAGAATCTGGTGTCCGAGCCCCCAGTGAGCAAGCCAAGGGCGACGGAGGCAAGGAAAAACTCCCTCAGTTCAAAAGGAAGAAACCTCGAGAGGAACCAAGACTCAAAAGGGGAACCCGTCCTCCTCGGGTCAACACCAGATAGCAAGACAAGCAAAGGAAAGGAGCGTTCAGTGTTTTAGGTAGAGGAATAAACGTCTGATTAGTCTGTAATTAAGTAGTTGGGTCATCGGATGGGTCAGCAGGACGCAGGCCAAGCTTCCACAGTGCGGGACAGCCAGGAGCTCTGTGCTGGTTAAAGGCAAGCAGTGGCACCCGGTCAAAATCTGAATCCTGGCTGTGTATATATTACAGAAGGAAAATTCAGTGTTGGGTTTTTTCCCAATATCATGGAGCGCGGAAAATAATTATGTTCGGTAAGTTCCGCCACAGTGAACCATTTCTCATCAGACCGCTTTGTTTACATCCCAATGATGAACTTTTAAGGTGGAACTCCCCTTTTAAGTTTGGAGGTTGTCAACGAACACATGCTCACAGATCGCCTTGCACACATTGCACTGTTTTCTCCTGTGTCTGGAATTTATTAACTGGACAGACTCCATGTTTCCATTCTCCAGTTTTCTTTCCCATATATTTTGAATTCCAGCATACATTGCAGTTAAATGTCAGGAGCCGGATATCAGTCTTGTAGCACACAGGAAACATGCGCCCATTAACTTTATTACTGTAACTTGAGTGTCATCTGATACTGTGATGACATGATACGTTATGTTTTGGGGAAAAATAGAACAGAACTAAACGGTGTCGTATCAGCGTATACCAGCATAAACAATACATCACCCGGCTTTAGCGTGGGCAGCTCAGAAGGCCTACATCCTTAGCCAGAACCTTTTAGGCAGTTAGTAACGTTTTGAATTTGAGTTGAATCTACTTTTTCTCATCTGGACAACGAACCTGTAGACCAGTTCTATAGGCCAGTCTGTGCATTGCGTTTAGGCGCCAGGGTCTCCCAGTGGCCCCTCAAAATGAACCCAATTGTGGGTCATAACAAACTCACATAAGCGTTCCAGTGACCTGCTGCCTTTAATTACGTCCCTCAATATGTTTTTCCAAAAGGCCGTGCACTTTCGGAGTTGTCCTGGGAGCCGCTCAGCATGTCTGTCTGATTCCTTCAGGTTTCTGGGTCATGTGCATCTGAGTTTGTTGTCATGGATTAAGAGTTGGCCGGCGTGTGACGGCGATTGGAAAGAGGTTTGTTGTGCGTTCAGGCTGGGTACTGTTTTCAGAGACGGGTTAAACCCTGTAATAGTGTGTGTCAGGTGTTATGGTTGAGCCACCTACGTTGCTTGGGAGTTGATGTTCCTCTGGACCAGATCTCTTCACTTTGCTCATAGAATGGCTGAGCACTGGACTTGCCTGTGTGTTTGTTCGTGGCAGCTGTTGTTAGGTTGGACAAACTTTACAGTGTCTTTGCAGAAATCTCGTTCAACTTAAAAGACTGATATTGCCGTTTCCCCCACACACGGGGAATACTTTGGCCTCCATCTGTCCCGTTTTAACTATTCCAGAATATTGTATATTGTTCCGAATGAACTTGGGCATGCTTCGCATAACCGGGATGATCGTCTTCCATTTGTGGTTCAAGTATACACACCTAGGTCGCCCAAAGACAATAGAGACCGTGCTTACTCCAAACATTATAGGCCTTTTTGAATACACAAAGGGGGATTCAACCAGTGTCTGCATAATTCAGTGGTTGAGATGTCCAGGTGTTGTAATATTAAATGATTATGATCTTTATGAGTAGATTAAAACATAAGTTGGATCGGAAACCATAGCGGTTTTTTTTTCCGTCCACCATTTTTAAAATTATTATTATTTTTATTTTGACTGGGTTGAAAAGCCTGACATTTCTAAACAGCCAAATATTATATTTTATAGTAACAAGTAGCTTTTATGCTAAGACAAGGTGGAATATCAGAATATCGCTAAAGCTGAAAGAGAAAAGGGGTGATATTCAGATATTGATATAGAAAAGGGATTTTTTAAAGTCATGAGTCACATGATTCTGTACCACCTGATCTCATTGCTTGGCATGCAGTGTATACACCTGTACATAGCGAACTGCTGTTATGCTTACACTAAACGCTTCACCCTTACAAATAGTCAGATGATGGCACTTGGTTGAAGGTTGAAGTTGGCTTCTTTGTCTGCATTTCCTGTTCTGTCTTAAATGGTGCAGCAGTTACGTTTAGCTGTCATTTAAGGTACAAATGGAAATTTAATACAAAACCACCTTCAGCTTTGTCAAGGTGGACGTCGCTGGGGTGGCCACTGCTCGTCCTGCCCAACGTCTCTGAGCTGCATGGCCATGAGAAGACACCAAATAGTTGTAAAGGGCAGACGACCAGCCCTGCAAGTGGTCAGATAATGCCGCGTAGCTCTCTGAAGTTTCCTTTCGACAACCTGACATGCTGAATCCAAAGCTCGTGTGAGAAATGGCTCTGCTGCACAATATGCTGTCTGAGGTTCTGGTACGTTTGCGATTCCAGATGCAAGGTTGAAGTTGGCTTCTTGTCTGAATTTCCCGTTCCGCCTTAGTGCAGCAGTTACATTCTGGTGCCGTTTAAGGTGGAATTGGAAATTTGAATACGAAACCAACTTAAACTTTGCCAATGTGGACCTTGTCGGGGTGGCACAGTGATTTCAGACCTCATTAGTTGGGCCACTGCTCGACCTGGCCAGTGTTTTTGAAATGCTTGGCCATGAAAAGACAGCAAACGGCTGTGTAGTTAATTCTGCTAAAGCAGAAACCGAGCTCTCCATCTTGCTCGTTTTGATAGAGCTAGTAATCATGATGGCCCACGCCATCTAAAGTTCTTCATGACTGAAGTGGATGGAAACACAACTTAATTCCCCTTTTTTTCCTGCCAAGCTTTCGTGAATAATACTTTTGGTGGAAACCGGCTCGGTATGTTCCTTTAGAACCTGACCCAGACCAGACCGTTCTGAATTATATTATTTACATCCTAACCGTTTACTCGAGCTGGGCTGTGTCGTTATAGCTTGGCTGAATTTGCCAACATGTTAATATCAGTTGGAATATTAATTAAACAGCCATAAAATGCATTTCCAACCCGTTTCTGAGATCCCTTAGTTCAGCCCCGGAGACACCGGAACGGTGATTGGCATCTTGACAAGCTGATCCTGTGAGGGGAAAGCAAGTGAAGGAAAGACCGATGCCTGCTGATGGGATCTGAACAACATCGATTTAAAGATTTTGTGTCAGCGATTCCCAAAGACGAGCTCCTCGGTTTTGTGTTCCCTGACACACCTCTGGGTTGTTGCATGGAGGAATTCTGGATCAAGTTTAGATTGATGAGTTAAGGTGCCGTGTGGTCTGACCACAAAAAATGTCCCCTTCTTTCCTCCTTTTTGGCCTGAGTTAACAGAGAAATCCTTCTGTGTGAAATATCTCCTGGTTCAGTTGATCAGCTAGTCATGGAGCTGCTCAAGGCCTGGAGATGAGACATCTGAGGCCCATACCATACATTTTTCTTGCGTTGTCTTTTCTCCCTTATGACGTTTGTGCGGTTTTCGGTGTCTTGAATCATTTTACCCCCCCCCAAAAAAACATTATGGGGCTAAACCTCTAAACAGTTTAGCGGGCGGGGCTAAACAATTGATGAAATCTCACATTTCACTATGACTCAACACATCTTTCTCATCAAAACCAAACCAGTATTTTAGCTCCCAGAAAGAAAATAGCTGTTTTAAAGGGCTCATAGAGCTGACGGCTTACGCTATTCTGGTTTTGTATGTATCAAAAATAATTTTTCAACTGACCATCTACTTTCCCCCACCTCTCTATCCCTTAGTCATAAACATGCTGTACCTTTAAGACTGATGTATGTGAATGAGCTCAGTGCTCTTATGCCCATATACACAGTCAGATCACATTATGACCACCAGGTAATATCCAGAGTAACCCCCGTCTACAGCACGGACAGCAGCTAGACGGGCTGGGAGCAACTCAGTAAGGGCCTGGTAGGTTGTCGCAGGTATCTGGAGACATGCTGACTGCAGTGCATCCCACAGCTGCTGGAGGGGGCGTGGGGGAGGATCCATAGAGTGAATACGATGATCGAGGTGGTCCCACAGATGCTCAGTTGGGTTGAAATCTGGTCAAATGAAGGGGCCAGAGTAGTACTTGGAGGTCTTGGTCATGCTTTTCCAAACAGTGTGGAACATTTTCAGCCGTGTGACATGTTGCCGTTGAAAGTAGGAAGTGGTCGTAATAATGTGACTTGACTGTGTAATTTCTCTGTGAGGAAAATGAATAGGGGTTTTTCATGAATTGTCTCCGTCTAGCGGCATAACAATAAATGAAGGTGCATCATGGAGAATAGACAGAATGCCAACTAATGCAACTACGCTTGTTTAACAGCATTATTTGTAAACCGTCAACACCAGTTATCATCTCGCTCCAGCTCTCCTCCTGCCTCCCAGCTCCAGTGTCATGAAGGGGTGCAACGATGTGATTGTAGTTCTCATTTTACTGCATTCAAATTTTGTTCGAAGTGTCATAGGATTATCGAATTATGGACCCAGTATTGTGAATCGAGTTGTGGGCTGAGTTCATCCCGTATTATGCATGTTCCAAAGCTGGCCTGTTTTGTCTTATAAGCATTCCCTAAATTTTGAGGTCGTTCTGTATGAGTATTGCAACTTGCTTGCTAATGCTACTGCGCACTGAATTGACATCGTTAGACCGAACCAGCATACTTTGCCTGTCTGGTAGCGCTACAAGCTGACCTGCACTCAGGCTGTACAGCTCAACATGATCACGAAGAGTGGTTTTCACCTCTTTTAATAACTTCTCTGGTCGCCCTTCAAGGAGGCAGACAAACCACTAAGTGCTACAGCTGAGTATGCGTCCGTCATCGGTATAGTGAAGCAACTCGCTGTGTTTTAATGTTCACTCCGTTCAGACTAATCACCCCCTTCATCATATTCGAGCTTGAATAACAGCTGTGATTGGATCTGGGAAGTTTCTAGATGTAGGCCACATCAATATTCAGACACTCTTGCATGAAAGAATTAGTCAGTTGGTCCAGATTTGGTGGATGCCTTCCCTGGCACAATTCCGATGAGAATTCCCTGTAGACTGGGATTTTGGCCACTGCTAGTAGACCCATATGACCGTACGCTTCCATACGTCTGCAGATTCGGCTACTTCCTTCACACTATGGTCTTTGGCACGCCCGAATGCAGTCACTCCTTTTAGCCAATCATTAACATCTGCTCTGGAGCCATTTTCCGCTCATGAAACAAGACATTCCCTGCACTGTACCACCTCTTCTCAATCTATGGATCCCGTCACTCACACCCCGCAGGGATTTATAGGAGCCTGACGTTCCTACCACCTTAAACACACAAGGAGACCTTTTTTTTTGTCTGGTGAGCTTGTTTTTAAGGTAAGGTGATTTGAGGTACCAAGATGTTCTGCCTTTAAACGTGCACTATGTGATGTCAGGATGATGTGCGGTAGCATTAACTTGGTTGTAGCAATAGCTGTATTCATATTAGTATTAGTAATCTGTGTAGTAATTAGTATTACGACTTGTAATTCATGACTTGTTTGACTTCAGTGGCCAGTGACCGTTCTGTATTGTGCCTCATTCAGAAATCACTCCTGACTGAAACATGCCTTATAACCTCAGCATGGCTGGACGGGGCTGTGCGTGGGTTGTCATATTACTAAAACAGAATTCAAAACAGGTTGTTTTTGCTGCTTAGCATCAATATATGGACGTGTGTGCGCGTGTGTTATGAAATTGAGCTAAACAGTCTGGCATCTATTAAGAAAATGATTTAGGCCAAACCTGATGTTTACATTATTGTAACCCAGTGTCTCAAGGCAGTTCAGGCAGTACGTTCACACCCATTTTGTATAGTACCTTTCTGTGAGGGAGCCTTTAGAGGTGTCAAGCCACTGTGATTAACTGAGTACGTATAGCCATTGATTTATAATTATTGATTTAGTGATGGGTGTACAGTATTACCAGGGTCAAAAAGGTCCTGGTAATAAGGTACATAATTGTCAGATTCAGGGTGGTTGTTGTTGTTGTTGTTGTTGTTTGTTGTCGTCATCTGAAGAAATACCAAACATAAACATTCCATAATGATGACAGTTTGAAACCAGAATCGTTTAACATGGTCCCAATACTGTACACAAAAGCATAGAGATGTCCTGGGTACTGAAGATGCGTCTGTGTCCAACCATTCATCTTGGACTGCTTAAGCCTGGCCCACACTACAGGATACAGAGTCATAAGTATTGAACATGTTTAATATTTACGATTCATCATCAACGCTGCCCCGGCTGCACTGGGAGAAGATCGGAGGGCTAAAGATTGGGTTATAGATACCTGCATCACGTGGGAGACTGTTTGTCTCAAAATTGGCTTATTAATTGGATTATCCTGCAGTGTGGGCCAGTTGTTACATAGTTTGATAATAACTTGAAGAAATGGCCATCAGTAATGCTAATGTTGCTAATGATACATGGAAGAGAATAGCCACCAATAAGCACTACGAAACTAGTCGTGTTCATTGGTGACTATTTGTTCTATTTGTTTAAGTCATTGGCGTGTGTGGCTGAGCTGCTTCCTCTGTATGGTCTATCTGGTTTATTTGAGTAGTGCAGCACTGCGGTTCCCTTCTATAAAACTGCAGCTCAAATGTCGTGGAGTCATTGAGAGTCTTTTTGTCCTGTTCAACCAAATCCAAACCACTTTGGCAGCCACTTTTTATGTCCATATTATTGGTGTGATAGCTGTAGTCATGTCTCAGTGCTTGTTAACATAATATTGTCACCACTTAAGAAAGCGTTTGTTCTGGGTTGTTTGTTCTGCATCAGTTATTTTCTCAATTACTTATTTTAGAGTGTTTTTTCACTTGTATGTTCAGTTCAGAGTTCAGGGGGAGTAGTGTGAGTGTACGACTGATAGACTGCTCTGTTAGTATGATCCTTCCATGTGTGAGGCAAGGCTGGAGCAGAGACAGGCTTTAATACATTTGCGTTTACATTTGGGGATTTAGCTGACGCTCTTATCCAGAGCGACTTACAAGGTTATTCGTTTTTACAGGTAGGCCAGTGCAGTGTTAGGAGTCTTGCCCAAGGACTCTTAGTGGTGTGGCTCAGCATTTGCTACCTAGACTGGGATTCAAAGCCCCGTCTCCCACATGGGGTGGTGGCTCTCTGGTGGGTAGTGGTGTTAACCGCTGAGCCACACTAACCACTTAATAAAGCCTACAGTTTGTACAGAAGCTGTGTTGTCTCTGAGTTGCCACGCTAAACACTACAGTATAAACCAAAACACAGACATTTAAGCTTTTAAGCTTTAGCCTAACTATAGCTGCTTTACTAATTATCGGAAATATAGAATATTGTGATGTTATGTTTTACTGATTATGGATCAATTCTCAAAAACACGGTATAGCTCTGTAGTGGCTAGTTGAATGTAAAGATTGGGGGCAGACAGCTCTTTTATTGTGATGTGTATCGGATCGCCAGGTTCACGCAGCCCTCTTTTCTCGCATCTCCAGCAAGTGTTCCTCAGTCTCTGGCTTTTTTGGTGGTTAACAGTTGGAGTCGATGTACAGCAAATGCAAATGAATATTCTTTGTCAATTTTGCCTGTTTATGCCATTTCGTTAGCTACTAGCTAGGTGACGTTGTTGTAGGTATATGACCAGCAGTCTATGTGCTAATCTTCAGGGTTAAAAGTCAGTGAATTAGCAGGTAGACATTAATTCCGGTGTTTAAGACCATTTACTGTTATATGTGTTAGAACTGGCTCCAAAGCCTGGAGTTGCCTGTTCTGTATAAGGGAATGCCTGCCGTAAACCCCAGAGAGAGAGAGGGGGAGATAGAGGTGGCAGCAGTGTGCTGGTATTTCTGGAGAACTACACCGTAACCTTCCTGCAGCAGTTCACATGGCTGGTTTAGGGGTTGCCCAGGCGATGTAGCTTGTGGTTTGTGCAGTGAGGTCATTGGCACTGCCGAGAAATGATATTGGGTTGTTGTTTTGGACTGAGGGTGACGAATCTGGCGATGTGTTATCGTAGTTTATGATAAGTTGCGTAACAGCACGCTTGTCAGAGGATCAGGAGCAGTTTTAGAACCCGCCACAAACGGTTACGACAGATTTAGACCAGTTACGGAGAGTCTGTAACCAGCCAGCAGTGATATATGGGGCCTGCATAGTGAGAGGAAGCGGACTGGATGGCTCCTAGAGGTGCGTTATGTGGAAGAATAAGAGGACTGTATTAAGTGGTATTACGATATTTCAGAAAATGTTCTTGTCATGCTGTTGGAAACAAAACCTCGTATCTCCATTTTAGTTGGTTTTTAGTTTTTGACCATATTTGAAAATGCCATTTACGTTGTATATATTCTATGATGAACAGATCAAAAGAAATCACTCAAAATTACTTGTTAAAACATTGTTTACATTGACCTACATTTAAAGTATATATTTTTTTTCTCCCTTAAAGTTACCTTTTTTAAGATCAGTGGTTTTGCTCTGAAAACAGCGATATATTGTCATATTGCCCAGCATTAATGGCAGCTGATTAGTGTACTTAATAAAAGTATTTTTTTCTTCTGCCATTATTTGTTTATTTTTCCATACATTAAATATTGTCTTTTAAATGCATCGCTACTTTTATGCTAAATATTGTGATGTTTATTGTGATAACATTAAGCATTCTTCAATTAATTAAATAATTAATTTATTGCTGTACTGGTCATTCTTAGTTTGTACCTCATTCTCTAATTTGGTTACTTTAGTGTCTCTCTCTCTCTCTCTCTCTCTCTCTCTGGACTTCATATGGCTGATGCAGCTGTGATGGCTCAGCATCCTAAAATACCCACCGGAAACTCCCCTTCATCCCTGAGCACAGAACAGTATCAGCTTACATACACGCACACATATATAGGCCCCTGTGTGCGGTGCTGGGGCCTGTTAACTCGCACACTCTCAGCCTCGCAGCTTTCTTTCTCTTTAATGGGCACTTTTTAAATCCTGCTGCATCACAGCCAGGTTTTCCAAATCCCTGGATCACCGTGTTAGATGTGTCATATCAGGTGATGTTTATGCCTGTATTAAGGAGGTTATGAATTGAGTACTGGCCGTACCTACGCAACTTCAGCATGCTTGGATATCTACCTGGTGTCAGACCTTCTCTTTTATTCTGTCTGTTTTGACAGGTGTGAACACCCCACCTGTACTGGAATAACCGAGCCATGGTTCTTCCAAGTGAACCACTTCCCTGGTTCAGTTCTTCGCTGCTGGTGGGGACACATTTTTATGGTGGTCCCAATGGTCTTCTCTTCCTAGCAGTGCTCTGGCCTCATGATTGACCTGTTTTTGTATTTGACTCCTGTCAGGTGCTCTTAGCACACGAGCTGCCACTAATGATGTCAGACAAACAATAAAATGAAAGCATGTCATTTTGGCGGATGGATCACAGGACCTTTTTTTGGCCAAGCTTCATTGACCTGATTGCTTACATTCAAGCTAACAAACCAGTCATTGAAAACAGCTGTCAGCTTTATTGTTATGGCTTTGATTCTGATGCATAGACATGTTAAGCATCTCTGTTTATATTTTCATGGTGGCAAATGTGAGTAACAG
Organism: Semaprochilodus insignis; assembly: GCA_034552555.1. Classification (NCBI taxonomy): domain Eukaryota; kingdom Metazoa; phylum Chordata; class Actinopteri; order Characiformes; family Prochilodontidae; genus Semaprochilodus; species Semaprochilodus insignis. The sequence continues at coordinate 1,186,619 of CM067481.1, forward strand.
ACCTAAACAAAATAAATAAATAAATTATTAAATTCAGGTTTTCATAAGGAGCAAATAGGGGTTAAAATGGGGCGTGTTATGTTTACTTTTGTTCTGTATTTTCTTAAAGTGACACCAAGCGGTTGTGTGTATGTAGTATTTTACGTGTTAACCAGACAGAAAACACCTTACTTAAGTGGAAAATTGGTCAGATACACTCATCATCCAGAAAAATAGTTGCACCCCGAAGGAGGTGTGGGATTGCAGTGCTGTTGGGAAGGAAGATAAGGGTTACCAGGATCAATAAATGATGATAAATTTAGACTGATATGATCAATATTTATTGAGCTACACATACAGAAGTAGTGTCTCTCAGTATGGCGTTGGGCTGTCAGACATCTCAGCATGGAGTTGTAGAGGTTCCTAATGGTGTCCTGTGATAATCCATCCCATGCAGCTTGAATATCCTCACACAGTTCCTGCAGTTTGTGCGGTGGAGGTGGAGTGACACCAGGCCTTCTGGACATGTGACAACAAACCGTTTATCTTGGTCCTGCCCACGGTGCCTCCACACACGGATTCGTTGGTCGTCTCCACCAAGACAAAAGTGGGACTCGTCACTGAAGATGACTCGCTGCCATTCTGAGTCACTCCATGACAGTCTGGAACGACACCATTACAGTCTTTGGTGACGGTGACGTGGTGTTAAGGACAGTTGTGGTAACGGTCTGTGTGCATGCGTCCTGCGTGGTGCAGCTGCCTGCCAATGGTGCTGCACTAACAGGATGACTCATGGAGGACATCACTGCTTACTGAATGTCTGCAGTCGTGGCTGTTGGGTCAGTCAGGTCCAGCGATAAGGCCCGTCCTTGCCATATACTCGGGCAATATGACCTGCATGTCTCACGATGTCAAACCTACCCACCAAGTTTCATTCCTGTCGCTTTACTCCTTCTGGGTGAAGCTATTCTTTTTGATGGTGTGTGCGTGTGTGCGTGTGTATGTGTGTGTGTATATATATATATATATATATATATATATATATATATGTATATATATATGTATATGCG
>CM067481.1:1187942-1204751 GCA_034552555.1 Semaprochilodus insignis
TTATTATGTTTATATATATATATATATATATATATATATATATATATATATATATATATATATATGTATGTATATATATATGTATGTATATGTGTGTGTGTGTGTCTCTCGAACTCTGCATAAGCAGAATGTCATTATAGTTTGTGACATTTGTATTGCTACGGGAGTGTGTATCAGGAATGCTAATCCAAGTCCGATTATTTGTGAGTATCAGTATCGGCATCAAGTCACCAAGGCAAAGGCGAACGTGTTCTGCTCTCTGCTCTGCTGGCCTTTTGTAGCGTGTCTGATTTCATCCTCAGCACATTCTGCTGCTCAGAATGGAAATAATCACACACGCACACGTTTATAGGACAAACGAATGTATGCCAAAGATCACACTCTCACTGTGTTTGCCGGGTTTTGCTTCACTGCCTGGCTGTAGCAAGGCTGCCGTGTCACCACCATGAAGCAGCCACTGGTCAGCGTGATGGCCTTGACGAGACACTGTTGGTGGTTTTGTCTAGGCTGTTTCTTTAAAGGTGAAATTTGAAGCTTTACTTCAGAGCCTGTTATTAGTCAGCTGCTAGTTTTGTAGAGTGACAGAATTTGATGGCCCTGTTGCAGCAAAGGTGTATAGGTAAGGGCTCTCAGCTGCTTGTCTTGATGGCACCATAAAAGCCTGTAATGGTATGTTTATCCTGTATTTTGTTATGTGTCGTTATGTATGACGGGCAAATGTACCTAATCATGTGTTGGATTAATCCCACTGAGGGATCTTCTGTGTTTGCTAACAACCAAATGCATTCAGTGTAGCAGGTACGCATTTTGAGATCAAAGAAATGGGATTTGTCGCTCTACGCCAAAAGCTGATGACGACGCCTGTGAGTTCATTTGTGCATGTGTAGTATGTGTAAGCAGCAGCTTCCAGCCTTCCATAAAATGAAGAAGAGATTGACCAGTCATGTCCCTGGGTTTATTTCCCATGTGTCTGATGTCAGTCATTTTGACAGACTGTAAATGAACAGCAACAGGGAACAGGTTTAATCTCTCACAAGGTTTAATCTCTTGCTATCACAAGGAGGGGTGCTGCTTTTACCTCCTCTGGAATGGTAAACAGACCTGCCAGCTGAAACCTCAGATTAATAGTGTTCGGGTTCCCCGGTTGGGTGTTGAGCGTGCATGTTCTCCCTGTGCCTGCGTGTGTCTCCTCTGGGTGCTCCGGTTTCCTCCCACAGTCCTAGTCAGAGATGCTAAAGGTGCGTGTGTGTCTGTGTGTGTGTAAATGTCCTGTGATGGGCTGGTGGCTGGTTCAGGGTGTCTCCAGCCTTCTGTCCAGTAAGCTCTGGGATAGTCTCCTGCACCCCCCATGTCCCAGGAAGGTATGATGGTGATGATGATGGTGGTAATGGTGGTGGTGGTGGTGGTGGTGGTGGTAGTAAATGAATTCAGTCTTGTGGAGATTTAGGTGACATGAGTCTAGGAAGCTAACCCTATTAGCATGTATGCTAGTGCTCTGTTTGTCTACAGGGAAATATCTAGACTTGGAAGACAATGCTGTATACATTTGTTTGTGTCTGCGTGTGTGTAAATGTCCTGTGATGGGCTAGTGGTCGTTCCAGGGTGTCTCAAGCCTTCCGTCCGGTAAGCCCTGGGATAGTCTCCTGCACCCCCATGTCCCAGGAAGGGATGATGGTGGTGATGGTGATGGTGGTGGTGGTAGTGGTAAATGAATTCATTCTTGTGGAGAGTTAGGTGACATGAGTCTAGGAAGCTAAAACTATTAGCATGTATGCTAGTGCTCTGTTTGTTTACAGAGAAATATCTAGACGTGGAAGATGTTGGTGTATACATTTCTTGTGTGTCTGTGCGCACGAGCACTGAACAGTGAAGTTTATTGTTTCATAATATCCAGCATGTTAAGCTAGCTAGTGTGCAAAGATGCTAATTTGCTGCTGTAGAGTAGAATTGTGGTTCTTATAAATGGCCATCGAGCAGGTGGAGAATGCATTCAAACTATGAACTGAGCTGGTTCTCGTTTGAGTCAGGCCTTATTTTTGCATGTGCACCCTTACTAAGCAGATGCTTCTTCACTCAACCCTAAATTAACCATATAGAGTTGAAGTGATCGTCCTTGGAAGATCAGCTAAACAAGCTTACTGTACCTGTGCTGTATAAATTCCTGTTGCAACAGCGCAGCACTACTGCTGACGTTAGTTATTGCCCTCAGGTTATCCCAGCAGCGTGACCTTCGTCACCTGTCGGCTGTTGCAGGTTTGGTTTGATTTTTGCCAGGCTTCTGTCCAACACAGCACTAGCTGCTCTGAGCAGACATGATTTATGAGTGAGTGCTATCGTGCATAGGTCATTCCGTGCCATCGTAAGACTGCCCGGATCTGCTGTGACTGCATGGAATGAGATGTAATCGGGTGTTGTTACCGGTGTGATGTGTAACTTGATGTCCCCATTTAGAAGTACATCAAAAAGGGGCTTGCTGTTAACCAGATCTTCTGAATAGTGTGGTTACAAGAGTTCTTACGAGCTCTCCGATGCTGACGCCAGCCTAAAGAATCGCTGGGACCACGTTATGTGATGGTGTCATCATTTCTGGGTTCGGAAAAGCCCTATATTTAGTGCTACAATCGTATCGGCATGCCAAGTGAAGAGGAGAAACAGCTGAAGAAACCAGACAGCTCAAACAAATGTCGGAAATTTATCTTCAGTTCATTTTCCATACAGAACAACCAAGCAGTGCCTCTGTTGGACATCATTATGAAGCTGGAGCATCGCTGACTGAAGGGCTTCATCTCCCCTAGAGTGCATTAAGAGACGAGGAAACTGCATAGACAGGTGTTTTTGGTGGAAGTATCTTTTAAGGCAGCTCAAATGTCAGCAGAGGATTTTAGGCTCTGTCTGTTTCTCACTCTCGCTCTTTTCATCAGGATTCACTTTCCGCTTGTTACCTGTCTGTCCAGGTTTTAGTCCGCTAAAGTGACAGTCTGGCGAATAATCCCCCGTCACTTGTAGCCTCGTATCTCAAGGGCAAAACTAAAGAAGCAGATTCAAATACCAAACGTGTCTTGGCTGATAACCTACATCTGGGGTAAGCGTGAGAACCGTGATTGTGTGTTCACAGTGTGGTTGTAGTGTTAGGGAGCAGTGTGCAGGCAGTGTTTCTCTGCTAATTGTGTGTCCTGTCAGAGAGCTCTGTATCCTGAGTGCTCAGTTTGTTTATGGGGACTCGTTGAAAGTGAAAGGTTCTGGCTTTTGATGTGGTGTCAAAAGCTGAATTCTGTCTGTGCGTTCTGAATAGTATTATTTGAATGGCTGTATAAACTAAAGTAAGTCATGTAGTGGTGCACCGATCCGACATCAAACTATAAAAATAGCACTCAGGGAATTATGCAGTCCACCTTAAGAACCTCCAGAATGGACCTTTACAGGAGGATGAGCCAGCTTTCTTAACCTGCAGTGGAGGCTGATAGAACAAGGTTTGGAGCGATTCTATTGGTCGGTCCCTCATGAATATTCACTAAGCTGAAAGGAGAACTAGAGCTTTTACACTGTGCAGAAAAAGAGATCAAAGTTTTTACACCACTAAATATATATTAGAGGTGGAGATAAGGAGAAATATCATACTGTGGTACATCAAGAGTGTATGTGGTATATCAGGGTATGTACTGGTTCAGACTCTTATCAGTTGGAGCTGTTAAGTGTAAGACTGTAGAGTCTTTAAGATCACCAGCTACATCTGTTTAGATGATGTGCCTAAACGTTTGACTGGTAGTGTACTGTGTAATATGTATCCTATGTAATCCTTGTTTGATATTGGCCACCCTTAAAAAGCTATTTCATTCTCACTGGTTTGGTGTAAAATGCTTGTTTGTAGAGACTCAGATTTCTTTACAGTGGTGGTGATGGGAACCAGGAGTCACTTTGCCTACAACACATACATAGCCACTCTCTTTACTGTCCAGAACCACATTTACTGCAAAAGTTTCTTAAAGCAGAGTAATGTTTTTAAGGAACTGGCCTTTAACAGTATGCCCTAGGCCCTAGTGCACGTGTTAACAGTATGTGCTAGGGCTGGTGTTAACAGTATGCCCTAGGCCCTGGGGCTCGTGGTAACGGCGTGCCCTAGGCCCTGGGGCTCGTGGTAACGGCTGTGTGGGGTTATGTTGCATGAATTTCAGACGGTTAGCCCTGTATCGAGAATCGATGGCCGAGTTTATCGTTATATACCCCCTGAGTACTGAGATCATTCTTTCGCTTGCTGTCTCTCTGTTTGTTTTGTGAGTGTGTTCATCACTTTTGTATTTACGTGTTAGGGTCGCTGAAGGTATGAGGAGTGTTGAGGAACCGCTGCTCTAACTTTAGAGGCCTTAAAGCTGCGTGTGTGTGTGAGTGATTTCTATTGTGTAAGTGTGACTCATTCTTTGGCTGAATGATTTGTGTGTTGTTTAATAAAGCAGGTCCACCCATACTGCAGCTGTGCGTGTGTGTTGAGAGTAAACGACTGAATGCCTTTACGCTTCCAGACAAGGGAGGGCCAAAATATCATCACGATAGACGACGTGCATGAAAATATTTTTGAGAGTCATCAAAGCCACTTTACCGCTGCCTGCTATCGGCTCCACTCGGCAGAGCTGTACTCTCCTTTATTGGTTCACCATTAGGCAAGCATGGTACCTGGTCGCCTCCATCAATGTTCCAAGTGAGCTGATACCAAAAGGTGAAGTAAAAACGCTGCTGCTGATTGGCTAGAGAGAACCATCACCATGAGCACACATGCTAACACTAGCTACCTGGTTAGCGTACACTGTTGTGATGCCTTTGAGCAACCAGAGTGTGGTGGAAAAGCAGCTTTAGGCGAGCTGTGATCTACAATAAAAGCTAACTGTGCTAGAACCATGTTGTTATGGGATTTGTAATTACATATTGATATATTGATATTTATCAACATATTGACCTCTGTTATATGAGAACTGTGTTTGAGTTGGGTTGGGTTTTGGCAGCTGTGTTGATCCTCCATGAAATTGTGACTCTATAGAGCAGGGCACTTCACACTAAACCACTCTAAGAATGACTGTTCACGTCAGGTGCAGAATTTTTGGTGGAATTCCCCTTCGGGTCTTTACAGTCAGTCCTTCATGGTTAATTCTGTGTGGCCTAGAGTGTATGTAAATGTTGCTCCTCAGTAACCACAGCAGTCAGACCAGTGTTTGTGAGTCAGTTCTGCACCGAACTGAATCATTCCAGGATGTGTTGACCGATTCCAAACATTCCTAGTGGAGGTGCTTTTGAGCTTTGCTGCTACTTTACCATCCGCATGATCAGTGTCCTAGACATCATTCACCGCTTTCACAGTCTCTGTGTCTCTCTCAGCTTTGCTCACGGCCCCAACATCCCCTCCAAAATCCCCCATTCTGAATAATGTCACTGTGTGAGCTGTTAAATCTTCAGCAGTTTGGACAGATTGTGATGGGCCACTTTGAGCCCAATGCCAGCGAGTGCCAGTCTGTGCCACACACTCTGCCAGGCAGTTTCCATACTGCCCGTCGGCAGGGGGTTCTCCCGGGGCCGGGACAAACTGCGCCACTGCTAACGCCTCGAACAGGCAAACAAGTAAACAGCCTTTTGATGGAGCTGCACAGTAGATCGGTCACAGAGAAATGGGAAAATGTAATTATCAGTTCGGAATTACATTCCATAACTTGGTGGCTAGAGGTCAGCTATATAGCAAAGTTATACTATTTCAAAAGTGACGATCTCACTGGTCACATATTGTCAAATTTAGAGGTGTAATTTTCAAACAATTTAGTGAAGCATTATTGCACCCTCACTCACGTTGTCCTGCCAGTCAGTAATGCTTGTGCATGTACTTGTTTAGCTAATAAAGGGGTGTGTGTGTGTGTGTGTGTGTGTGTTTGTGTGTGAGAAGTTATGCTATATAAGTGCCATTTAAATGAAATTAAAGATTTAAGGTAACTGTATAAGTCATGTTGCTCCTGACTTATTGGATGACTTTGCAGGATCATCATTTGTGACGTCATATTCCCAGAGAAAACTGGTCACAGTCGGGGCTAATCAGCGTCAGTGTTTAGCCTACAGCAGATTGGCTCCACCCTTTCTTGAAAACATCTCATTTGCATATCAGTCTTAAAGGCACAGCAACCAAAACAACCTGTGTGTTACAACTTCAAAAGGAAGCTATAGTTCCCAAGCAAACCAATAAAGATTATATGAACAGGACATAAATAAATAAACACACACACACACACACACACACACACACCACACACACACACATTTTACGATGGCTGCCTCAGCCAATCTGGTATTAGAATCAGAACACTCTGTTGTATGTAATGGAATTTGACAGCAGAGAATTCTTGGCTGAGCGCTGTACTGCGCTGTTGGCTCTGGTTTGTCGGAATTTGCGATTTGAAGTGCTTGATTTGACTGCAGTGGGTGAAATCTCCTGGAAATTTTCTCTGGAGGTTGAGGCTGTTTTGGTGTGTGTGTGTGTGTGTGTGTGTGTGTGTGTGTGTGTGTGTGTGTGGAACATTTGCAGCATCATATTTCGTGTTTTCACTTCTGTAGTCCAGTCACGTAGCTTCTTGACCCATTAATCTGAAATACCATGCTGGGGGACATACAGCTATTATAGTGTTTCATGTTGTGAGTGCTCAGATATTGCCAGCATCTTGATTCTTATTAGTTTATAGGTCTGAACCATGTCTGCTTTTGACCTGAAGCTGCGTTCATTTATTTTGATGCAATCGGCTGTGTTCAATAAATCTTAGCATTGATGGATGTTGGCTGCTTTGTGAAGAGGCCAGCTGTTTCATGTATGGGCGAAATGGCAAAAAATATTATTCTTTAAGATGTTCCAGTATGTGTGTATATATAATAATAACAATAATATTAATAATAATGTATTTTATATTATATGTTATATTACTGTTATATTATATATAATAATAATAATAATAATAATAATAATAATAATAATAGTTATAATTATTTATTATTATTTTTATGTATAATTTTTGTCTGAAAGACAGAACCAATGTTCTAAAAGTCCTGACAGTATCCAGGATGTTCTCAGAAAGGCTTTTTGTGATATATTGACAAATTATTGCTATCGATCACCATACAGTCCATCCTTGATTGCAAACATCCAACTCACTTTGTTGTTCTCATACAGATTTATAGATATAGGAATACTAGTGATGAAGCGTCTTTCTGTAGAAGACCCATATCTTGCATAATAGATTGGAGTTTGACGCAGCATGTACGAGCTGTTAAGAGTTTCAGAATGCACCATAAACTTCCTCATCCTGTGTAGTCCATGTGTGAAAGCCTATTTTGATACTGCTGTTTTTGTGATGTCACAAACCTTACAGAAAGGACTTTGATGTAGTATATAAACATACAGTTCATACAGTCTATTCATATAAAAATATAGAACCTGTTTGAATTCATTGTGTCTGTGATGTCACAAAAAAAACAAATATTTTGTATATAGCAGCCTACAGCAGATTAGCCCCGCCCACTCTTACTAAAGTTATAAGGAGTGTTTCAGCCCATCAGAACAGAGACAATTCCCGTATATCAGTAAAGGCACAGTAACATAAACAGGATGTTTAATTCTAGGCTGGGAAATGGTTACGTCGAAATGAATTTTGATTGTTTTTAATACATAATCTCGAAACAAACTCTGTAAATAGACCTTATGGCGGAAAATATGGGCCCTTTAAATCATGTTATTTGCCGACTTGTGTATAAAACTGTGTCATTTTTGTGCTGCCCTTTTTTGCACATTTGTGCATGAACTTAATTTTTTTTTCTTTTCTCTTTTTTCTCTCTAGGAATAGATTTTAAGATAAAAACAGTTGAATTGCAAGGAAAGAAGATAAAACTACAGATATGGTGAGTATCGACTGTTACACCCCACTAGAGTGGGATTAGTTTTACCAGAGAGGTCCGGTAATGTGATCTGTGCGTGATTTGACTGGCTGATCTGTACGGGATAAAGTATCTGTGTAATTTGCCCAAATTACCCCAAATTGCCCGGATCCAAACATCACCACGCGGATGTTTACATCAGCATTGTGTGACGGGCAGCACATTGCCGTAACAATAACAAAAGGCTGCGTGGTTAAACGATACAGAATTAGGCTAGTTAAGTGGGTTCATTCGGCTAACCAAACGCTGCCCAACAACAAACGAAAACGCGCTGCTTAGCCAAGGGTTGTTGGCCATCACTAAAAGTGCTGTGGATTTCAGTAGACTTGTCATGAACTTGCGGTTTAAGGAACTGAGTCAAGTTAATGTTCGTTTTAGCTGTTAGTCACTGCTGGACCATTTAAGCTGAAACAGGAAATGGGAAGATTCAAACAAGAAGCTGACGATTAAGTAGCTGACTGACTGTTTTCTATTCCTTGGTTTTGTTATTACATTACTGAGATGTTCATGCAAACATGACTCAAGCAGTCACTCAAAGTACAGCACCGCCACGTATAATGCTAATCCCGCATCTCATATAGGGCTTGACTTAAACTAAGCTAAACTTACAGAGGCCCGCAGGGTGTCCCAAAAACAGAAGTAGTACGTGGGAGATGTTTGTGCCAGGAAAGTCAGAAACTGCAGTGTATAATTTATGTACTCTTGGTGAATAAATCTGTGACAGCTGCTCTGTTGGTTAATGTGATTGCTTGTTTGTTTGTTTAGGGACACGGCAGGGCAGGAGCGGTTCCACACCATCACCACCTCCTACTACAGAGGAGCCATGGGCATCATGCTAGTGTACGACATCAGCAACGCCAAGAGCTTTGAGAACATCAGCAAGTGGCTCCGGAACATTGACGAGGTGAGTCGCTAACACTAGACATGTACATGGACGTGTATATCGTTTACAGCGTGTTCAGCCCTTTCCAGGGTTCACACTAGTTGCTTTAGATGCTGCTAGTCTTCTTATGTCCATGACTGGCCAACTACTGCTCTCTTCTCCGGTGCAGCAAAGCAACAGACAACCCCTGGCAACAATGATGGAATCACCACTCTAATTTTGTAGAAAAAAGTTAATCACAGAGACGAGCCACAAAACTGCTTTTTCAAAATTCCAAACTTGTGGAATTAAGAAACAATAAAAAAGGAAGAAAAATGGAATTGTTGTAGTCACTCACAATTGTGTTTTTAGATCAAGCAGAGGAAAAAAAAATATGGAATCACTGAATTCTGAGGAAAACATTATGGAATAGCTCTGTAATTAGCAGTTATGAAACAAACACCTGCATCAGATTAAATCTGCTAAGTAGTCTTCCGTTAAAAAAGAGTGCTCACATCTCGGAGAGCTGTTTCACAAAGCGGATGGACATGAATCATGGCTCTTTTTTATTGTTTTCTTAGTGCCAGAAGGTTGGAAATTTGAAACAAAAAACTGCCAGGGGTTGTAATACAAATCTCCTCCTCCCTCCACACTTCCTGTGATGTATAACGATCTGTCAGAAATGGAGACAGACATAAATATTTGACTAATTAACCGTTAACCAGCAAATAAACAATTGTCTGGCCAATAATGTAACGCAGCAACAATATTTGAATTGGGGTGCTTGACATTCTAATTGAACGCTTGAACGGCAGAGTTTTGAATATAGAGAGGGATGTGGATGAACTAATCATATAATTGTGAACATGTGTAATTGCCCGCCCCCCCGTTCGAACACAGTGCGTTCTAATGTGGGGTATGTGTAATATGTGGGGTGCGTCTCATACGGTTTCAGGTTGTTTTTACTTCAGATGCATACTGGCACCTTATACTACAGTCTACCATCCATACGTGGAACACTTTTTAATGTTTTGGTGCTTTAATGCAAGAAGTTCAGTTGGTGGGTGAGTGGCAAGCATGAGGCATTTTACAGGGGCTTCAAACATGACTCAGCCAATCAGGTTTCAGAATGGATCAAATAAGGGCGTCAAAAAGGTCTCCTAACATTTGCAGCCCAAGTCAGAGTGACTGTGCGTCATAAACGCGTGACAAAATAGGCGTCGATACACGATAACTTTCTCATCACGGTGTCGTAAGTCTGGGAGAACAGAAATAAAACTTTCTCTGGCTTGCGGGACGGAGTGATAGCTGGAGCCATTTCGAAGCGAGAACACTGATTCTCCGACCTCGGATGCTCTGCCTGCTGATCATTCACCATGGCTTCCGTGAAAGATTCTAAACAAGAAACGCCCAGAGGACAGACAGTTGTGGCCGCATCAATGTTCAGACACTCCTGCCAGATTTGGTGGAGGCCTTCCCTGGCACAATTCCGAGGAGAGTTCCCTGTAGACTGGGATTTTAGCCACTGCTGTTAGACCTGTATGACCGTACGCTTCCACACACCTGCAGTTCAGCTACTTCCTTCACACTATGGTCTTTGGCACGCCCAAATGCAGTCACTCCTTTTAGCCAATCGTTAACATCTGCTCTGAAGCCATTTTCCACACATGGAATGAGACATTCCCTGCACCTCTTCCCAATCTGTGGATCCCGTCACTCACACCCCGCAGGTATTTGTTGCCCCATCGTCCTTGTGCAGCGCCATCTGCAGGAGCCTGACGTTACTACCACCTTAAACACACAAGGTGACTCGGTTTTTGGTCCGGTGAGCTTATTGTGTACTTTGGAAAGTTTGCTGATACTGTGTTACAGCAGTGACACTTCATTCGTTGGTTAATCTTTGGAGTTCTGGCTTTATCAAGTTCCATCAGTGTGGCTGGGTCCAAGCCTCCTGTCCCACCCCGACAGACACTCCTGAAAGCATCCTCCAAAAGGATGTAGCAACAGAAAAGCACATCTGTTTGTTCCTGACTGCTTTTCCAGCAGCAGTCAGATTCTCTCTCATATTTATATAGTCTGTGTTTGGTGGCTTGCTGCAGAGCCCTCCAAAGCAACTTAGAAAGAGGCCTTGCTGTTTTTTGGTTGAGGTCCTAAGCTTGATAACATCTGGAGAAATATAAAAATGTGAAGTAATGTTTTTCAGTTTCGTGAGAACGTACGTCTTACTTCGAAACATCTGCATAATTCAGTGTGTGAGATGTAAACAGAGCGGTTCTGCGTGGGTTTGGTGTCGAATGGTTAAGATGTTCTTTACAGTGGTGGCGATGATGGGAACCAGGGATCACCATGTCTACGAAGCACATATAGCTATTTTAAAACATGCCGTTTTCTCTTTTGGTACTTTTTAGCACATCTAACTCACCATGAACGAATTTAAAACCCCCTAAACAAAGTCTTTCAAAAGAGTGTTGGTAAACAACGTCTCAGACGTCATGCAGAGAATTGAGAACTGCTTTATGTAATGACTCTGAGGGAGCTTTTAGAGGTCGATGTACAACCAGACGTCCACCTCTAAAAGCTCCCTCGCAGTCATGAATGATTTAATTATGTCAAGATAATAACAGCTTTAGAACTTCCCTTACGTTTAAGACACACATTCCATACGTTCTGCACATTAGAACATTGTCCAGGGTGACAACACAATAAAACCCCGAGTCTCGTTTCTGTTTAGGTTGCTCAAAGTTGTAAACAGGGCGTCTTATGCTTGTCCGGTTTATCCTCTTTCCTTTAGTGTGTAGAGAATTTATTTATTTATTTATTTATTTACATGTAAGCGTTCTACAAAGCTCTAAAGCCCAAAATACACACCACAGGCAGAAACTCTGTCCCACAGAGTCCACACTGTCCCTCAGAATCCACTTTTCTCTGCTGCCCAATCCGCCTCACTGGAATTCCAGCTCTCTTTTTCTATTACTAAGTGACATCATCTCGTAACACAGTCCTTTTTGGCCACACGGACAGAACTTGTAGCAAAATGCCACCAACACTTTCAGCCAGTCTAGCGGGTTTGCCAGTCAGAACATAGTGGGAGAGTTCACCAATCACAGCACACTGGTCTCATCAGGAGGCGGGGCTTAAAGACAGCTCTAACAGAGCGTTTCAGACAGAGGGTGAATACAGATGTACAGTATGAGGATAAATATTGTGTATTGGGAAAATCAAAGTGTGCATCTGTTTTAGGAGAACCCAGTAATATAATTATGAGCACTGATGATGAGAATCATGGGTCCCCTTTTAAGACGATTTATTTAAACTGTATGAAATGAAAGATTTGGTTTACTGTTTTATTGCATGCAGTGATGTATTTACTTCCGTGTGTGATTTGCAGCATGCCAATGAGGACGTGGAGAGAATGCTGCTAGGCAACAAGTGTGATATGGAGGACAAACGGGTCGTAGCAAAGGCTAGAGGAGAACAGGTGAGGTGGCACCTTCTGGTGTGGCAATTTTATGATGGTCTGGATTCAGTCACAAAGCACCACATTTAAGTCTCACAGAGCCTCGTCATATAGCTTTTTCCCTAATGGTAATAAATGACCAGCTGTACTTGCTTCTGATGTCACTGAATAATTATTAATGCTAACTATATGCTGCACAGATGGCATGTGATGCTGTTAACGTCCGGTGGCTCTTCACACATTTAATTGGAAACCACAATGCTGGAAATCAGGCTTGTTGATTCTACTTCTGGACAAGCTTCTGGCCTGATGGGTCTCATTTGCATTTTGCTCAAAATCCTTCACACTTTAAATATACACTTATTGTCAAAAGAATAGTTAATAAGAGAATAATAGAATAGCAGCACCCAGAAGGAATAAACCGACAGGAATGAAACTTGGTGGGTAGGTTTGACATTGTGAGACATGCGAATGATTCGGGTTTCTCACTCAGCTGCACCTGCGACGTAAGCAAGGACGGGCTTTATCGCTGTACACGATTGCATACATTGAGAGGGCAGTGATTCCCTAAATGAGTCATCCTGTTAGTGCAGCACCATTGGCAGACGGCTGTACCACGCAGGACTACATGGACGCAGACCGTTACAACGACTGTCCGTAACACCACGTCACCGTCACCAAAGACTGCAATGGTGTCGTGCCAGACTGTCATGGAGTGACTCAGAATGGCAGCGGGTCATCTTCAGTGACGAGTCCCGCTTTTGTCTTGGTAGAGACGACCAACGAATCAGTGTGTGGAGGCACCGTGGTCAGCACCAAGATGAACGGTTGATACGTGTCACATGTCCAGAAGGCCTGGTGTCACTCCACCTCCACCCCTACTGCACAGTCTGCAGTAACTGTGTGAGGATATTCAAGCTGCATGGGATGGATTATCACAGGACACCATTAAGAACCTCTACAACTCCATACCGAGACGTCTGGCATGTTGCGTTAGCCCCATACTGAGAGACACTACTTCTGTATGTGTAGCTCAATAAATATTGATCATATCAGTCTAAATTTATCCAGCTGATTGTGTTGACTGCGCTCTAATCCTTAGTCCAGGATTGATAATGAGCTGGATCAGGTGTGTTGAGAGCAAGGAAACACTATAGGTCAGTAGGTCTCCAGGAGCAGGGTTGGGGACCACTGGTCTATTTGTGGGCTGTTTACTTGAAGCTTTTGCCTGTTGTGCAACACAGACCACTTTATACCAGACTCCGTGTGTGTGTGTGTGTGTGTGTGTGTGTGTGTGTGTGTGTGTGTGTGTATGATTTCTTGCTTGCCTATAAACATGTCATGGAGTCGTGTTTGTGTGTGAGAGATTTGGAAATCTGTGGTGGCCCCCCCACCCCCACCCCCACCAACACTTTAAATTGTTTGTCTCGTCTCTTTTCTTGTATTCAGATTGCCAGAGAACACGGAATCCGCTTCTTTGAGACGAGTGCGAAAGCCAACATCAACATCGAGAAGGCGTTTCTCACGTTAGCAGAAGACATCCTCAGAAAGGTATGAGCATGTGAACGCAAACTGGCTCGCCTTTAAAAACGTAAAATTCCCACAAGTGTTTCTTTGGCATAAAGGAGGTGTTGCCTAAAGTTCATTGGAGGATGAAAAGCATGTCACACTGCCCTAAATCCAGGACTGATTATGCTCTATGTCTAATGGAACATGCGGTTCTCCAGTGGTGTTTGTTCTGGTCACTGATATGTGATATTGTTAGTTTCGTTTTGGCTCCGCCTTGCAGTTCAGTGAGTGAACTAAGGTACTTTGCATCACACACCCACATCCTGCTGTCATCACCTACGTGGGCTGCGTATATGTGATACTGTCCGGTTTGTGGAGGGGAGTCTAACATCACTGTCTTGTTAATTTGACTACATTGTGCACGAGTGTAAAACTCCAGACAGCTCGCTCACACGAAGCAAACATGTCCAGCGTTGCCGTATCTCTGTGGTATGTTAGGAAGCTCTCGTGTAGAGGTAAACCTGCTCAGCTAATCTCCCTTCGAATGAATTAATTTTAATTTAAGCACCATGAAGAGAGTGACAAGTTGATGCATGGCCATGCCTCTCATTGCATTTAAGTTAAATAAATTATATAAGTGTAATAAACTTTTTCATATAAATTAATAAATAAATACATTTATTTCAAAACAAAATTGCCATTTTTGTGATTTAGATTTTGACCTTTTCTGCACTGCAGTAAGTCCAGGATTGATTATTCTGTCTTTGTAATGAAACATGCAGTTCTCCAGTGTTCTTAAGTTCTTGGTGATATCCATATTAGTACATTTTGCATTGTGATGTTAAATTGAATCATAAATTTATTGCTATATCTTCCACCTCTAGCAGGGTACCCACTGATCCTTAAAGTGTGTTAAATTTAGTTTTAATCTAAAAATGTCCTATACTGTTTGGAATTCTAGGAGGGGAGGCCTTAAACTATACCTGGGCCAGCATGAATAAGCGTGTTTTCGTTCAGTTTCCTGATTTATTTTACCACCCTATTACATCCCACAACACTGACCATTTCCGCAACACCAGTACGTACAGTATTGGTTTGTATCTTAAGTAGCTAGTGTACACACCGCGCGGTAAAGGCCTTTAGATTTGAGGTCTGCGGCGAGGAAAACGAGAACATGAGGCTGCGAGACTCAGACATGAGTAAATGCAGATTTAATGGGAAGTGGTTGCAGGGCGACCGATCATGGCTGGCTGAAACGAGGGGTGACGTGAACTTGGTCGAGCACTGGATTCTCACATGAAATCTGAAAAGCACAGGCGCTATGCTAGCACTCGTATAAGTACAGTGCTCACCGAGTGGTTGGCTGTTACTGTCAGTTTGGTCGGCTGTGAATACGTGCGCGTTACCCCTCATCAGACGGCACTCGGTGCGTTTTCTCCGAATGCTGAAGGCAGTGCTGCGGGTTTGCAGGCAGCAAGTCAGCACTACCTTTATGGGGTTTATAGGTAAAAAGGTTGCAGTGACTGGTTTGTCGAGTTGTCTCAGCAGTTCTCTCTTATATTGAAGTGATGCTAATACAGTTATGAGAGGGAAGTCACGTTAACATGCACCGACTAGCTGTAAGACTCAGTACATGTGTATACCGTCATCTAGTTTGCCGTTTTTGCTGCAGTTACAGAATAATGTTTTTTCCTTGTCTGGTTCCAAGCACATGTTGAAACACTGTGTGAGAGATTTGAGTGCTGGAAACACAACAGTGGCCCTGTTTACACCTGGTCTCTTTCTGGCTAGTATCTGGATTGTGTCCTTAGGAGGTTTACACATGGTAGTCAAGTTCGTCTCCTGTCAGCCCAAACTCAAATCTGATTGCTGCGTGGGAAATCTGCTTGTTACGTGGCAGCCAGTTACGGACGGTCTGTCTGTTCAGCCTTTTCCTGTGCTGCTATGCTAAAGATGTTTCTGTCTGAAAAGCCGTGTTCGTTTTGCAGGAGGCCTCGGTCATACGCATGCTTGAATTATTTTACTGTCATCTGAATAAATCACACAAAGAAATCTAAGGTGTGTAACAGCTAGGCAGCTGTAAATGATCAATCAGTCTTAATAATTGTTGTTTACTCACTGATGGCCATGATGATGCATGCTGGCTCTGAGGAGCAGCGCCGTTCTTATTGAGTTTACTGAGGTTTGTTAGTTCAGGATTACAGGATATAGAGATTTGGTCGTGGGTCTGCTGATACACATCGCCTTAGCTGCGGTATACACATGAATGTGTTTATGGACTATAGGCATGTTGATGAGCTTCGTGTGTCTGTACATGTGCTAAGCATGTACTTGGGGTGGTGGTGTCTAGCACTTGTAACATGGTAGTACAAAAACTCTCAAGAGAAATGTAATAATATTTTGGACTGTTAGATTTCACTTAGAGAAGGCTTGAATACGGTCACGGATGTTTACACATGGGATGCCGTTTAGCCGAGGGTGTTTCCACACCTGAAAGTCCGAACCGAGGTTCCTGTATTTGTCGCACTGTATAAATTTGATCCGGTTAGTTTTGGTTTGCAGTTTAGCGAGTTGCACTAAGGAACTCTGCATGACATACCCACATCCTGCCGTCATCACCTGCTTGGGCTGCGTATATTCACCGCTGATTGGTTTGTGGAGGGGCGTCTGACGTCAGTGTGTTGTGAGTTTGACTACATCCTGCTCCAGCGTAGCTCAGGACTCCGCAGACCGCACGCTCACATGAAGCCAACACGTCTATTGTTGTGGTACCTCTGTGAAACGAGCCCTCATGTGGAGGTGAACCTGATCAGCTAATCTCCCTTCAATTTCAGTTCAGGTGGCCAGACAGGGAGCCCCAAGTTGATGCACAGCCACATACCATACTTGAAGCATACATAGCTTTATGAACTGTCTAGTCACTTCCTCTCTCTGTGTCTCACGTGCTTTGAAAATCAGGTACACGTTTGGGCATTTTGACTTTTTTGCCAAAACCAAATGACAGTGGAACGTTGTGTCTTTCCTGTGCCGC
>CM067481.1:1224618-1240623 GCA_034552555.1 Semaprochilodus insignis
TTGACCTTGTTCTTATGAACCAGACGCTCACTGTATCTGCCAGTAAAGCTAGAACCCAACCTTCTGTTCCTCACTAAGAACCTGCTGTACATGTGGAGATGCTGATTTAAGAAGGAACTGAAGTGGTCCCTTATGTATTTCCAGAGCTGTATATATATATATATATGTAAATGGCCTTTGGTTGGTTGTATTCCAGGACTCTCTAACAGTTCATTGATATCAGCAACACTATATTACATCATGCTGTTGTTGTAAACAGATGCTGGACGTCTGCAGCCCTTTTAAAGAGCAGTCTGACCACGAGGCGCTTTTGTTTGTATACGTGTAGCATCTCTGCAGTGGGTTTGTCCGGCGCCCGTTATCTCATTCATAAAGTCGGCTTCGGCATGACTTCATCCTGACGTCATTCCCGAGGGATCAGAGGAGAAACCCATTCTAAAAATCCGCTCTCCGGAATACCGGACACTAAGCACTCCGGAGTTCCTCTCCTGGGACCGCCGTTACCCAATATACCCGTCTCTGGCAACATGAGGTCATGTGACCAATGAGATCACCTACAAGGGTTTCCGGCGGCAAAGAGACGCCAGGGATGAAGCAAGTGAGGCGGAATGAGAGAGATGAGATCATCTGCGTGTTCCTTGGTCTGGGAGACTCACAGTGCTTTAGACTGATGATGATGATGATGGTGATGATGATTATGTTGATGGTTGTGGCAGTGATGAGGCCGACAGCATCATACTGGTGGTAGAAGCCGTAATCAGGATTTTGCAGGGACTGCGGGATTGATTATGATGGAGGAAGCAAATGCAGAAGGGAATGATGATGATTATAATGAGCGGCTCACAAGGAATATGATTTTATGGAAATGTGCTGGCAGCAGGTCAGCGTTTATGAAAGTGTTTTAAAGCTGTTTGTTGATATTGTGTCAAGACTATTTGATATATAGAAAGCTGCAGTGATTCGGAGTATGACCACCTTTAGAGAGGGAGGTGGGAGTTGTTTTCACGGCAGGGGGTCCCGACTCCTCTCCTTTCGCCCCTCATTGCTCCCTAGCAGCTCAACGCAGCAGAAGGGCTGTGCAAAATGGCTACAAATGTTATCACAATTAAAAAATATATTCATATCAGTCGATATCGATAATTACCATGCGAAATGTCCTGATTTGTGGCTGATTTTTGCTCCTGAGTGAAAGTTGAGGAAGCCACACGGTTAGGTTAGTTGTAAACCTTTACCTTAGCCCTGAAGGGAATTTGCCAGAAGCAAATTTATGGCACTAATGTTTGTTAGGATAAAGCTGAGTTGGCTTTAGACTAGTACAATTACCCACAAGTCATCTCGCTACTCAGATGAAAACGGTCTGACAATCAGTCCTCTGCCCCCCACGCCCCCCCCCTCTTGTCAAAGCATGTCCGAAAATTCGGCCTTCTGGTGACAGCAACAGAGCAGTGTTGCTTCTCCTGCAGTGGAGAATGCCTCCAGGGCTGAAATGGCCCTTTATATCGACTATTTATCGTTCATTTGTTATATGTCATTTGAGGAAACATCAATTACTGTTGTTATCGTTTTATTGCCCCCTAATTCTTTTTTTTATCCCCACATAAAATTGCTTTTATGATGAAAAAAAAGTTGATATCGTTTGCAAGTTGACTCTCAAAGACAAGGGCAAGGTCAAGAAAGGCCTGCTACAACACACGTTAGCATCTTACATATATCAGAGTTTCTCAGACCAGTTTTTGTGAGTTAGGTTGGAGTGAAAATCTGGACCATCTGACCATGGGGCCTGAGAACACTGGCTGGGCCAATTAAATTACATTTAATTCAACTTTATTGTCATTACACCAATACAGGGTTGTACAGTATGTCAGGCCACTACAGTAATTTATATATATATATATATATATATATATATATATATATACACATATATGCGCACTGGAAAAGTAGCCTGACAGTGTTTCATCATACTGTACAACCCTGTGTTGGGGTAATGACAATAAAATTGAATTAAACAGTAAACAGTAGGACATGTGTAAAATGTGTAAGAGCAGTAACTGTATGTCGGAATGTGAGTACTAAACTTAGGTGCAAACAGCAGTTTGCATATCGGCGCTGTCCAATGAAAAACATGTATCTCCACTTTTGTCCATTTTTACCTTTAGGCATCATTTGACCACATCAGCTGCTGTTTACACTGAGTTAGAATCTCATGATGAATGGACCAATAGAAATGGCCCAAAACTGTATGGAAAGATGTCTGGTTCCATTGACTTACATTAAAGTTAAATGAGGTTTTTGGCCTCTCCTGTAAAGTTGCCATTTTGGAGATACTTGTTTTTCTATGGACAGCGACGATACGTAAGAAAGCAACATACAACTTAGTGTGAGTGTACACGTAGGAGAATACAATGTGTTGAGGTACCCAGGTGTGCAGTTAAGTATGTGGTTGTAAACAGTAGATGAGTATACGGTGTACAGTGCAGGTAGGAGAATAGCAGCTCAATGTTCAGGTGAACAGCGTACAGTACAGATGTTCAGTATATAGATAAATAAAATACAGTTCAGATGATCAAATATACAGGTCTAGTTAAAGCACAGTGGATACAGTCCAGTGGGCTAGTGGAGCCCAGTGTGTATGTGCTGGTGTGATCAGGGCTAGATCAGTACAGCCTATAGTGTTGTAGTCATGTTCTGGTAGTACTGTGAGCTAGTGGAGCCCAGTGTGTATGGGCTGGTGTGATCAGGGCTAGATCAGTACAGTCTATAGTGTTGTAGTCATGTTCTGGTAGTCCAGTGGGCTGGTGGAGTCCAGTGTGTATGTGCTGGGGTGATCAGGGCTAGATCAGTACAGCCTATAGTGTTGTAGTCATGTTCTGGTAGTCCTGTGGGCTAGTGGAGTCCAGTGTGTATGTGCTGGGGTGATCAGGGCCAGATCAGTAACAGTCTATAGTGTTGTAGTCATGTTCTGGTAGTCCAGTGGGCTAGTGGAACCCAGTGTGTATGTGCTGGTGTGATCAGGGCTAGATCAGTAACAGTCTATAGTGTTGTAGTCATGTTCTGGTAGTACTGTGAGCTAGTGGAGCCCAGTGTGTATGGGCTGGTGTGATCAGGGCTAGATCAGTACAGTCTATAGTGTTGTAGTCATGTTCTGGTAGTCCAGTGGGCTGGTGGAGTCCAGTGTGTATGTGCTGGGGTGATCAGGGCTAGATCAGTACAGCCTATAGTGTTGTAGTCATGTTCTGGTAGTCCTGTGGGCTAGTGGAGTCCAGTGTGTATGTGCTGGGGTGATCAGGGCTAGATCAGTACAGTCTATAGTGTTGTAGTCACGTTCTGGTAGATGTTGCTGGTGTGAACAGTTTGATGGCTCTTGGGTAAGAATCTGGTGGTTCTAGCTCAGATGTTCCAGTACCTCTTTCTGGAGGGGGTGGCTGGGGTGTGTGGGGTCTGAGGATTCTGCCAGGTGGAACAGCCACTAGGGGGAAAGAGGTTGATTTGTAAGATGTTGAGGCTGTGGTTTCAGGCTGTGATTTAAAGGCAATCTGGGAATTACGTTCTTTGGTGCTGAGATTCCAAATTATTGGAATAGGTGGTGGGACAAGCCGGCTTTAAATGTCCTGGTCCAGTGTTGCTGTGCTTCCTTAATGGTCTGCTTTATAGATTATGTGTTGTATCCTGTGATTATAGAGCGGCATGGCTGCATTTCGCTGGGGTACATGCCCCAGGATGTTGGGTCCGGTGACGCCCCTGGTGTAGGTGTTGGAGTCTGCTACATTTCAGTGTGAGCGGAGAGGAGAATGAGAGAATGACAAGGGAGGAGTAACTCGATACATGCCTCCCAGGGGACGAGCAGTTCTGTCTGCTTTCTTTCTCTCAGCCTCCGTCTCTCTCTCTCACGGTCCATCTGGTGAGAGTCACTGGGCTGCTGCTTTAAAGTGCCTACATCATGGAATACCAAATTCCAGTTGCTGTTTTGTAACAGAGGGGATTGTTGTAATACACTGTAGGGGTTGCACAACTTCAGGTTTTTTAAAGGGCGACAGATTTGTGGTGAAATGGAGTCCATGTTGAATAATTGCTGATGGTATCAGTAGAAGGGAATGCTTTGCAACAGTTGACTTCAAAATTCCAACTTCCAGAAACCTGTGCCCAAAGGCAAACTCAGTAGAACATGATGTGCCCTTTCCGACTAGCCCTCAATCACACTGTTATCCTTCAGGGAACCAGAGGTATGGACCCCAGAATCCTGCAAATCTGTATCCGACTTGGGCACTTCCTTGGTGGCCTTGCTGAGATGTTTGCCCATGGCAGAGCTCCGGAGAGCCAGGGAAATTCCAAGCTTGGCAAGGAAAAGAGTAACTGACTTCAAAACTTACAGGACTGTAGGGGACTATGCTTCCTTTCCAACCACACATGACTTTTCACTGGACTCACCAGGAAACTGTAGATAGGTACATTAAGGGATCTTTGAAGCTCAGTGGAGATATTGGTAGAATGCAGCCAAACTCCACCAGACAGTAGAGCATGATGTACACTTTCCTTGGATTGCATTACTGGCCTTCAGGGAACTAGAGGCACGGACCCCAGAATCTTCAAATTTGTATCTAAATCGCGTCCTAGGCAGCCTTGCCGAGACGTTTCCCCATGAGAGCCAGAGAAATTCAGAACTTGGTGAGATAAGAGTAACCGACTTCAAACAGGTACAGGATTATGGGGCTTTGTGCTCCCTCTCCAACCACACATGAGGTTTTATACTAGTCCTCAGTGATCGTTGAAGCTCTGTAGACCAGCGGAGATGTTGGTAGAACAAAGCCAAACTCCAGTGGTCAGTAGAGCCTGATGTGCCCTTTTCCTGGATCGCATTGTTGCCTTCAGGACACTGGAGGCCTTCAGGCTCCTTACCTTTTGTCTTCCCTGGGGTGTCTTTGGTGTTTGTCTCATAATCAGGTGGTCAGTGACTAGTCAGCATCAAAATCGGCCCAACCTCCAGTATGTAAACATTGTCAGTGTTTCCAAATGTGCTGCTGTGACTGAACCAAACCTAATAGCGTCTAATACCCCCATGAGCGCCAATAACAGCTGTGATTGGATTTAGCATGGACTGGACAAGTTTCTGGATGTAGGTCACATCAATGTTCAGACACTGTTGCCTCAAAGAATTTGTCAGTTGGTCCAGATTTGGTGGATGCCTTCCCTGGCACAATTCCGAGGAGAATTCCCTGTAGACTGGGATTTTATCCACTGCTGGTAGACCCGTATGACCGTATGCTTCCATACACCTGCAGATTCAGCTACTTCCTTCACACTATGGTCTTTGACACGCCCAAATGCAGTCACTCCTTTTAGCCAATCATTAACATCTGCTCTGGAGCCATTTTCCACACATGAAACGAGACATTCCCTGCACTGTACCATCTCTTCCCATTCTATGGATCCCGTCACTCACACCCTGCAGGTATTTATAGCCCCATCATCCTTGTGCAGCGCCATCTGCAGGAGCCTGAAGATACTACCACCTTAAACACACAAGGTGACTCGGTTTTGTGTCAAAATTTCAGGACATTTTCAAGATGCACAACATGCATCACTATAGTTAGTTATATTACATTAGAACATGCAGTGCTTCATTGTCAGGAACAAAGAACTTGGCTCGATGCACGCAGAGCTAAAAGTCAGATGAGCTTTATTCAACAATCGGGTAGTTCAACACAGCAACAGAACACGACCAAACATACCAAAGGGAGATTACGAGATCAGAGTCGAGATACAGGCAAAGGTCAGAACCAGGAGAGTCAGGCAATGAGGCAACCAAAATAGTAGGAGCAGACAAAGAGAGGAGTCAGGAGAACGGAAGGAGGGTCGAAAGCCAGAGAGACACGGAAATGAGTAACCAGAACAAGGGATAAGGCAAAAGAGGAAGTCAAAGTCAAAGAAGGAGTCAAAGCCAGAGTAGAGATAGCAGAAAGAACCGCTCAGCAGGGCTAACAGGGTCGGCAAAACTTCGCAAAGTGTATGTGTGTGTGTGGGGTCTATAAACAGACTGGGTGATGAGCTGCAGGTGGAACAAATCAGTACTCAGATGAGCTAGACCGTGAGTGATCGGTTGACTGGGGACATGTGAGTGTGACGTCATCGGGTGATGCACTCTGGGAAGTGGAGTTCGGGAGATTGGTGGTGTCAGGGAAACCCGGAAGCGTGACATTCATATACAAATACTGTAATAATGCATGTTGAGACATAATTTAAGTACCACCATATTACCTGTACCTGTACATATGTACCTGTACATATTTTGATTAAATACATATTGTATTTATTGAGGTCCAGCTTGATGTTTCAGTCTCAAATCAACATACAGAAAGCAACACTGTAAGAAGATCTGATCACAACAGTAGATAATTCAGTGACATCCACAGAAGACACGACCTTTACAGAGTCTTGACTGAGTTCTCTTTGAATTCTCAGAGAAGGTCCAAGCACAGCCCATAATGCCCTAAAATAACTGCACCCAGAACTTTCTCTCCATGGTACATGTACGTCTCCCAGATCCTTCATGTCGCTGGTGTGTGCCTTCCTCTTTCCACTGCTACCTTATTTTAGCCTTTTATTCCCCTCTCTTTCAGTTTTAACCAAAAGGAATACATAGGGCAGCTTTAAGTATATCCGGTTTTGGGGAGCTCCTCCATCCTTACAGCACCCCTCGTAAAATCCAGGGAAGCACAAAGCAATGAAAAGTTCGCTTGAGTACACGTACCTCGTTACTGTGAGGGGGGTTAATACGCTGTTATAGAAACAGATCTTTCTAATAAAGAGACACTGAGACAGACAAGGAGGGATGGAGCAAGACTGTGAGACAAAGCCAGGAGAGAAAAGAGGATTTGAATGGAGGGAGGGAAAAAGGAATTCTGACTGGTTTAAGCTCCTGAACACTGCCAACACGAAGCTAAAGACAGTCAAACACATTCCTGCATTTGTTTTATTGATTATTATTTTTCTACATCATGTGGACACAGATCCTGCCCTTTACACTGTGAGAACATTTCATGGTGATTGGACCAATGGGAATGCTCCAACTTTGCTCGGAATCAACTCTCTTTGCACAAACTTCCATTGAAAGTAAAGGATGGGTTTTCACCCTCTCCTACCATTTCAAAGAGTCGCTTGACTCGTTTGGTGAAGTTGTTACTGTGTCAATTTGGGGCAACTGTGGTAGGGATCTTGAGGGGTCCCCTGGTGGACAGTCTTAACTCTGAGGGAACCTGTACACTAATATATACCAGGCCTTTTACTGTATACGCTCAGTCTGTACTTCCCTTATGACCTGCCACAACTAGGGATGCACAATGACATCATAATCATGTCATTATCAGCTGACATTTGCTTTTTTAAACATGTGCATCGGACCGATGCTTAGATTTGGCAAATATTTGAAACCAATATTTGATGAGACATTTATTGTACGCCAGAAGAGTGCCATTACGAGTTAGGTGACGCAGGCATATGGATGCTACAGATTACAGTTGTGATTTCGGTGTCTGGGAATTTAATACCTTTCAGTTATTAGTTTTTAATTGTTGGACATCGTGCAGTGTGGTGCATCCAGTGTGCAGTGGCCTTTACAGAAGGCAGTTCTCTAAGTCCCCAAGATGTAAAAAAAAATTATATATATATATTTATTGGTATCAGCATCAGCAGATACGTGCATGTGAAATATCATCGGATATCAGCATTGGCAAATACATACATGTAAAATATTGGATATTGCCATTGGTAGATATGTACATGTAAACAATCTGATATTGGCATCGACAGTTACGTATATGTAAAGTGTCCAATATCGGCATTAGCAGATACGTACATGTAAAATATCGCCATTGGCAAATACACTATATTGCCAAAAATATTCACTCGTCCAAATCATTGAATTCAGGTGTTCCAATCACTTCCATGGCCACAGGTGTATAAAACCAAGCACCTAGTCATGCAGACTGCTCCTACAGACATTAGTGAGAGAATGGGTCGCTCTCAGGAGCTCAGTGAATTCCAGTGTGGTACCGTGATAGGATGCCACCTGTGTAACAAGTCCAGTCATGAAATTTCCTCCTACTAAATATTCCACAGTCCACTGTCAGACCTCAACCCGATAGAACACTTTTGGGATGAATTAGAGCGGAGACTGCGAGCCAGGCTTCTCGTCCAACATCAGTGTCTGACCTCACAATTGCGCTTCTGGAAGAATGGTCAAAGATTCCCATAAGCACATTCCTAAACCTTGTGGAAAGCCTTCCCAGAAGAGTTGAAGCTGTTATAGCTGTAAAGGGTGGGCCGACATCATATTACACCCTATGGATTAAGAATGGGATGTCACTCAAGTTAATATGCGTGCGAAGACAGACGAGCGAATACTTTTGGTGTACATATATACAGTATAGTGTACATACATGTAAAATATCGGATATCGACAGTGACAGATACATACATGTAATATATGGCCAGTGTATATAAGGAATGTTAATGATGGGAAAATCTGGAAAAACAATGTTTTCCTGGTCTTCCAACACGCTGCATTAAAAAAAGATGGACCGAAACCTTCGTAAAAGACTGTAAAGACTGTGAAGTGTGGGATTGCAGAGCTGCTGGGAAGGAAGATAAAGGTTACCAGGATCAATAAATGATGATAAATTTAGACTGATATGATCAATATTTATTGAACTACACATACAGAAGTAGTGTCTCTCAGTATGGCGTTGGGCGGCCGTGTTTGTCAGTCAATCAATCAATCAAATCAATCAATCAATATTTATTTGTATAGCGCTTTTTTTACAACTAATGTTGTCTCAAAACAGCTTCACAGAAAAGCAGTTTATATAAAGGAAAAGAAAACACAGAGTCCATGTACAGTAGGAAAGGGAATCCGGGTCCAAGCCCCCGTGAGCAAGCCAGAGGCAACAGTGGCGAGGAAAAACTCCCTGGAGTAAGGAAGAAACCTCACACACGTGTTTGTGTGTTCCAGAGGTTCCTAATGGTGTCCTGTGATAATCCATCCCATGCAGCTTGAATATCCTCACACAGTTCCTGCAGATAGTGCGGTAGGGGTGGAGGTGGAGTGACACCAGGCCTTCTGGACGTGTGACACGTGACAACAAACCGTTCATCTTGGCGCTGACCACGGTGCCTCCACACACGGATTCGTTGGTCGTCTCCACCCAGAGAAAAGTGGGACTCGTCACTGAAGATGACCACTGTCACCATTGCAGTGACGTGGTGTGAAGGGTCTGCGTGCATGTAGTCCTGCGTCATACAGCCATCTGTCAGTGGTGCTAGCATATATGTATATATATATATATATATATATATACACACATGTAAAATTTGGCCATCGGTATTGGCAAATCCATATATGTAAAATATCCGACACTGGCAGCATCAAATACGCCAGTGTATATAAGGAATGCTGATGATGGGAAAATCTGGAAAAACAATATGTTTTCCTGGTCTTCCAACACTCTGCATTAAAAAGGACGGACCCAAACCTTCGTAAAAGACTGTAAAGAGCTTTTAGAGGTGGACGTCTGGTTCCCATCACCGCCACTGTGAAAGACTCTCTCTCTGAATCTCTGTTTACAGTTCACGTGTTTAATGATGCAGAAAACGCTGGAAGTTTGGTGGAATTCCACTTTCATGAGAAACAGTTTTGGGGATGTAATCTTTGGCCTTGTTTGGGGTCTGAGTGGGAGAGGGAGCTGTAGTGAAGCCGAAGAGAGTGGCTACAAGGGTCTCCAGCAGCAGGGACGGTTTACATTCAGCCCAGTGTTTATAAGTGTGAGTGTTGGAGGGCAGAGACAAAGCGCTGCTGCTAGGAGACATGAACGCCACAGGGCCCCTCGCTAAGAAGAGTGACAGGGTGAGAGAGGGTGAGCGGTTTCTATAGAGCTGGGAAGAATGTCCACAGCTCTCTCATTCCGGGGCGCGTACTTTTTAATGCAGTGTTGTTTCAGTGCAACACTAAAAGTTGCTCCATCAGCAGAAGTGCTAATACAACAACACTGGTGTTCAGTTTTAGTGGTGTTGATAGTTAAAGTAGTTCAGGGCTTCATGTTGAACTGTTTGCAAGTCGGAAGGTCGGAATCACTCGTCCACAGGAAAAAAGAAGGTCAATAGCAACACGGGCTGAGACTGCTGTACTGCATACGGTTATCGGTGTATGTGTTAAATGCCATTGCTTTCCCAGTCAGTATTATTATCTCTCCTCTCTGTCTCACTCACTCACTCACTCCATAAAGACCTCCTCTTTTTATTCCTCTCGCTCGTTTTTCACGGGTAAATCACCTAGTGCTAAGCGACCAGCTGAAGTGCTGACATTCAGTAAAGGTCAGTAAAGACATGAAAGACACTAACTAACTTGCGTTAACAGAGTCCTGTAGTCAAGGAAAGCACAGTTGTAACGTATCTAGTGAGCTAGCAGTGTGGTTTGATGCTATATATATATCTAGCTGCACCCAGAAGGAGGTGTGGGATTGCAGTGCTGTTGGGAAGGAAGATAAAGGTTACCAGGATCAATAAATGATGATAAATTTAGACTGATATGATCAATATTTATTGAGCTACACATACAGAAGTAGTGTCTCTCATTATGGCATCGGAGCACCGTGTTTGCTAACCCAACATGCCAGACGTCTCGGCACGGAGTTGTAGAGGTTCCTAATGGTGTCCTGTGATAATCCATCCCATGCAGCTTGAATATCCTCACACGGTTCCTGCAGATGGTGCGGTAGGGGTGGAGGTGGAGTGACACCAGGCCTTCTGGATGCTTGACGCGTGACACCGTTCATCTTGTTGCTGACCACGGTGCCTCCACACACGGATTCGTTGGTCATCTCCACCAAGACAAAAGCGGGACTCTTGTCACTGAAGATGACCCGCTGCCATTCTGAGTCACTCCATGACAGTCTGACATGACACCATTGCAGTGACCTGGTGTTAAGGGTCTGCGTGCATGTAGTCCTGCATGGTACAGGCATCTGCCAGTGGTGCTAGCAGCATATATATATACACACACACACACACCGGTCACTTCATTAGGTACACCTCCTTGTATCTACCCTCACTGTCCATGTCATCAGCTCCACTGACCATATAGGACATTTGTAGTTGTACAGTTCCAGACTGTAGTCCATCTGTTTCTCTGTATACTTTATTACCCTGTTCTTCAACGGTCAGGACCCCCACAGGACCACCACAGAGGTTTCTTGTGTTATTAAAAGCAATGTAAAAGTCTCTCTCTCTCTTTCTTTCTCTCTCTCTCTCTCTGTCTCTCTTTCTCCTGCAGGGAAGTTTAAGCTGCTGGATCAGGATCGAGATGTGCGCGAGCCTGTGCAGTATTTTGCGAGCGTGGAGGAAATTGCCGGAACTTTTCCCGATCGAGTTTTCGTCATGGAGCCGATCACGTTCAGCATGAAGGTCAGTTGGACACTTCAGCGGTCTAAAGTGTGTAGTTGTGCCCAGTAGATGCGCCTCTACAGAATTTCTGGGCCCAATAATAAAACAATAACCGATAATAAGCAGCTTACTGTGGACAAGAACCAATAATTATCTGATGATTTCTATTATTTAATTATCTTAAATTAATCTAAATCTCAATCTACTCTACTCTTATCCAAGGTGCAAGACTGACAAGGGATCCAGGACTCCTTAATTAACCTATTGGATGCCCCAAATGTCTTAAAATCAAATTTCGGCGCGTAGTGGGGAGGTTTGGGGGGGGTCATTGTTTAGCTGCTTCACCCACAACCGGTGAGTGGCTTTTCTTGACTAACTAGGGTTGCAGCACTGGTGGGTCCTTTATAGCCAAGCAACTGTAGCTATGCCTGGCATACCTCGGAACAACTTTACCACGTGTCGTAACAGATGCCTAAATCTGAAACTGGCCCAGTTTTCCCAAATGGAGATGGAAGAGGAGATGATGGGTAAGACCTTGATGTGTGGAAGACCTACCAAACTGGAAACGAGGATGTCCAGAAGAAGAACCATTCAACCAAACATTTTGTCGCCATTGACTCACAAACTGCTGTGGCGAGTGAGCAGCCAGCCAACGCTGGATTAGTGAGCCAGCATGGGACCCTGCAAATATCAGGAGGACATTTCGCAAACAGTCTTTAGGATGAATGAGCTCCATGTAAACTACAAATCCCATTGGAACCATTGGAACGGAGAGGCGGAGGTTCGGAGTAATCAGCGTGTGACACTTGGCGAGTACCCCTCAGTCTATGTGAACAGTCCTTCTGAAGCTCTTTCTAAATGAAGAGAAGATGAGAGAAGCAGAGGTCACATACCAGAGCCGAGCACCCTCACGGGCCTGGCATTTCCTCTCTCTCCCTCCTAAACGCTCACACTTCTTATGTACACCGTTGCTGAGCCGGGTCATGTTTGTGTTGCCTGCTTCAGGTCAGTATCACAGTTCTCTGAGCACTTCAAGCACCCTCTGTGTCTCCACTGGCCCTCGAAATATAATGAACTATATCAAATCAAATAGTTTTAGAATATTTCACTGACCTGGAGACCCGGTTAAGAAACCTCTGGTCATTCAGTGGGGTTACTGCCCCAGCTTGATGCAGGGAGAAGGGATGCCAAGATGGAGGAAGTTCATCTTTTCAAAATATTGTATTCAAAGCAGGCGGAGGGGACACGCTGTCTCCAAAGTGAGGAAACACCCATATATATTGGTAGACAGTGATCCAATTTCAGACACAAGCTGTTTTATTGCGAGAGTGAGCAAAGTTACATTGATATGAAGCACACCACTGTTTATCTGGTGGAATTCTCTACCAGTTTGATATGTCACACACCTACCTTGACATTTGGAAAACCGGTGAAAAGGTGGAAAAAGGTGAATCCAAGATGGCGGCATTCAAGATGGCTGCCGTGTTGGTCACATGGCCTAACAGGTTTCCCTTTCCCCCCCAAACAGCTTGGGTGTAAAATTGGATTACCGCCTGCCAAACTGGTTCATTTTGTAGGGGTGTTTCCTCACTTTTGAGACACCCTGTATTCACCTAACATCATTCATAAATGACCCAAAGATAGCTGTTCAGTTCTGCTGGTTCTTTTTTTTTTGGGTTTGTTCGGTGCTGCTATTTTACATCACAGTGTGTGGAGAGTGTTGTTTGTTCCCCCCCAAAAAGGGTCGGAAATGTGTTGCAAGCCAGCATTCCTGGATGTGTTTATATGTATGCTTTATTGGCTCATGATCAAAATAGGTGGTGGTGCAGAAGGTAGTGCTGTTGCCTTGCAGCAAGAAAGGCCTGGGTTTGATTCCCAGCTGGGGCATTCGTTCTGTGCCGAGTTTGCATGTTTTCCCAGTGTTTGTGTGGGTTTTCTCCGGGTGCTCCGGTTTCCTTTCACAGTCCACAGTTCATCCAGGTGACTTGGAGATACTAAACTGCCCCATAGGTGTAAGTGAATGTCTGGGTGGCTGCCTTACGATGGACTGGTGGCCCATCTAAGGTGTATCCTGTCTTCCGGCACAAAGAGCACTCCCTGCGACCCTTAAGAATAAGCGCCTCAGAGAGGATGAATAAATTAATTAATTTGTCCATTAATAAATGAATGATGAATGAATTATGTAATGAATGAATGTACATGAATGCTTCATGTAAATGAAATGTATATGAGGTCAAATTGGGGGCATGGCCATTGTAAATGATATGTAAATAAGGTACTCGGGTGCTTGTTTCCCTGCACTGAAGCTGATTTATCAGTCATGCCCATATCACCGTGGGTTTGGATGTTGTCAGACACGGAGCGGTCCACACGTCACTCGGGACAGTCAGTTCTGCACTCATATCTACACAGCTTTGGTGAATAAGGGTCAGTGTCATTGCGGCCCGTGTGGGTAGTGCACATGTATATTCCTGTCCACCTCTGGGATTTAACTTCCTGTGAATCTCCCGTTCAAGCAGAAAAACATTTAGAATGACTAAGCGTCAAGGGGGGTGGGGGGTTGAAGGAGTGTTTGTGTGTTTTGGGCCATTCCATGCTCGTCTCAGAGTCTGTGTAATGACGTCCTTACATAGTAATGTGCTTTCTGTTTACCAGCCACGGAAACTTCATTACCCATGATTAGGTTTTAGATGTATTTCAGTTGTGAACGATTAAATGTACTCGCCGAGTCATGATCCCATGAAGTGCCACAGTATTAGCTTTTTTGCATGAGAAGATTTTGGGGCTTACTGGGTAATTCCACCTTAAAAACAGTTCAACAGATGTAGCTGATATGATGGGGATGTCTAACAGCCTGCAATGAACCTAGTTGCAATGCACCCTACTGAACACGCCTCTGTCATGGACTGGCAGCCTGTCCAGGGTATTTCCTGCCTTCCACCCATTGAACGCTGGGATAGGCTCCAGCACAGCTCACGACCTGGACCATCAGAATGGGAAAGAGAGTGACTGAACATTCCCACCCATCCTCCCCTTCCCTAGAACCTATGGTATCCATCAGGTTTTCCACTGTCGCCTCAGTGTCTGTCCGGATTTCGTGTGTCTTCCTCATGTTCTCTCTTCCCTCTATTTTCCCATTCCACCTTAAATTGTGCTGCAGGTACATTCTGGCACTTGCATTCGACTTCTTATTTTCCAGCTTCTTATGCATATTTTCCCGTTCCACCTTAAATGGTGCTGCTGGTACATTCTGGCACTGGCATTCAGCTTCTTGTTTGCCAGCTTCTTGTGCGTATTTTCCCGTTCCACCTTAAATGGTTCTGCAGGCACATTCTGGCACTGGCATTCAGCTTCTTGTTTGCCAGCTTTTGGTGCATATTTTCCCGTTCCACCTTAAATGGTGCTGCAGGCACATTCTGGCACTGGCATTCAGCTTCTTGTTTGCCAGCTTCTTGTGCATATTTCCCGTTCCACCTTAAATTGTGCTACGGATACATTCTGGCACTTGCATTCAGCTTCTTATTTGCCAGCTTCTTATGCATATTTTCCTGTTCCACCTTAAATTGTGCTACAGGTATATGCATCTTTTCCTGTTCCACCTTAAATTGTGCTACAGGTATATGCATATTTTCTTGTTCCACCTTAAATGGTGCTGCACTGAAGCATTTAAGGTGGAACAAAAGCTGAACTTCAGTATCACCGTTTTTTAGGCGTAAGGAATATTATCCGACCTGGAGTTTTGTGTACGGAGCTCCTGATGAATATGGTCTATGGTAGGAAAAGGATTCCTCTTCTTTCTCCATCTTCCAGCTGGTGCTATAGCGCCACCTAATTCAAGCTGCTGCTTCAGTGTAGAAACGTCCAGCATGAAAGTCTCTCTCTACGGCCAGTGTTAGTTCCGTTCTGGGCTACTGTAGAAACATGGCGGTGGCAGCTTCTGTTGGAAGACCTGTTATGTGGGGCTCATTCTAAACCACAGGAACAGCGTAGCTTCTACTTACAGGTGATGATACACTAATGAAAACATAGTTTTGTTTATTATACTGTAAATCTAAATCTTGCACACTGCTCCGGACTAACCTCCTCTGTCTCTCTCTCTCGCTGTCTTTGTAGGTGGTATCGGGGGAGTTCAGTGAGGACAGTGAGGTGTATAACTTCTCCTTGCAGGCAGGCGATGAGCTGACCCTGATGGGCCAGGCTGAGCTGCTCTGCGTCCAGTCCCCCCGCGAGAAGTCACGCCTGGCTGCTTTGCTGCGGCGACTTGGCAAGGCCAGCGGGGCCTTAGGCCGCCCCACCCGCGCCAAGGTGTTCTGAGTATTTCTTTTACTCTTATTACTGCTATTATTATTATTATTATTATTATTATTATTATTATTATTAATGTTTAGGTTGCAGCTAACAGAACCAGACAGTATAATAAGCTCACCAGACAAAAAATGAGTCCCCTGTGACTGAAACATACCTAACAGGGTGTGATACCTCCACCAGCACCAATAACAGCTGTGACTGGATTGGGCATGTACTGGACAAGTTTCTGGATGTGGGCCACATCAATGTTCAGACACTCTTGCA